>OX336379.1:23042856-23543698 GCA_946902895.1 Fragum fragum | reverse complement strand
ACCCTAGGCAAAAAGTACAATCGAAATACAATTTACATATCAAGTATATTCTTGTTCAATAAATGTCATCCGCCCTGCGAGAGCCAAGTCAGACACAATATTTATAGTTAGCATTTTTGTTGGTTTGGAGAGTTAAACGTCGTAACTACATCTAATTCAGCCTGTAGTTACTACGTTTAGATCGCCAGACAACCAGTTCACTTTTTTGTTATTTGGTATTGATAATATTTTTTGTTTTCGAAATAACACCTTTTAATATCTAAGTCGAACTTTCTGTTGGAGGCTGATGGGCGGGGCCAGTGATCCGTCAATTTGAAAAATATCACAGACTTACAAAGTGGCTGTTAAATTAGAAGGATACCACAAAAGGTTTAAATCTTTGTAATGAAAGAGGAATGTTCTTGTCGCAAGCGATTTCCTTTCTACAATATTTTCCGCGGCTATTTTACTCGGACTCGCAAGCCTCGACCATAGCGCAGTGGTAGCAAGCCGGACTCTCAATTATGAAGTCCAAGGTTCGATCCCTGCTCGCGGCAAATTTTCTTTTAGACATTTGTCTTCTACCAGTGGTCGGATAATCGTAAATCTAAGTGAAATGAGCAACTTTGAGCTCGGAAATGATGTAGTGGTAGTACTGGTGTGAGAAATACCAGGAATCCTTTTTTAGGTACTCAAGGCGCCACGATATAACTAAAAAATAGTTAAAAGCGGCGCTAAGCCCCATTCCAACAAACAGACAAATCTGGTCGCAAGTGGTTTCCTTTCTACAATATATTCCAAGGCAATTGGGCACATTAGTATGTGACGTGATTTAGTTACCGATTGTCATGAATCGGTTTATTTTACGGCGTAGCGTGCTCACGATCGTGAAGCACTTATTTCGGGATGGAAGAAAACAATTTTAGAAACATATTTAACATTTTAGTTTCGATACGGTTAAATTCACGCCTCATTAGAAACAAACATTGTCACGCGAGCCATTTAACTTTTACCTCTGTCACCTGGCCCGTATCATCTGCTTTGAAAGTTCCCTCATATGAATTTGTTCCTCTCAACCCTTTCCTGATTTCAAAATTTTAGACTTAGGCAAATACAAAGAGGTTGCAGACTAAAATTAAAAGTGTGTGTAATGTGTAAAGCAACAAACCTTTAGGGTAGAAAATTCTGTGGGAAAAGAAGAAATTGCTTTTTACAAACAATTTCTTCTTTTCTCACAATGTTTTCTGAAGAATAAAAAGCACAGGGACCTAAAACAGGGATTGTACAAGATAGGGCTAACCTTCGGTGTTTTCTCCATAAAAAAATCAAAATAAGAATTTAACTCCTTACCAAGCAGAATTAGGCCAGTGCACATTGCAATGAGTAACAGACAACAATCTAAAGTTTATGAAATTTATTTATTTATTAATTTTTTCTACTTTCTGGGTAGAAAGTATTGTGTAAAGTGAAGAAATTGCTTGTTGCAAGAAATTTCTTTCTTTTACACAATGTTTCCCTATCATTTTCTTGAGGGGTGTCAAAAAGCGTCACTGTGTGCGAATGGGTTAAACCATCAAGTCCAGATATATCCCTTTCCTGGATAAACCCGGGGTTTTACGTCACTGCGATTTTATACTTGAGAAAACATTGTGGAAAAAGGAGAAATTGCTTGTAATAAGCAATTTCTCCTTTTTCCACAGTGTTTTCTACCACATAGGGTGGTTTTATTTGTAATTGCATCCAATTATCATTTGTCGTCTACAACCTCTTTCAATTTGGACCAGTCTAAAATTTCAAAAAACCAAAAGGAGTTTCACATCACCACTTTGACCAATTCCTAGACCTAAAATATTTGGACTAGCCCAAATTAAAAGATGAGGCAGTTGATAATTTCAAGTTGGTGGAATTTAACCCATTCCAACACAACAAATTTTAGACTGGTCCAAATTGAAAGAAGCCGCAGACGACTATTACAAGTTGGTGGAATTTTAATTTTTTTGGTCTTTTTGCATGGAAAGCATTGTGGAAAATGAAGAAATTGCTTGTGACAAGCAATTTCTACATTTTCAACAATGATTTCTTAAGCCGTTTTCTTGAGGGGCGTAAAAAGGAGAGATTGTGTGGGAATGGGTTAGAAGATCTTTACCATTTAGGATTGAAAACATGGTGGACACTTGAGAAAATGCTTGTTACAATGTAGCAAATTCTTCATTGTCCATGCATGCACCATGTTTCCAACGCTTCATTCTTAGAGGGGGGCGTAGAATTGTAGGATTATGTAGGGATGGGTTAAGCAAGCCTCCTTTGAATGAGAAGAGACAAACAAATTGGCCGAAAATTTTAATGGAAAAGTTATCTCAAAATTTTAAAATAATGCGTATATCCACCAGATTTAAGATTTCTGTAAACAATAATAACAACAGCAAACTTCAACGAAAGCTCAGCAATAAAATAGAAAAAGATATACTTCACCATTTATTTTTTAATGATTTATTTATTATTATTATTTCCTTGAAAAACAGCTCTAAATGTATGCAATTCTATGGATCAATGGGGATAAAATGTCACTTGTGTACAAACAACAACCTTTAAATCACATCATTGGGGACTGTGTTAGCTACTAATTAAGTGTTCTCGGTTTACTGTAACATTTAAGCTTGCATTATGTGAGCTTAGACCCAAGTACCCTGTATATTAGGTCATCATCCCCGTTCGATGATACTGTTGACCCCGGATCGATTCTTTCAACAAAATGACAAAGGCCATCGCGACATACGTGATTTGTCTTCAACCAACCGGTAAGCCGTTGAATTTACCTATGCGGAATGACCGGCTGCTTGGTTGGATCGAATTTCGGGTTTCACTGGCATTAGAAGTGTCAGTAAGCCATGGTTGGGTGCACCAGCCTCCGCGATTTTACTAAACTACTATTGAAATTAGCATACAATCAATCAATCTATCAAATATATAAATACAAATATCACATTATCTTCCTCCTGTACAATATACAATTATAAAAATGTATATTACCCATCTAGCGAAGAATAACCTCCTGGAAAGCGCGAAAAGTATCGACCGTGGTCATCTAGCGCAGGCTGATCAGTACCGATTCTTTTCGTTTTTTTTTTTTTTTTTTTTTTTTTTTTTTTTTGTTTTTTGTTTTTTGTTTTTTTGTTTGTTTGTTTGTTTGTGTTTTTTTTCGAATCCAGAATTGCAATACTGTATTATGTTATAGAGATTGACAAAATATTAACTCAAACTGAACTCTTCTTTTTTTTGACCCTATCTGTTTTATTAAACATTGATTTCAAGGGGTTGTCTTGGGGACCCATGGGTCATTATTAGTAGGTGGACGAGCGAAATGTCGTAACCACAACTTTAATAAAGATGTGGTTACAACATTTTGCTTGACTACCGACGATATACAAAAAACAATAGCTATAATCAGTTGTAAAAATATGGCAAGATTGTGCACCCACGTATCGGTACAATGAAATATACATGTATATAACAGCAGACAATCAATAAATTCCGGCGCCACTAGTTCCGATACATCAAGATAGCTTACAAGTTTGGGTACAATAGTATCACAAGTATCTATCAAAGACAAAGAGGTGACAACCGAACTCATTCATCAATTGATTGCCGATCAAAATCAATAAATCTATAATTAGATCAATCCTTCATTCATAATTGAATTCATTACCGAACCTTTGGCAAATTCGAGGGTATGTATTAGTGGCGGTGAATGAAACGATTCACCTTTAATAATTAAATGAATACTGTACAAGTTATATTTATGCTAGCAGTTGACACGGGAGCTTTAGCCGTGGATCGTTTGTTTTTTCCGTCAACATGTAAATATCGTTCTCTGTAAAGCGCCATTTGTTCCAATATAAAACTTCCTTCTAGAAAATGTCATTTAAGAGATATGAACTAGCAACCTAATCGCACTGTATGAGACCGTTAAGCGCCCTGATATACATTGTGGATTTTTTAGTTTGTTCATACATACATCTAATTTCATATTTCAATGAAAAAAAAATCTCTTTCAAATGTATCAAATGAGCAAAACTTGTTCTTTTGATACAACTACTTTTTGCGCAAAACTTATAAAATAGATGTGCATCATTTTTTTTCATGGAGGTACGAGCCAATCAGATTGCAAGAATGTTGATAGCTACACATAGAAGCAGAAGCCGGAAATTAATTTAAAAAAATGTGCAAGAATACATTCAAAATAATAATAATAGTTACCAAACGTCCCTTTCTTTATCCATTCCCACGCAATCCCTCCTTTTTACGCCCCTCAATAAAATAGCTTTGGAAAACATTGGGAATAATGAAGAAATTGCCTGTATCAAGCAATTTCTTCATTACCCACATTGTTTTCTATCCAAAATGACGAACAAAATTAAACTTCCATCAACTTGAAATTGTCGTCTGCATCTTGTTTCAATTTGGACCGGTCTATTTTTTTTGTGTGGCATTGGGTTAAATAGGATTGCGAGTACATCACGCATAAAAATCGACATATGTCTTGCAAAGAGAAAGGAATCAAACATGATGTTACAATAAGTCTTACATTTTGATTAACGAAATAAAATTTATATCGAAACATCTACATGATTTTCGTGTGTGAATAACTCGAACGTATCTTTGGCTAAACTCTATTGAAACTCTATTTAAATTTAGATTACATTAATAATTGATTTGAACTCTACGCCTGAATGAAGGTCTTATATCTAGTAATGAGTTTATGCAGTGCTCTACTTTAAAACTCGAGTAGACTCTTTATCTAAATATTGCGGATGTTGCAATGGTCCTAAATATAATTTAACACAGGGTATAAAAAATGCAGATGGACTGACATACTGCTACCTTGTTACTTTTATTATAAAGGCGCTAACGATGAATCAGTATTGTCCTTCATCATAAAATGATATCAGAAGTTAATAAGTCAGTATGGTAAAGCTTTAAGTAGAAGAAGGCTGAATTAGCAGTGTGACTCAAGTTACGTTGGGTGGCGACCAAGATCTCGTACTTACAGCTTAGATTCAAAACTGTTTTTTACGACATCTTGGTCACCCAACGACAAGAATCTCTTGATGCCTGCAATCTCATAAACAGAAAAACCTTTCTTTCTAAATTGACTTGATTTGATACCCAATATAAGAATTATTTCATTCCCACACAGTGACGCTAATTGACACCCCTAAGAAAAAGCTCTGGAAGACATTATTAAAAGTGAAGAAATTGTTTGTTACATGCAACTTCTTCATTATCCACAATGTTTTCTAATAAAGGGACAAAAATATCCAAAATTTTACCAACTTAAAATGATCGTCTGCAACATCTTTGAATTTGGTCTAAAATAGTATCATCGGAAATAGTTTTAGAAGTCTTTTCATCTAACAGATCCCATATTATCTGGCGTCTGCCCATTGTTGTACGATAATGTACCATATAAACCCAGTGGGATCAATAGAACTATTGGCCAGTCTCCGAGGTCGTTGCGTTTATTTGTCGTGTGAGGTAAGGTTAATAAGTTGTCCCTATGGTGTCATTTTAGTCAACCATCTTTTGCTTCAATGGTATTGAAGTGGAATCATACAGGCGTAGAAGTTGTACCGTTGGTGTGATTTATTACGCTTGGGCGATTTTTTAGATATAAGTTAACTCTTTCCTGTTCAAAACCTGGTTTTTACCTCCCTGTGTTTCTATACTTAGGAAAACATTGTGGGAAAAGACGAAATTGCTTGTAACAAGCAATTTCTTCTTTTCCACAATTTTTTCTACCCTACAGAATGATTATTTTTCAAATAAAATAAGCTTTTAATTTAAATCTGCAAAATCTTTCTATTTGGACGGGTCTATAATTTAGAAAAAAAGGAAAAGTTTAAAAGATTATTCTGGATCGCATTCCGGGCTGAGAACGACTGTACTCGCTATCTTGAAAATCCTTTCGAGTGTTTCTTCACTGGATCGCTCGCAAAATATTCTCTCCTGGATTCGCATAATGGAGAACGGAGAATGGAAAGTGAAAACCAATTTCACCAGGTAACAGAGAATGAATAGTGACAACCAATTCCTCCTATTCAAAATTCTATTCTTCTTATAAATGTGTGACCCCCCCCCCTCTTTGTCTGTCTTTGTCTCTGTCTCTTTCTGATTGTCTCTGTCTGTCTCTGTGTGTGTCTTACTCTCTCTCCATCACCCTCCCCCCTCTCTTTTCTCTCTCCCTCTTTTTCTCTCTGTCCCACAAGTTTAATTTTTTAAATATATTGTCTGCAACACCTTTCAAATAATACAGATCCAAGTTTCTATCTCCTCGACAAGAGTAAAAACGCTTTATTACGTGATCAGTTAAAACAAAAACAATGGGCTAGCCTGCTGCCTTTAAAATCGTAGTAACTTCATTTTAACCCATTCCCACTCCATAATGCTAATAGACGCCCGCAAGAAAAAAAAGTCTTTGAAAACATTGTGAAAAATTAAGAAATTGCTTGTTAAAATTAATTTCTTCATTTTTCACAATATTTTCTACCCCAAAGGTAAAAAGAAAAAAATAAGAAAAAACATAAGCTTTAAATTGTCGTCTGCAACTTTTTTTCAATTTTGGACCAATCTAAAATACTGCCGTCTGGTAATGGGTTAAATAATTACGATTTAAATCTATACGATGTGTAATCCGTTTTCGTCGCCCATAATCCTCTTTGTTCGTGAATCACATTATCATACGTTGGGTTAATTTAATTAAGCAACCCGAGGAGTTATTGATTGATGTTATGAACGATAACTCCCTCGTTTATTAATAATAAAACAGATAACGAAACATTATTCATAAGCTATGAATACTAATTTCGGGTATTATACTAGTAACCGAGCAGGCTGAATCAACTTACACTACCCTTATTGCGACCTGATTCTCTGGTATTTTCTAAGGGTCGTTTCACCAAATCTATGAAGGACTTAACAAATTGTCGAAATCTACAGACAATTGAGTTCCGCTTTGGGATCTGTATAGTGTCACGGATTTGGAGGAGAGCTTTGGCAAGCAAGAGGTCCTGGGTTTGATTCAAGGGAAAGTTTTTCGAACTTGGTCAAATAGTTGAACCAAGAAATGTGCATGAGTACTTGTAAATTAACAAATCAGAAAGAAAAATATTGGACTACTCTTATTGGCAGTTTCTTATTTAGAAATGTAGATAGACAATTGTTTTAATTGCTCGATTTGTTAATGGGTCATGACCATAGGGCAGTTATTGGCGCGTTGTATACTCTCAATCAGGGCTCGATTCCCGGTCGAGGCAGATATCCTTTCCGATATGTGTCTCCCACCAATGAGTCTTTAACTATAAACCTAAGTTGGGCGGGTAGCTGGAGGCTTAGAAAGGATGTAGTGGTAGAACTGATGAGAGACCATGGATAGGAGCTTCACCCTCTGCAATACTGAAATGCTGCTAAAGTGGAGTTAAACCCTACCCAATCAATCAATCAATCAATCGATCGAAGTGTTTATTCTACATTAGTATTTTTAACTTATATAAGTTGAGTATTAGGTTGCTATTTTCTTACTTTTAACACTTTCTTCCATATGTTCACGTTCATATTCGTAACTGAAATTAAGGTTAGAATATGAGTAATTGAACAAAGAAAGGATAACAATAAAATCTAATGAAACAATAAGCCTGCTCGAAATTCAATTTACGCTGGTTATAGTTCAGCTGCATAGCCGTAAGTGAGTTAGATTTGATCAAAATCTAAGTTTTATTACTTGACTGTTAAATTAAACGGACACGCGTTCATGCTCTTAAATCAAAAGCCATCTAAGTGAAGATTTGAATACCGGACTTATTTCAACATCAGGTTAAATTCAAACTTATTCATACACAAACACTGAAGTAAAACCTAGATTTGACTTGTTGCACCAAAAGGGGTTAATCCTTTTTACCGTGAAATTAAATTTCGTCTTTTTTCTTTCTCTCTCTCATTTTTTAAATCAACAACCTTATTTTAACAAACACAACAGTATTTTCAAGTTTTAGACTGTCTTTTTAATCTCTGTACTTAAGATCATTTTCATAAATAACGTAAGTATGGGGCGTATATATGCATATTTTCTCTCAGCCACGTCTTTATTTTAATAGAATAATAACCAGAATAATAAACTATAAAGCAATATAGCTGAAATATTCATAGACATACAAATCAAACAGACCAAATGATTATTACTTCGATATTTTTACTTTATCACCTTACATAAAAAAAAAAAAAGAATAGACCACAGACCATGGAAAACAAACCCGTATTATCACTGTAATTCACTCTTTATAATCGACCAATCGCAGTTGTCAATCAAACAATCATTTGACCAATCAAGTCATTATTTTCGACTGGAAGTGAACTTCTAACTCCGTCATTGACCGAAATTTTGTGAAGCAATATTGTTGGTTGGCAACTCAAACGTCGTAACTACAGCTATTTTCGAGCTGTAGTTACGACGTTTAGGTCGCCAATGTATATTTTTTACATGTTATACTGCCTATGGGTTTTGCAAAATGACGCTTTTTTATACCGAAGTGGCAATTTTCTGTAGGAGCCGTGTGCGGGGCCCCACCGATCCGTCACTTACTCACTATTCTGTATCACACCTAATTGTCATAATTAATGCAGACGGTGTGCATGGTTATACAGGCTCTGTATCGATCTGTTGGTGAGGATGAATAATGAATGAATAGCATGTACATGTAACCCGTCTTGCGAAAAGGTCCCTCAAAGATTTAAAAATAAATGTAATATGTATGCTGCGCCAGGTGTTAAAGCCAATTAAGGACCTCCTAAGAAAGTCGAAAAGTATTCTTTTTTCATTCTTTTTATTTTTTCGGAACACGCTGGAGGTCCATTTCCGCGTAACGGTAATGCATTTAAATCAGAAAAGGATTTAGTACAAATTTATTATCCTTAGTTTTCAAATAGGGACATATTTTCATACAGACTGAACTTTATTATTACCGAAAAATATAGGTCTGCATATACGCATGAAAACTCTGATAATTTCTAGATAGCCAGGTCACGTTCAATACCTTTTTAGCTTCCGAGATATACTTCCACATACAATTCTACTTAACCATACCCAGATGTCCTCTTTTAGTCTGACGGACGCCGAAATGAATAATGCCTCAGTTGTGACTCTGACGATCAGACTCAACGCATCTGCAAGATGATCTTTGTCTTTGTTGCCGCCTAACGTTTGAAGACAAAGAAAAGGCGATTTCTAAAATAATCTGTGTATAACGTTTTCAGCAATTTCATGTGTGCTTAAAGTGCTAAAACGGGGTTGCGTGGACAAAAACACAGTGCATAGATTATTCACTGATCGTCTAAGATAAACTTTTAGTCTGTTTCTAATGCACAGTCTGATCTGAGTCTTCATTAAGTCCACTTGTGTAACTGCTGAACATATCTAACAAAGAGTCAAATTCACTCTCAATCTCGTATTTCTAACCCGTTTTGATCCCTTTCTCGTTCTTTCGTGCATACAAAGTCGTATTTCTTACATCTTTCATTATTTTACTTCAAACAATTTCAAAGCGTGAAATCAGCTTAATTCATCTTATATTAAAGGCGCCCTTATCGCCGAATTGCACCCCAATAACTCATAATTTCAACAACTTAGTTGCGTGGCCTACTTAACTTCGTATCACAAACTGACCCTTTTGTTTGTTGTTGAAAATGTTCTCATTTCAAAATGAGTCCACTACTTTGTAAATAAATTGTTGAACCATTTTCTGTGCCTTGTTGAATCGTTATTCGATATTAATTCGAAATGATTGAATCGATATAACTATTCATTTGCCTTCAATTTGAATCTATTCTTTTTCTTTTAAAATTGAAAAAAAAGGAAAAAATAATAATAAAACGCTAATTTCTTGTCAACAGTGAATACCATGTTGTCAATGCCCGGAACCTTTAACCCATTCCAACATAGCAAAATATTAGACTGGTCCAAATTGAAAGAAGCTGCAGACGACAATTTCAAGTTGATGGAATTTCATTTTTTTTGTCTTTTGGGATAGAAAACATTGTTGATAATGAAGAAATTGCTTGTTACAAGCAATTTCTTCATTGTCCACAATGTTTTCCAAAGCTTTTTTCTTGTAGGGCGTAAAAAGGAGGGCTTGAGTTGGAATGGGTTAAACAGTTATTTTACTTTATATTGCTCTTTGATAACGACGTTTCAGAATCTAATCAGTAGCAAGATGGTTGGGCACACTTTTTCAGAAAATCTAATGAAACTCAAAAATCAATTACCTTTCGTTATATGCTCTAATATGTGTGAACTTGGACAAAAAGTCACCTATTGAAGCAAAAACAGGCATAGATACAGCTCATTTATTTGCTGGCTAAAGAAACCCTTTAGAAACTCGTGGCGCGATACTGTATCAAATATTAATAAGAATTTTATTGGATCCAGGTGATGTTGTGTACAGTTCATAAATCACAATTATTCTATAATTTAATATCAAAGATAAAACGGTGCGTAAGTTTCACTTTGAGGCGCGTGCCACCTGCCCTCGTACGTCGTAACCGTGTAGTTTTGCTAGTTAATGTCGAGAAACAAGTAACGACAGCTTGTGATGATCTGTAGTTGCTGGGTTTTTGAAATAAGAGGTTTAATTGGTTGGACACGCTTTGGTTTTATTCGCTTTTAAGTTGTAATTGATTTCTTTGCTGTAAGGTTTTGAAACATTTTCATGCTGTTACTTGTAACATTTAACTGTTGACGTTGTTTCTGATTGACAAATCATGTCTATAATTCAAGATCATCAGTCGACCAATCAAGCTATTCATTTAGACCGAAAGTGACCTTTGAGCTCTGACATTGGCCGTCATTTGTATAAAGCATTTGTGTTGGGTTAGCGACTTAAACGTCTTAACTACAGCTTATTCAAGCTGTAGTTACGACGAATAGGTCGCCAACCAACGACTTTACTTTTGTTTGTTGCATGTTACTTGCCACAGTTTCTTCAAAATTAGGCCGTTTAATATCTCAGACAAACTTTCTGTTGGAGTCATTCGATGTCGAAAAGCGAGAAATTTCTATTACGATCAGCCTGCTGGTATACTTATAATCAAATAGACGTTGAAAAACGTGTGGTTAAGGAAATTTAAGGAACTTATTGCACAAGGGTGCTGGACAACAAGCGAAGACTGCAGATTTAGAATGAAGCATGTTGAAACGTTTCTGCCTAAAGATGAACCTCAATATCTAACATGATTCAATGGAGTAAATCACCCAATTTGAATCGTGCACGAGTTTGCGTGTTGAATGCTGATTTTCTCAGGGTTCAAGTATTGATCGGTATATTGGATGGCAAACAAAACGTCGTAACTACAACTACCTTAACTTTTATTTAGGACGTTTACTTCTCTAGCCAACTATTTGATTATTAACGAAGCAATTAACGATAAGTCTAATTGATAGGGAAGCCATTTAGTAGAGTAGACTACCTGTCTATGAATGGAGACACGATTGAATCTTGTAACATTGTGGTTTTATTGATATACGAATTCAAATCCGTATCAAAAACTAGCCATGTCATTATTTTGACGTTTATTATTAAATTAATTGTGACCAGTCACATGAAAAAAGACCATATCAGAACTCTACACGGCAAGTATTTAAGAAATAGAAAGATTTATTCAGGGGTCAATAATGTTTTTTTCTGGGTTTGTATAATCATATCATGGTAAAATAATAAAGACCGTGGACTTATGCACTTCTAGAGACGAACAAAATCCAAGAAAAAGTTAATGTACGCCTAACGCAGATATTAGGGGTTTTACTTCTATTGAGACCATTGAATGACGAAATGGCAAACACCAAGGATAATTGGAAAAAGTTTTGTAACCAGCAATTTCATCTTTTTCTATAGTGTTTCAAACTGTGTAAACACCTACTTTTATTCATTTTTGCTTTTCAATTTTAACGCATTTTTAAGTTGATGTCTACAATTTTCTCCACTTGAATAAAAATTAGTGGTTTGTTTAATCCATTACCACACGTCAAAATTTTAGACCGATAAAATACAAAGAAGTTGAAGACGGCAATTTTTAATCAATGAAATTCTAGATATCTTTGTCTTTTCCAGTAAAAATATTGGGGATAATGAAGAAATGGCTTGTAACAAGCAATTTCTTCATTTCCCTCATTGTTACTAAGCCTTTTTGAATTGACCAATCGCGGCTGTCTATCAAATAACTTGTCAACCAATGAGATCGCTCATTTAGATCAGAAATGAATTTGAACTCCTTCAATCGCGCCATTTTTATTGGTTCGGCGACTTAAAAGTCGTAACTACAGATTATTCAAGGTGAAGTTGCGGCGCTTTGGTCACTAGCCAACTATTCTTTGTTTCTGTATATGCTTCTGGCCATATATTTTGCAAAATAGCACCGTTTTTAATCGAAACGCAACTTCCTGTTGGAGTAAGTGGGCGTGGCCAAATGAGTAAGTGGGTCGGGCCAGCGATTGGTCCATTGGGGCGTCCTAAAGGTTTTTAGTAGAGCATAATGGTTCGTTTCACTGTTAGACAAAATTATCTTTCATTGAGTGAACAGCATAAGCTATACTTTCACGAGTGTCTCTAAATGAAAGATAAATCAATATAATATGGAAAAAAGCAACGTTGATTTTATTTCATTAATGCAAAGACAGGCAAATTGTGACCCTTTTTGGCAAGATCTCCGGAAGTGCAATATGTCACACGTGAATTTCATGGCAACCTGATGACGTCACCAGAGTCTTCGGTCCCGCGTAGATGCACGCAATGAACGAATGCAGGGCTTAATCTATCAAAACAGTTTTTTTTTTTTTTTTGATAATTGCATCGTTGTTTGTTGTTGTTGTTTTTGTTTTTCGATGAAATTATCCAGCGATAATTCAAGGAGAAATTTCAGTTACCTTCCAGAAAATATTTTAGAAAATGTATTAAGCCGCTCCGTAGTGTAAGAGGCTTGTGTGCTGACCTTGGTTATCCAATTTTTCCAACAGGGGCGTTTAAAACAGTGATTGAACAGGGATGGTTAAGACTTGAAATACGATTTAGTTCGGACAGAAGGTTACAATGAGGATAAGTTTAAACATAAAACTTTGAAGCCTTCCTTGTCACTTTGCATTCCCGAGTTTTTGTCACTATGGTTATCTTGAAGAAGGAATGCGTCGTATTAGGTAAAACGCAACTGACCTTTTAGATTTGCGTCATGGGTTCAAAAAGTAAAATGTATGAAAAACTAGCAACGTCATTTTCTTGACGTATATTGTTTTAACCTCTGACACAGAACAAATTGTTGCTAAACGTCAAACATAGAAATTGACGTACGGGGGTCACCAGGTCCAGCGAAGGACAAACTAGCTACACGTAGTTGCCTTGTACTTTAACCCTTTACAGTTTTGCAAAATTTTGGACTTGTCCAAATTCAAAGGGCTAGAAGACGGGATTATCAAGTGAGTACAATTTAAAAAGTAACCACCCTGTATGATAGAAAATACTGTGGTAAAAGAAGAAATTGCTTGTTCACAAGCAATTTCTTCTTTTTCCGCAATATTTTCTGAAGTATAATATCACAGGAACGTAAAAACTAGGAATTGTATTGGAAAGGATTAATAAGGTTACTCTTTTTTAGCTGATTTATCCCATAGTCAGTCAGTTAACACCTTTCGCTGTCCATCCAAAGTTAGTGTCCTATTCCAGGGGCACAAGTATCAGGCTTTTCGACCTCATGCAGATTAATCAATTTGTATTGTCGAAAAAGGATTATTAAGGGGGTCAAATTAAATATCTTTGGCGCACCCAGAGCAGCGGTTGCCAGACGGATCGCTGGTCACATCAACTGACCTCCGACATGGCAAAATCATTATTTGGTAACCTAAATATCGTAACTTCAGCTTCACATTTAAGTCGCCAAAGCAACTAAAACTTTCTAGATTTAAAGTTCACTTCCGGTCTAGATGAATGATTTAATTGGTCAATTGATTTTTTTGACTGACAGCGGCGATCCGATATTTTTTTTTCATTCAGTCGCGGTAAAAGTTAATCTGTTCAGACTGCACGGAATGCGCGTTCTGTAAGGTCAAATTGTTCGCCTTTGGCAATTTGCAGTAGTTTAGAAAGGTATTTTATATCTTAGTTCATACTTTCTTTGTTTATTTTGTTTTTTAGAGAATTTACTCCACTTTAAACAGTATTTTTGGTATATCTTGGCAGCTGGTACACCTAACCTCGTTTCTCACACAAGTACAAACACGGCATTCATATCTTTAAGGCACGCTACTATTTATTGGCCCATTGGTTAGAGATGAATGATGCATGTTGCGATGATCTTTGTCAATTTTTGGAAAGAATGTCAGCTGATTCGGGGTTCGAACTCATGACATCAGAAATGAGACAGCAATGCGTTAACTACTGTGCTATCCGGGCATGGTTTAGTTTACGTTTACATTGGAATACATTCCAGCTGGATCTGATATCGCTTTCAATTTTTGTTGGAAGGACTTTTTTATTTAAAGCCCATGATAGAGGACCATCTTTGTCAGAAACGAAATATCATTGCTTCTATATTAGAAATTAATAAACTGACGGAGTTGTGATCAACAAAAGAAAAAGAAAAAGAAAAATAACAAACGAGATAACTTTTTTCTGTTATATTGTTTTCTTTTAATCCTCTTTTGTCATTTCGCCACCATTGCCCTTCAAGTTAAATGGCGCTGAGACACTAAATGTCATGTCAACGTAGACTTGTACAGGTCGACTTCATTTGTTAACCTGTTTTAATGCTCGTTATTATTAAATGTGACATTCAAAGTACAATTCTCTCCATTTTTCTTGAAGGATGCTTGAGATATAACTCCGTTATAGTACACACTTATTTGACTTCTATTTCAGTTTTATATATGATTAAATTGTTCTGGTCTGGCATTCTTCTACTTCCTGTTTATCCGTCGGTCTACTCTTATAAAATCTAGACTGAAATAGACCATAGTAACTAATTGCAACAATTCGAATACAAAATAGATTGTTTTATCCAACGTCCAAATTTACCAGACAACAAAAATTCATGCCCAAATTGAAATATCAGTTTGCCAAAGACAATCTACATAAATTGATAAATTCATATTGAGCATAAAGTATCTTATATGTAAGAAAACAAAATGGTATTTTATACTAATTTATTTTAGTTCGATATCGACACACTCCGTTCACAAACAATGACGCTTTCAGACGCCCCCGAGAAAAAGCTTTTGAAAACAGTGTTGAAAATGAAGAAATTGCTTGTTACAAGCAATGTCTTCATTCTTTACAATGTTTTCAATCCCAAAATTTAAAAAAATCCAAAATTTCATAACTTTTGAATTGTCGGCTGCAACTCCTTTCAATTTGGACCAGCCTTAGATTTTGCTGTCTGGTAATGGGTTAAAGGGTCGCTCTCAAACACTCACAATCCAGGCAATTTCAAGTCCTTGGAACAGATGCAGAAGCTTAAAACCACTGCTACCGAATTTTACAGCGGGGTAGATTGGGGCTGGCTACTAAGTGTCTATCCCATTAACGCAATTCGGTGAGGGTGGAGCTCGAACCCGTGACCTTTTGATCACGCGAATAACACCTATTTCGCCATCGAGACGGTCTACAATATAATAAAATAAAAAATTGCTTGTCTTTTCCAATATTTTAATAAACTGATTTGCAATACCTTACGGACATACAAACTTTTGATTTAACACGAAAAAGTTAAACATTACACCAACATCATTTTCAATAGCTATTAATCTTTCTATTTTCAGATCAAGAAGAAATGCCTTTTCAAGTTCCAACTGTAGTTTTAACTCGTCAGGATCGTCATGTGACGGTGAGATATCTATTATTTCATTCTGTAGTCTCTCCAAAGCCATTTACGGATCGCGACTTTCAATCAAAGAATATATTGACTAATCAAATTGTTCTTTTAGACAGGCAGTGAGCTTTGAACTCAAACATTGGCCGACATTACTTTGAAGTATTTTTTTGTTTGGGTTTGGCGACCTGAACTAGCTTATCCATTTCCCTTTTTCGTTACATCCAACAGAATATAAATAAGAAAAAAAAAGTATAATAACTCCGTTGATTTTGAAGTGGAACTAACTTTCTGTCGGAAGGTCAGTGGGCGGGGCGAGCGATCCATCAATTCAATTGTCCATGCTATTATTTTGTCCATGCTATTTGTTTGCCAAATTTCTAATTTATATTTTTTTCTCGCTATTTCAAAACCATCATTCCTGACAAACAACCCAATTTCTTTACGAACAAAAGACTTAACACTTGTGTGGGGTTGGTTGGGAGGCTGAGGAAATGTCTGATTACTCCACAAATCTTTTTTTGTTTTTTTAGCTAGCAAAGCGTCAGCTTTGATAGCTTTAGTTAACAGACAAAATTAAGAGGTCGTCTCAAAGTTCAACGAGTGCAAACTGCCTCTGGAGGCTTAACCACTAAATCCGTAAAATACCTACGCCATAAAAAAGTAATTCTTATGCATTTCAGGAATATTGCAAAATCTGCCTGCAAGTTCATCTTTAAGATATTTTTGCCTCGCTTGAGCACATCGTTTTCAAAATGACCCTGATCAATGTCTTCAGAGAAGTTGAAGACAACAATTCCAAATTGTTGAAAATATCATCTCTATAGGCAAAAAACAATGTGGAAAATGAAGAAATTGCTTATGACAAGCAATTTTTTCATTTTCCACATTGATTTCCACAACTGTTTTCTTCGGGGGCATAAAAAGGTGGGATTGTATTGGAATGGATTAACTCTTTTATTACTTGAACCGCGTTTCATTGTCATGCTAATGTTTGAGAAAGAAGATTACTGAACAAAATAATGCTTTGCTAGCTTACAGTACTTTTCAGTTCTTTGATTTTTATGTATATATAACAAACGTCCATCACGAATATGCTTATCTTACCTATACACGTGTACATGCCGTTATCTCAAGGCAGTGTATTTTGGTATTTCTTAGGTCCTATGCTTATAATAAAGGTTTAAGAAGAATAGATTTGTTGTTTGAAGGAGAGAAATACACTTTGTAATACGTTACTCTATTTTCTTCGAAACGAGCAAATTAAAATGGTAGCATTTATATTTTTTTCTAAAGGCTCTCTTGTTCAGTTACCACTAAATGACGCTTCCTGATGCTCTGAAGAAATACGATTATGGAAAACTTTAAGGGAAACGCAGAAATTGCTTGTAACAAGCAATTTCTCCTTTTCTCACAATGTTTTGATCTTATTTGGCAATAATTTTCCAATTCAAGCATAATTTGAATTATCGTCTGCTACTTCCTTTAACTTGGACCAGCCTAAATTTGTATCGTAATTGTTTTCTAGAGGACATTGAGACCACCTTTTAAGAAAAAAATCGAGTAACTGATCTTTTTTTTTTTTTTACATGAGCATTCAAATTGACCGGTGGCGGCTGCCAACCAAAGAAGCAATCGACTAATCAAATAATTCATATAGACTGGAAGTGAACAATGAACTCCATCATTGGAAATTATTAATAAGAAGCTGTAGTTACGACCATCCAATGATTTTACGCTTTTGTTATACGTGACTGGCCATAATTTTTTTCAAACTAACGCCGTTTCTTATCGAAGTGGTATTTCCCGTTGGAGCTCTGTGAGCGTGACCAGCAGAGTCAATGGGCGTGGCCTGCGGAGTCATTGGGCAGGGTCAGAGGAATCAGTTGGCGGGGCCAGCGGAGTGAGAGTGCGGGGCCAGCGATCCGTCATGTTTTTGCATTCAGGACAATAACAATAAAAAAGAAAAACACGTAATATCATGCGCGATTAATTGGCGTCATTTTAAAACAATTCTACAAGTGTGTAAGACAAGATAATTCGCGACGTTTGTTCGACAAAGAAAACAAAAGTAATTATGTAACAAAAGTTATGTTTGATTATCTCTGTAACTGACGGATCACCGGTCATCCCTACTGACTTCCGACAAGTTAGTTTCACCGAATTAGCAAACGACGTCAGTTTATATAATGTTTGATCAGGAAAAAGCGAATCGTTGTTTTGCGACCTGAATATCAGAACTAGAGAAAAGCTCGTCAACTCTAACAAAAAAATCTTGCCACATACCTCACAGGTCAGTTATTGGCCAATCGATTCATTTACTAAGATTTCATGGCTTCTCTCTCTTATTTCAGGCAGCAGTATTTCATCCTCGAGTACTCGTTCAGATCCAGGAAGTGAAAATACAAGTCTTTCTGACCAATCAGACACTGACTCCTTGATGTCATGTGACCAAAACAAAATGGTTTTACAATTTCTGACAGATTCACATGAAATCGCCAATATGGAAGAACTTTATCAGCCCCTCGTTCACTTTATAGATCCTGAATTACATATTGTGAAAGTCACAGACAAGTTAGAATCATTTCAAAACGGTATGACGTCACTTCCGGATTTCAGTTCAACACTTCCGAGTACAGCGATTATGCTCTTTCTTCAAGAAGAAGGTGCGCTAGGATTTAAACGAACTCAAACTGTTCAGAGGTGTTTCGAAAAGTCACCTTGGAAGTTTCATCACTCAGAACAAGTTCATCGCGGTGCTATAAACCCATATCCGTATAACAGCAGGGATTTTTACTATACCTCAGAAGACTTACCCTTATGGGCTGTTCGCCAGGTCCATGCAGGCAAGGAATTTTTCAGAACGTTATTGTTTGTGAGTGAAGCCAGTTGGACAAAAATGATGCAGTTTTACAAGTTGGTGCTAGGACGCGAACCCGATGTGAAACGAGACGATTTCTGTCTTTTTACAATTAATGCATTTCAGAATTATGATATTCAGTTTTCTCTTAAAAAACTTCAGGGTGATACGAAGCCACGAGTGTTAGAAGGGGTAAAACTTCAATTTAAAGTGTCAGATCTGAGTAATATTGTTTCCCTGTTACCAAATATATGCAAACCACTCTCTGATACGAAATGGGAAACAACCGATGTTGACGGTAATTGTGTTGTATTAGAAACTCCACCATTGGTCAGTATTCATAGCAGTAGCTCCTCGTGTAGTGAAAGATCATCATTGTCAGATAGAAGCTCTTTATTTGAGAGAAACTCTTCACGCAATAGAGATAGTAATTCATCAAAACGAGGCCGTGGCGAATCTCAACAAAGAAGTGCTAGAAGTAGAAACTCATTAGATAATTCAGAGCGTAGAGAACGAAGAAACCAAAGAACAAGATCTTTTGTAACCGATGACGTCAGTCAAAGAATCAAAGCGATCAAAGTTGATGACAACAAGAACATTTGCGCTACCAAAGCTGATATTACACAAAGACGCAGTTCATTACAGGGCGAAGAGCAAACTTCTATAGCCGATGCTCATTCTGGGTGCGTGTTTAATGATTGTCTTAGCGACCTCAAAAGTTTTTATGTATAATAAAGTTTAAAGAAATATATGACCTTTAATCCAGGAAAACCTGCGTAAATGATAAAAATAATTGTTGCTGTTGTTGTGTTGGCTTTGTTCCTATTTTTAATTTTTGATATAAACTCCCTCTGATACACAAAATTAAAAAAAATCTCTTGAAACCGAACAAGTAACAACTGTTGTACATTAACCCTTTACCAGCCGACTAAACTTCAAACTGGTAAAAATGTAACGACGTTGCAGACGATAATTTTTAGTTCATATTTTTTTGAAATCTTTATTTTAGGCTAGAAGACATTGTAGATGATGGAGACATTGCTTATCACAAACAATATCTTCATTTTCCCATTGTTTCTCAAAGCCCTTTTCTTGATGCTCGTAGCAGACGCCATCAAAACACAGCAATTTTGCAACGTCATTAAGTGACGTCATTTAGGAAAATTGTCTTGGGGAACGAATCATGTATATATAACTACGGTAAATTCTGATTAAAATGATACTAAGGGGACCGGAAAAAATACATCTTTATATCCGAAGATCGCTGTATCCTATGCCTGTTCTCAAAAAGAGTCACCAGTGTAACACCATGAAGTCAACTTATATGCGACATTATCGTAATAAGCAATATTTTTATAAACGGAGTTTTCTGAAATGTTACACAGCAACGATTTTGTATACCAGTGCCGGTGAGAGTGTTGAATGTTAAATGTTGAAAACATGTTGTATTTTGCCCTTTCTGCAGTATTTATCATCCTTGTCGAAAAATAAAAATCAATTTGTTTTACACCTAATTTGTCGCCCCGCAAATTGATTTAAGAGATGGGGAGAATATTTTTTGTTTTCAAGGAGGTATGAACCGAAAAAGCCAATCACACTGCATGAATATGCGAAGCGGATTCATACATAATTGTGATTAGGTTTTTCGGTTCATACCTCCACGAAAACAAACAAACAAAATATTCTCTTCATTTCTTATAACTTAATTGTATCGAGCGAAAAAAGCATAAACTGTACACATTTTGAAACTTTTTTGTATATGACTATTTTGTGCGGAAGCATACAAAATAGCTGCGTGCTCAAAACTTTGTTCGTGGAGTTATGAATATTTTTTTTAATCAATCAAAAGGCCTGTTTCTGATAGACGAAACTAAAAATTAAATCATTAAGGACAAAACGACCAATTCTATCAAAGATATTTCTTATGTGCAACATTCGTGTAGATTCAATATTCCTTTCTTAAAAAGCTTAAAATTTGATTCCGACGTTTGATTGGCAAATGATTCATAGCTACAGCTTTATTTGGGTCATTCTCCTTTTAACCCAGTACATAGTAACAAAATTCAAACTGATTCAAATTGGAAGATTTTGTAGATGATATATTAAAGTATAATGAAATCGACGAATAGCCGTTGTGTGTGGTAGAAAACATTGTGAGAAAGGTGAAATTGCTTGTTATAGTGAATCTCGCCTGCTCTTGCAATGTCTTCTAAACCGTTATTTCTACAGCGCATGAAGATGCAGGATTAACTTGTGATAGGTTAAATAAATTTGAAGACGTTGCCTGCGACAATATAAAGTGTATCTTTATTGAAAGAAATAAACATCTGCCAAAATAGACACTTTTTCCCTATCATATAGGATTGCTACTTTTTGAATTGTACTTACTTTATAATGTCTCATATCCCTTTGACGGCATGTCTAAAGTTTTGCAAAAACAGTAAAGGGTTTATACAGACTTAAGTATGATATTTTTAGACTTCAATTGCTTTAGAAGCCATTCTGTGATATTCATAATTCGTGTTTGATTAAATTTCAAAATGTGTGCATTTCAAAGTTATGTATTCAGATATTGTACTGTTAACTTGACGGATCGCGGCTGCCAGTAAAAAATGATCGACCTATCAAACCACACATTTAGACAGCGAAAGAATTTTGAATGAAGCATTTTTGTTGGTTTGGCGACTTAAATATCGTAAGTCGGCTTATTCATGCCGTAGTCATGGTGTTTAGGTCGCCGACCAAACATTTGTATATTATTTTATATCCCTGACCACATATTTAAAAAAAATGCCATTTATCACCTCAGTCAAAAAGGCCATATCAGAGGTCAATGGGCGTGACCAGCGATCTGTCAATCATGCATTTGTTTAGAATATAGACTGATTATTTTGTCACGTCAAATATTCCTAGCGGCAGTTCCACAACATCTGTCAGGGTTCAACAATCGTAAACAGCCTGGCAGATTTTGCTATATGCATGCTATTTCTCGTATGTCCTTCTGGAAGTGAGCAAGATGGTCTAGAAAATTGGCAACTCGCAGTAGCAATCTTCTTGGTTTTACTTTAAGGCATTGAATGGTGGATTGTCAAACATTCTCTTTATTTCCAATCCTTCTTTTAAAAAGTTCAAAAAGCGCAGTACAACTTTGTAAACGCTTAAAGTTTGTGTTTTGTAAATTGATCCGATTGTGCAATATACATATATATATTAAAGTCACTCTGAAAATCAACTAAATGCTTTTGTTTGTTAGTTTGTTTACAACATACCCCTATATGTAATCTTTCTTACCAAAATCGACATCTCGTCAATCCGACTGTTAGCCGTCGATAAAAAAGTACAAGAGGTCAACTGTTGCTGACCTCTCTGTATGCTTCTGTTTAAACTCCTGTTATACCGAATGAAATCAAAGGGCTGAGAGCACCGGATGTTCTGACCGTGGCTCAGTATTTCTTTTGAAAATTATAAACGACTTTCCATAAGCCCATAACTACACATTCCCACATTTTTAATCGCTAGAAAAATGCAGTTATCGAAAACCTTTTGAGAAAAGAAAATATTGTTTGTGACAAGCAAGCAATTTCTTCTTTTCTCTCAAAGTTTTTTCCCTCATATGACCCCCACACAGACACTTTCCAATTTAATTCAACTTTGTTTTGCCGTCTCTGATCTCTTTCAATTCGTACTAGTTTGAAATTTTGACATTCGAGAATAGGTTAAAAGTGACAAAAAGGTTGTGTAGACAAAGATCGGACTGCGATTGTTTCTATGTCTTCTGTCAAAAATTGACTATTCCGGGTTCACCTTGACAATGGTTAATGTTAGTAATTGTCTTCGAGTACTGAAACTTTTTCTTTACTTGCATGTACCCTCTACTTAGCTAGCAAAGCGTCAGCTTTAACAGCTTAAGTTAACAGACAAAATAATGAAGTCTCCTTAGAGTTTAATGATTGCAAACTGCCACTGGAAGCTTAACCACTAAATCCACTGAATGCCTACTCCATTAAAAGTAGTTATTATGTATTTCGGCATTATTGCAAACTTTGCCTGCAAGTTCATCCCCTAGGTATTTTAGTTCACTTGGACATATTGTGTTCAAAATGAGTCTGAACAGAGTTTTCACCATGTGCATTGCTTTGTATGAATACATGAATTAACTTGATTCAAATTGTAGAGAACTCCTTAAAAACCATGTTATTTAACCCATTCTCACTCAATGCTGTAATATAGACTCTTTTCATACAAGATAATGTAATATAAAAGGGTAAAATTCAAGATTTAATTTAGACAATAAGTGTGCCTAAACTATCTTGTCGAGTTTGAGATTCCATTCTATGATCATGATATAAATGTTCCAGTGATACTAAGCTGTTCGTTTCCACTTCTTTTCTGATGTTCGATCGGATACCTAACAGGACAACGATATTTTGCAAGCTAACAAGAAACGAGACAAATATAATCAATAACATCAGCAAGTGATTCAATTTAATCCAACTTAATCATCGCCATGTTGGTTATTACTTTAACGGGATTAAAATTAAACGAAAATTAAACAATGGATTTAGTGTCAGACCAAATTGATCTATGTGGGAACACAATAAACCTGCCAAAAACGGTATTATAGAAGATAATCTAATTATGAAAAATCCCCCCAGTCTTATCAATCTTTCCTTTTCTCTTTTCCTATGCAGCGAGCTATTTCGTTTTTAACTCATTACAAGATGAAGTACAGCTCAGGACCTCGACCTCAGATATTGGACCAGTTTGCGAACATGGCTAATCCATTCCCCCAAAAAATGACCCTTTTGAGGCCCCCATCTCCTCAAAGAAAGTGGGGGGGGAATTAAGAGAATTCTTTATTTTACACAATTTTTCCTACCCAGAATGTTGAAAAAATCTGAATTCTATAAACTTGAAATTGTCGTCTACCTTGCTTCATATTGGACCAGTCTAAAACATTGCCATCTGGTAATGGGTAAACACATCCCCACACAATCCCGCTTTTTTGTGCACATCAAGAAAACATTGTGGACAATGAAGAAATTGCTTGTGACAAGCAATTTCTTCGATGTCCACAATGTTATCTACAATAGTCGGCAAATATTTTCTAAATTCCATCGACTTGAAATTGTCGTCTACATTTTTTTTCAATTTGGGCCTGTCTAAGATTTTGTCGTCTTGAAATGGGTTAAGGCCAAGGCTGATGAATATATCCCGTTAGATAGAAATGGGCCTCCCGTAAAACAAATATCTTAAAAGAGTTTGGATCCAGCAGAGATCAAACAGAAGTCGTACTCCGACAATAGTTTGTTAGTCAGGAAGAACTGCCAGTCTTGATTCAGAAAATCGTAGATAATTTAATTTTTAGTTTCGTCTATCAAAAACGGGCGTTCTGATTGGTCGAAAAAAATATTCTTAACTCGATGACAAAATTTTGAGCTCGCATCGATTTTGTATGCTTCCGTACAAAATAGTTCAATATAAAAGGGAATCACTTTTTTTTAAAGTTTTTGCCTTTTTCGCCCGATGCTATTAAATTATAAGAAATGAAGAGAATATTTTTTGTTTTCATGGAGGTATGAACCGAAAAACCTAATCACTCTTATGTATGAATCCGCTTCGCGTATTCATACAGTGTGGTTAGTTTTCCGGCTCATACCTTCACGAAAACAAAATATTCTCTTCATCTCTTAAATGAATTCCACCGATGAAGGTATACATTTTATTGTTCACTCAACAAAGATTAAGCTGTCTTACACTTAGACAAAAATTATTTACATGTATATTAGTATTACAATTATTATTGTCATCATCAATTTTATTACTATTTCATTCATGACAAGTCCCAATGTCTGGTTTTTAATCGTGAGGTTTGCGAGCTATTACAAATGAAGATTTCTACCATCGTTTGAACAATATTAGATAATAGAAATCAGTCAGATATAAAAAAAAAAACAGAAAATCGGTATTTTGCTTACGGCTTCCAATTCCTCGTAATTACTGTTTGTTCGTGTGTAAGCTGCAGTTACGATCTTTTTTAGCATGATGACGACCCTACCAATAAATAAATAGAAACGGGACAGATATTTCTAGTAGTTATCTATCAATCGCTTTATCGGTAGCTTTTTCAAAATAAAACTATAATCCAACGGCGATAATTTTTCACGTGACAAAGACCTTTACTTGGCTCTACGTTGACACAATGTAAGTTAAAAGTTACGGTTTTATAGCTTATATACCGGGAACATTTAATAAGTTACGGATAGACTCTAATTGGTTAAAGCAGCACAGTTGCCAATGTTGTGATTGTTTAACCCTTTTCTGTTCAATCCCTGGTCTCTTTGTTTTTATACTTGATAAACTATTGTGGAAAAAGAAGAAATTGCTTGTAAAAAGCAATTTCTGCTTTCTTCACCATTCTTTCTACCCTACAGAATGATTTTTTTTACAAATAAAATCGACTTCGAATTGTCGTCTGCTAAACCTTTGAATTTGGACAGGTCTAAACTTTTCAAAACTAGGTCTAAACTTTTGAGAAACAACCCCGTTTAACTGCACAGTAGATCCTGTATAATGTTTGTATAGATTTACAAAAGTCAGATGCTATTAATAGTTCGTTCTTTTCATACCACCCTCTCGGAAGTACGGAACGTTTTCTTAAAAAGCTGTCCGACTGTCTGTCTGTCTATCGAAAACCTAACCTGTAGATACATTAAATTTAACTCAAAGACTATCAATGGTACAATGATCATATCTTAGTATGAAGGCACCGTCAATAGCTTTGCACCTAGTTATGATATGATGAAGGTCTACTATCATGGATATTATGTCAAAAGATGACCAAAATGAGGCCATAACGTTTAACAAACATATTTGTTCGACAATATTTTTCTAAAAAAATGTAAGTTAACTCTTTCCCATACAATCCATGTTTTTTTTACATTCCTGTGATATTATACCTGAGAAAACAATTGTGTTAAAAAAAGGAATTGTTTTTAAACAAACAATTTCATCTTTTCCGACAATAGTTTCTATCCTAGAGAATGGTTACTTTTTTAATTTAACTTACTTCATAATGTCGACTGCTACCCCTTTGAATCTGGAAAAGTCTTTTATTTCTTTTTTTAACAATAAAAGGGTTAAGGAGATGAAAGTAATGGATTTTAATTTGTAACATATTAGGCTAAATGCAACAACTTCTGATACAATCACATTTCCAACCAAATGTATATTACTTAAGCAAGTGTTACTTGTTTAAAAGCATGACTGATTGACATTGGCCAATCAGGAACAGGTCTTCTGTTTACGTAACTGATTTTAAACAAATTATAGATGGCCTTTAGCCCGTTCACACACAGTGACGCTTTTGGACGCTTCTCAAGAAAATTAATTGGGGAAAACATTATGTCAAAGGAAGAAATTGCTTGTAACAAGCAATCTCTTCATTTCACACAATGTGTTCTACCCTTAAAATTGAAAGACTATAAAGATCATAAACGTTACATTGTCGTCTGCAACTCCGCTTTTGGTTTAGTCTAGTCCAAAATTTTATCATGTTGGAATGGGTTAAAAGACTGGCAGTCACAGAAAACAATGATTTTTTATTATTATCATGTTTCTTTTAATAATATCCACATTAATTGATTCATTGATTGAATAGGTTTAATGCCACTTCTAACAGTATTTCAGTCATATCGCAGCGGCTGGAGCACCTAACAATGGATTCCTGGTATTTCTCACACCAGCACTACCACTACCTCCTTTCCTAGCCTCCAGCTGCTATCCCACGTAGGTTTACGATTATCAACCCATCGGTGAGAGACAAATATCGAAAAGCATATGTGCCGCCGTCGGGGATCGATTCCATGACATCTCAAATCCCACCGTTAAACCAGCAGCAGTGGCAGCATCAAACAGCAAAGTAAGATTTCAGTGCTGACAGCACTTTTATTCTGTCAAAACGCAATAATTTAATTGTTAGTTTCGTCTATCAAAAACGAGCCTTCTGATTGGTCGAAATATTTAATTCATAACTCCATGAACGAAATTTCGAGCACGCAGCGATTTTGCATGCTTCTGCACAAAATAGTTCCACACAAAAGGTTTCAAAATTTGTAAAGCTTTTTTTTTTTTTTTTTTTGCTCGATGCTATTAAATTATAAGAAATGAAGAGAATGTTTTCCTGGAGGTATGAACCGAAAAACCTAATCACACAATGTATGAATCCGCTTCGCGTATTCATACAGTGTGATTAAGTTTTTCGGTTCATACCTCCATGAAAACAAAAAATATTCATTTCATCTCTTAAATGTTTTAATGTCTCAAATTTCGAATCATTTCCCGTCTAAACGTCACCCTTCTTTGAAACATGCGATACTGTTGTATCCAGCCGCTGAATGTTATTTATTCAGGAAAATTCATTAATAAGTCATTTTCAAGCGAACGTGTACAAATTTTGATCCTTTCTTATGCCTGATTAAACAATAACATAAAGTGTCACTGAATATTGGTCTAATTGCTTTAAATGGATCTAATGAGCTTAGGACTGTGTCAACTTATTTAAAGTAGGTCCTAGGAGGGATTAACGTTTTCGCTGCAAACTTTTTTTCTTCTTTTTTGAGATATAAACAGCAGCCTGGTAAGTCACCCAAGGCATTTTGGTATATAGAAATATGCGCCGATTGTGTAAAGAAGCGTTGAGTTAGCATCTATCTTGAGAGCGTATAGTGAAGACTCTTATCGAACTGACTAATGCACATGCTGATCTGAGTCTTTATTCGACGCACATGTCACGCCAAAGCAGATATGAAGGACAGCGGGGATGTTCAGGTATTCTGAGTGTGGAATAACTATTCTTTCTTTTATTTAAATTAGACCTTGGTAAGTGTATGCTTAATCCAAATCATTTTTCAAACATATGACCCCGTCAGACAAAATTGGTTTGTCTGGAAAGCGCAAAAAATATTGACCTCGGTCATTCGGCAGACTTTGAGTTTTTACACTTGGTAATTGTTCTAATTAATCATACTACCGTACCTTTTTCATTTCTAAATCCGAACTTCCCCTTTTAAATATTTTGGCACGCAGTTTCCGTGAGATCCATTTCGCTCACATTTTATGAATCTAAGTTTCGTCTATCAAGTTTCAAGCGTTTTGATTGGCTGATTTTTTTTTTATTTCCATAAATGAAAAAGATCATGAGCACGCGACGATTTTGTATGCTTACGCACAAAGTAGATCCATAAACTCTACCAACATTAGTAAAATATTTGCTTCGTTTTGCCTGAAGATATTGAATCATAAGAAATGAAGATAGTATTTTTGGTTTTCAATGAGATAAGATTATGAAAACTTAATCACACTAATGTGTGACTCCACTTTGTCTATTAATACAGTTTGATTAAGTTTTAGGTTCATACCTCAAAGAAAACAAAAAGTATTCTCTTCATTTATGAAGTAATGCAGAAGTGCAGACACTCAATAACCGTTACTGCCAGTAAGGGGAATAAGAACGTTTGCTGATTGTCAGGGAAATAAGAACGATCGTTGATTGTGAAACGGGTAGGAATTTCATGTATAGGCTTATTTGGACTTCTCGTAAAAGTATCGTTTTTTATATTTAAATCTGAAACTTATATTGTTTAAATTTTCAACAAAACGTCAACTGACTTAACAGAGGATTACGAGCTAAAATCTTATTAGATTATATATCCTAAGATAAAAATCTCTACCTCTCGTTGACTGTGTGACTTAATACTTATTAACTTACGATAAGTGGACTGCCAATAATAATAATCGTGTCCTTAAACATTTACTATTTTTCAAAATTTTACCCTCGTCTAAATTCAAAAGCGTAGCAGACGATATTACAAAGTATGTACGATTCAATAAGAAGCCATCCTATATGTTAGAAAAAATACTGTGGAAAAAGAAGAAATTACTTGTTACCAGCATTTTTTTTTCTTTTTGTACAATATGAATTATTTCATTAAAAGGGCATAGAAATCGGGGATTTTACGGGAAAAGGTTAACTCAGTTTGATTTACGCAGAATGCAAAGCTATACTAATAAAATTTCTTGCTTCAGAACAGTGGGTCTCGACAAAGGGATGGGGGCCGCTTGTTTGCAAATGAAACATATCAGTTCTCACAGGGGATAAAAAATATAAAATTATATCATTTCTTGTATTTGGTGCCACAATGTTTTTACCTTACAATTACGTCGACCATCTCGTCGGTGGTCTACGAAAATATCATTACTATAACTGATTCAAATTTTCGTTACGATGTTTGGATTGCTCTTGACCGTTTTTATGTCTTCTGCTAACCGACCAAATAAACTAGACTTGGTAAGTATTTAACCCGTTCCTGTTAAACCCCTGTTTTTACGTCCCTGTGGATTTATACTTGAGAAAACATGTGAAAAATGAAGAAATTGTTTGTAACAAGCAATTTCTTCTTTTTTCACAGTGTTTTCTATCCTACTTCATGATTCTTTTTCAAATAAAATCCACTTTATACTTGAGAAAACATTGTGGAAAATGAAGAAATTGCTTGTAACAAGCAATTTCTTCTTTTTTCACAATGTTTTCTACCCTACTTCATGATTCTTTTTCAAATAATATCCACTTTAAACTGACGTCTGCAAAACCTTTGAATTTTGATAGATCTAAAATTTGTAAAACAGTAAAGGGTTAAGACAAACTACTTTGTCGGTGCCGTTTGAAGTGGGCGTGGCTAGCAATCCGTCAATTGGCCCTACTACGAAAATCTAGGTAGAGCTGCCGAAAGTTCCCGATTGCATCTCTACCCAATTACCAGATGGAAAATTTTTAGACTGGTTGAAAATGAAAGGAGTTGCAGACAATAATTTGAAATTCGTGAAATTTTAAATTTTTCAAAACTATTTGCCTTATGAAACATTGTGTAAAATGAAGGAATTGCTTGTTTCAAGCAATTTCTTCATTTTACACTATATTTTCCTAATTATTTTATTTGGTTGGCGACAAAAAATCATTATGTGGTAATAGATTTAGCTCTTCCATTATATCCACTGCCCCATTAAAAGCAATAAATGAATTTCGGTTAAATCAGTCTTATCGAGCTAAATCTCCTTGTAGGGAGTCCCACTTCAGACGCATAGTTTTCGCTTATCGGTGTGATAGACTATCCGGATAATAGTGTACTTACCGAAAAGAAGATAGACTAATGTGAAATTTATGACAATAATATGCTTAAACAACGGCAGACTTAAACCCGCAATTATCCTTAGAAGGGATTTGTCTGATATATCAAATAGGTTCCATGCTGTGAATTGTGCATTGCAGATAATTTTCTATTCGATCTCTGAATGCACCAATTCATGTATTAAACAAAAACCTTTTCTTTATTGTTTGGAAGAAAAAAAAAACTTTTGAAAGTCTGCAAGTTGATAGCTGATTTGAAGCCTTTCGCTATAAAATGGTACTTTAGCATTTTAAAATGAAATAAGGAAGGCATACGCGCACACACTTTTGATAATAGACGCGATACTTATCCTACACACAAGCATATTTGGGAATCACCCATTTTCATCTGTTTAACAACAAGCAAGCTTTTAACCATGCATCGAGGACGAGAAACATTTATAAATAGGTGAATATTGACCTTTGAGATCCATTCCTGTACTATTTATTGTTATTCGGATTGTCGTAAAGAAGCCTAACGGTGTACCGTGTGCGAGGCTTAAGGCATAGAAACTGGGTATAACATAAATATCTTAATTTATATTTCGAATTTTGTACTTCAACGTACGATACGATACGATACGAATATTTTATTTGTAAACAAAGGCCTCCGGCCCATAATACAGCATACAATACAACATACAAATACAAAGAAGAGTTGCAGTTAACACTTTTTTCAGAAATATTTCACATATGACATACTAGCTTTAACTAATTATCCTTTAAAGACATGATTGAAAATACATATCTAGCTACTTTTTTGATGATAAAGTCATTTTGACTTCTCATTAAATTATAGAATGATATCAAATCAGTTCTACCATTATACCAGGAAAATAACAAATTTTGCCTCTCAAGTTTAAACATTGAACAATGAAAAAAAGCATGATATTCATTTTCAATAGTCAAGATGTCATTAGTCATCAAACAATAATGGCAAATTCTATCCTCTCGTTCAATGTTGAGATGCCTTCCAAATTCGATATTTAATTTATGGCTTGAGCATCTGAACCTAGCAAAAGCCCTTCTTAAATTCCGAGAAATATCAACAATGAGATATTTCTCAGGATTTACTAAGGAATAAATGTTTTTATAAAAATCACATCTAGTTGAGTTTCGGATAGTTTCATCTAAGTATTGAATTGAAATATCAGACACTCGCGTTTTAAATTCTCGGAGAAAGAAATCGACGTTGCCTACTTCTTGCGATATCCATACGAAAGCAAATCCGTTTGTGAAAAGAAGATTTTTAACCCGAGTAGCCCAATTAACTCGTCCCATATCAGCGTGTGATTTAAGCATTTGATAGCATTGTCTTGGGTAGCGGTGATTTTCCATATGTAAAAGTTTACACCAATATTTTATTACTTTAGTTTTGTATGTAACACATAATGGCAACCTTCCGCATTCAGATAATACAATAGAGTTATTAACAGTCTGATTTACACCCAAAAAATCTCGACAATATTTGAGATGAACATTTTCTATCACTTCAGTGTATTCAAAACCCCAAATTTCAGAAGCAAATACAAGGAATGGTAACACCATACTATCGAAAAGTTGAAATATTCATTAAGATAAAAATAGCCGAAATTGCGTTGATAAGATTTGATTGCGTATATCGCTCGTTTCGCTTGAGATGCAAGTTTATACCTAGAAGCTGACCATGTCAACTTTGATGTCATCAACAGACCCATATACTTACAAAATGAAGTGTGTTTTACTCGAACATCACCAAAATACCACTTTTCATTTAATCTAAGCGGGCCGCCATTCCTAAATACAACTATCTCTGTCTTACTTAGATTTATTGATAAACCCGATTCATTGCAGAAATCAGAAATTTTGTTAAGTTGAAGCTGTAAGTTGTTTACAGTATCAGCACAATGAGCGACATCATCTGCATACAAAAGGCATGAAATTGGCGAAATGTGTTCAGAAATATAAATACCAGGACAATTATCTTGTATAAGGGTCGACAACTCTTGAATGAATAAATTGAAAATTGAACGTAGTCATCTGTTAACCAATTCCAACACAAGCCCTCCTTTTTACGCCCCTCAAGAAAAAAAGCTTTGGAAAACATTGTGGAAAATGAAGAAATTGCTTTTATCAAGCAATTTCTTCATTATCCACAATGTTTTCTATCCAAAAAGACAAAGACAATTTAAATTATGCCAACTTGAAAATAGCGTCTGCAGCTTCTTTCAATTTGGACCAGTCTAAAATTTTGTTGAGTTGGAATGGTTTAAGTTCATATACTTTCCTTCCCTGTAGCAGATAACACACTGGGCTACTGTAAATCGGGTAATTTTCGCGTCGTCTTATTTTCGCGTGAGCAGGACCCCGAGGACTTTTTAGCGTGTTCATGAATTCGCGAGCGGTCGTATGATACTTCGGTAATTTCCGTAAGTATCCCCGTAATTACACCGGCGAAGAAAAAATCTACATACGGTTACAGCGCAGCCCGTTTCTATACCGACCTATGAATAAAACGATTACTTGTAATCCATTTAAGAACATTTTATCTATTCTCTTTTCTCATAGTATAACGATTTCTCTTCTGAATTCGCTCCCAGATCGCAAAGTATACATTGAAGTTTTAGACTTTTTTTGGGGGGGGGGGGTGTTTGTTGTACCTAAAACGAATAACTACATGAATTTTGTTTTTCTTCATCGTCAATACGAAAATGACGGTCGCTGCGTTCGGGAATAGGTAATTTTCAGAAGGTGCATAACCCATTCCAGCACAAGCCTTTCTGTGTTGACCCCTCAAGATAAAAGATTAGGAAAGCATTGTGGAAAATGAAGAAATTGCTTGAATCAAGCAATTTCTTCATTATTCAAAATGCTTTCTATCTAAAAGGACGAGGAAAATTTAAGATTCTGGCCACTGGAAATTGTTGTCTTCAGCTTCTTTCAAGTTGGACCAGTCTTAAATTTTGTTATGTGTGAATGGGTTAATTAGGTGAATAAGGTGGATTCATTGTCCTGATGGAAGAGCATACCTAATGACGGTTATCCATTTTTTTCTTGGTTTTCTTTTTACGAAAATGCTTCATGCGGTGAGCATAATACCACCCAGTTATATTGTGAAATTGTTTTCAATACAACCCAACAACAGCGCACATTTCGCATCTAGAACCGCTATAGTGACCATCACTTTCCCGGCGGATATTGTTGACTAAGCTTTTTTCGGGGCGTCCCTTTTCCACTGTTATCACTTTTGCTTTGCATGAGGTTCGAAGTGGCGAGAATGTGTTTCTTTAACAGTTATTCAAATTTGAATGCTGACTTTAGACAAAATCGTTTTTAAAATAGGTCTGAAATGCTCTTTAAAAAACAGAGAGACGCAATAGATTTTGAATTCAGTAAACGGTTATTCTATTTATCTAAGAGAAATATATATATATTATTGACAAGATATCAAAATTTCAATACAGCGAAAAAACGTGTATAGCAAACATGATGTGCCTACTTAACCAATTACCCCACAATAACGCTTTTTGATGCCCCTTAAGAAAGAAAAAACTTTAGAAAACATAGTAGAATTATCATCTGCAACCTCTTTGAATTTTGATCAGTCGACAAATTTGGCGTCTGGTGATGGGTTAAATTAAATTGTTACGAAAGTCTATGATTTAATATTCCATGACAAAGTCGTAAAGAGAGTTCAAATTTATATAATTTGACATTAATGGAAGTTAAATAGTAGCAGCCTCCCGAGTTAATGTGACATTAATGATTCTAAATTGTCACAGTGTAAGAAATTATATGCGCATTGTCTTATCAATCAAAGTCTTAAGTTTCACCTTAATGCATATTTAGGCATTTAGATTATGCCCCGTTTACTTGCACAGTTATTTCCGTGTTTGAAAAAAAAAAGAAAAAAACTTGGAAGATGCTTCTTATTCTAGATTCTAAGGAATCAGTTGACCAATCAAATTAAATCTTTATGACGGAAGTAATCTTTGAACTTTTGTTGGTTTAACTAAAATGTCTTAACTACAGGTTATTCAAACTGTAGATACGACGTTTAGATCGCCAACCAATGATTTGACTATTTTCTTACATGTTACTGGCCAGACATTTAGCAAGATAATGTCGTTAACCCTTTCCCGTTCAAACACGGGATTTTACGTTCCTGTGATTTTATTCTTGAGAAAACATTGTGTAAAAAGAAGAAATTGCTTGTAACAAGTAATTTCTCCCTTTTCCACAATATTTTCTACCACATAGGATGGTTTAATTTCAAATGTCATCAAGTTTTCATAGTCGTCTGCAACCTCTTTCAATTTGGACTAGTCTAAAATTTCAAAAACGGGGCAGGGTTAAATATTGAAGTGGAACTTCCTGTCGAAGTCACTATGCGTGGCCAGCGGAGTCAATGAATTCGGCTAGCGATACATAAACTGCTTGATATGCCATAAACAGACATATATGGAATCTTTATCCTAAACTGCAATAAGTACAAAGCATATTCGAAGACATTCTGCGTTGATCAATTAACCCGGTATCAATTACAAAACGAGCGTAATTACAAGCATATTTATTTCCGGGTCACTTCCCTGTAACTTCGTTACATCAACGATATTATTTACATCATAGAAAATCCTGGGTTGAAATTGAAGTCGGATAAAAGTAGAGCGCATTGAATAATTTCTATCAGTCACCCTTTCTCCTCTTGTGGAGATTAACACTTTTTGACGCCTCTCAAGAAACGAATTGAGAAAACGCTGTGCACAATGAAGATTTTTTTTCAACAGGCATTTTTTTCTATTTTACACAATGTTATCAACCAAGAAGTCTGTGTGCTCTTCTGAACCCCCTTTCAGTTTCTACCAGTAAAATATTGTCGTTTGGTAATGGGTTCAATATTCTCTTACAGTTCAAACTGAGGGTGAAATGTAATAATTTGATTTAAAGCTTTGACACTTCAAACTGAAATAACTGGCTCAGCAGAATATGTAAAGGGAATGGACGCGAAAAGTATTACATACTTAAATAGTGCATATAGTAAAGAAAAGATAGAATTTTGGTCTGTCATTCACAAACTGGGGTCTCAGGGATTCAAAATGGTCCTTCCTGGTGGTTTGGGAGTCCGTGGTTTAAAAAAAGGACCCTATGTTGATGCTCTTTAATTTTTTTTTTAATTCTTTTTTACATATTAAACTTATATAATGGAGCTTCAATCATTATAGATTAAAAAAATACGAGGTCAAAGGTAACCAAAGTATTGGACAGCTGGCGCTCGCTCATCTCTTCAAATGATTGATTGATTGAATGGGGTTTAACGCCACTTTTACCAGTATTTCAGTCATACCGCGGCGGCTGGAGCACCTAACAACGGATTCCTGGTTTTTCTCAAACCAGTACTACCACTACATCCTTTCCTAGCCTCCATCTGCTATCCCACTTAGGTTTACGATTATACACCCATTGGTGTGAGACAAAGGTCGGAAAGGATATGTGCCGCCACCGGGGATCTAACTCATCTTTTCAAATGGTCGTTTAAAATCGCAATCAATTTTTTCTCTGTTGACGAGCTCAAGTGGATCCATTGGACTTACAGGAGATAATTTGAGAGTCTTGGCTTCCTATCTGTGAGTCTCGGAACCTCAAAAATCGAGTCAGTTAACCTATCATCACACGGTGACGCTTTTAGACGCCCCTTAATAAAAACCAATTGGGAAAACATTGTATAAAATGAAGAAATTGCTTGTAATAATCAATTTCTTCATTTGAAACAATTTTTCTATCCACAACGTTGAAAAAAATCTAAAATTTCATAAACTTTAAACTGTCGTCTGCAACTCCTTTCAATTTCGACCAGTCTAAAATTCTGCCGTCTGGTAAAGGGTTTAAACCCTAAACCGGCAGAGAAACCTCTAATTAACATTTTTTTTAAAAGTTATTTATGGAAAATAATGTTTGAGATACATAAGCCTCCGTGCATGTTTCCTCCGAAAACACATGACCGAGTTTTAGACTAGGTAATATATAAACCAGAGGGAAATTGACCCAAGAATTAACCCATTCCAACACAGCAAAATTTTAGACTGGTCCAAATTGAAAGAAGCTGCAGACGACAATTTCAAGTTAATGTTTTTTTATAATTTTTCGTCTTTTTGGATAGAAAACATTGTGGATAATGAAGAAATTGCTTGACACAAGCAATTTCTTCATTTTCCACAATGTTTTCAAAAGCTTTTTTCTTGAGAGGCGTAAAAAGGAGGGATTGAGTTGAAATGGGTTAACATCAAAGCACAAATACATCTTATCGCCCCAAATAAAGAACAAATTATTAGCTGTACAGGATTTTCGTTCAAACATTTGTTTCCATATTTGAAATACTTTTATATCGTCAGTCCGAGATCATTGTCTATTTGATTTCCTGGGGGTTCGTGGAATATAATACTTTAAAACAAAGATCAAGGCTCGTGTCAGCACACATCGCCAACACAACAATATCATTTTCAGCAGGGGGTTGGGAATTCTATATCCGGTAAAACATTATTCATCTACCTTAGGGGCTAGGTAACCTAACCGTAACCCTAAACATTTATCAATGGAGAATGCTTTTTTTCGCATTTAAGACGGAACATGTATATAGCTCTGATAGTTTTGTTTCTGTTGTGTTAAATATACGTTTACCTTTCTTTTACTATTGTCACTTCCTTTTCCAGCAGTCTTAGATCTATTTACCAAGTTTATCTGTTAACCCTTGACATGCTGAATAGAATTCTTTTTGCACAACAGCAAGAAACTCAAAGTGCTGAAAGCACTGAAAGTACTACTTCTAGGTCTATATCTATTTTGAAAATTACATTTCTTAAACAACACTGACTTAAAAGGACAAGCAGGTGGTGTAGACAAAGATCAGGCTGCACTTGTGTGCAGGCTGATCTTTGTCGATACCTCCTGCAAAAACAGGAATATTCTGGGTTCAGCATGACAAAGGTTAAGATTTGTTCTTTGTCCTATGTCGAAACGAGTTAAACGTTGGCTTCGACTAGTTTTTGTTCGATCGTGGATTGTGCAAAGAAACCGTCTGAATTCTAAACCTCTTGCATGTGAGCCGTGCCCAATACTCGAATCTTGGCCTCAAAACAAACAAACAAAAAATCAAAACATCTCCAATGTGACAGTGAAGCATTAGCGCATCTGTGTTGACTACAGACGGTCAAATAAACTCGATGGCCCAGTGGTATAGATGCTTGACTCGTGGTCTGCACGTCAGGGGTTCGAGTCCCACCGTCACAGGTGTGAGTTCATGGGAAAAACACTAAATAGCCAGCCTCAGTCTACACAGCTGTAAAATTAGGTAGCAGTGGTATTCAGCTACTGCCTCTCTTTCAGGGACGTGAAAAGATCGAGATTGTGAGTGTTCGAGAGCGAATCTATAAGCTTAAAGCTTAGTATAAATTAAAGAAAAACGACCGATACTGACCGTGATATAGTTCTATTTTCTTGTAAATTCTTTAGGGTGATTGATTAAAAACTAGTTTATTAATTTGAAGTTTTCAACGATATTTGATACCGTGGCGACTCAGGTGACTGGAAAAATCGACACAGAGTCGCCGGCTTTGTTCAAGGCTGCGTCCAGGATTCTAAATCATGAGCAAGCGTTTTCCTTTCGATATCCTCTTTTGACGCAAGCGCACGTGCAAAGTATGGCACTACTCATCAACCCTTAGTGGACGGTTTCAGGACTGGTATTTTCCGTACGGTGCTTTCTGCATTTACCCAATGACGGCAAAATTTTAGACTGGTCTAAATTGAAAGAAGTTGCAGACGACAATTTTAAAGTTATGAAATTTTAGATTTTTTCGCTTGTCTAAGTAGAAAACATGGTGTGAAAGGAAGAAATTGCTTGGTTCAAGCAATTTCTTCATTTTTCACAATGTTTTCCCATTTTTTTCCTGAGGGGGTCCAAAGGCGTCACTGTATGGGAATGGGTTAAGTAATGGTTTACGATAAGTTTGTACTATTTTCTATTTTTTATGGAGAAAGCTCCAATCTAAAAGCATCTCTCCTGATCTTTCTCTCTCAGTATTAATAATGACACGTTTTACTCGCAGGATAGACAGACTGTGTCTTTTCCACTAATGCTAATCATTTTTTGGCTTTGTGGTGTGTGTATTTCCGTTTATTTATCGTCGCTACCGTAGCACATGCCCATATTAGCGACGCCCCCAGAAGACGGTTAGTTGTTACGGGGGATGGTGCAAGGATACAGGACGAAACTACTGAGAGCTTCGCCTGGTTCTTTAACGTGCTCGATGGATAGCATCGTCACACGGGGCCTCGGTTTAACCTCTCATCCGAAAGACAATTAGTTAGTTAGTTGATATGGTCAGCCCAGGGCTCGAACCCGTGATCTTGAGGTTTGAATTAAAGTGCTCTACCAACTTTAATCGGGTTGACGAGGGTTTGTGGTCAAGGTCTAGGGTTTTTTTTTTATACCAGATCAACCCCACTACGGATCAAGTCGAACAAACCACTTACAGATCTCTACTCGAACACGTTAACCGCTCACTCTTCTAAGCAATCAATTATCGAATGTCTTTTTATCTTGTTTTTGTCGATTCTGTACCGACGTGATAAGAACACGATATCGTCGTTGTAATTCTAAAACCTCGTAACTACAGCTTGATTAAAGCTGTAGTTACGAGGTTTTAGAATTACACCGACGATATTTGTCTCATGAAATATGTACAGATCAGGCAAAGTGATAAGCAGAATTGTTTATATATTTGCATTCGAGTTATGTAGAAGAAATAAACAAACACAGATTTTCTGATAACCAGGGATGATGAGAAAGATCATTTCGTCCATTTATCATATCCACGGGTCTTTTTAGTGCAACTACTTTAAACTTTAAAAATGACAATTATTTTTTAACCATTTTAAAATTTAGCTTCTTGTGAAACATAGGATATGGCTTTTAAAAGGACGGGATTGAATAATAATGCAGAAGAGTTTTTTCAACTTTTTTTCGTTTTAACCCTTTATCATACAGTCCTGCGTTTTAAAGCGCTAAAGCAAACTAGCTTAGTAAGATACTTTGAGAAAAGAAGAAATTGGTCGCAACGAGCAAGTTCTCATTTTATCAATATATTTCCTAATGTGACATTTATCTTTTTTTTTATAATTCTTATTTCTATTGCATTTTGAATTGTTATGTGAAAGTTGTTTTTTTCTTCAAAATTTGGTGGACCTGTGTGAGGTTAAAAAGTCGGGAATACTTCAACTTTGTGAAATCAAAGGTAAGAAAAGAAACAGAGGAAATAGTTTGATATGTTTGAATTTGGTTTAACACCACAGTATTTCAGTAATATCGCGGCGGCTGGAGCGCCTAACCATGGATTTCTTGTATTCTCATTACTACGACAACATCTTTGCCGAGCCTACAGCTGCTCACCCCACTTAGGGTTACGAACATTTACCGATTGATGGGAAACAAAACAAAGTATGCAAAGGAAAGAGATTAAGTCAACGTTATTCCGTACAATCACTTGTTTTTTCACGATTATAAAATTTCAGACAAGGGAGAACGTTGTGGCAAAAGAAGAAATTGCTTGTCACAAACAATTTCTTCTTTTTCCACGCAAGTTGAATTGTCGTCTGCAACCTAGTCCAATTGGAACCAGCCTAAAATGTTGTCATCTGGCAAATATTTATGTTAATTTTTCCTTAACTTAAACGCAAAAGAATCCTGTTTTGTCATAACCTGGTGTATAATTATTTATTTGTATACAAAGAAAAGAATGGGATAGATTCACCCACGTCAAATGTAAGTACTTACAGTACTTTGGTCGAGATTTCCTTTTCATTCACTGCAGAAAGTCAATACGAAAAGAAAAGTGATCGTTGTGGTCTTTATTCAAGTTTCGAGTGTTTGTCTATCTTTGCCCTTGTAATATCGAATGCAATGGAATTCATTTTAACCCTTGTCATGCTGAACCCGGAGTATTCCGGTTTTTGCAGGAGATGTAGACTACACCTCCTGATTGTAATTTTCCTGCCAGAGTTGTTTATGAAATTGATTTCTAGCAGAGACATTGATCTTTGTACAACAAGTTCTATCAGTGCTTTCAGCACTTTGAATTTACAACAATTTAGTAAAGTGATTTATACAGCATGACAAGGCTTAAAATTCGATAGGTCCAAACTGAAAATAAAGCTAATACATGTATTATTTTTGAAACTGGTTGCTAATGGGTAAGATAAGTATTTTGTTTTAATGGGGTTTAACGCCGCTTTTAACAATTCTTCAATCATATCGCGGCTGCTGGGGCACCTGACAATAAGGTATTATTGGTATATTTCGCACCAGTACTACCATTACATCCTTTCCTAGCCTCCAGCTGCTATCCCACTCAGGTATACGATTAAAATAAGTATAAGAGATATTGTAAATACTTTTAAAATCACTTTCTCGTTGTACCACATGGTTTTCTACATTAAGAGGTATTCAGGTTAAAGGTCTTACGCACTTTATCATGTAGAATGCAGCTTATTTTAAATTCGACCTTTTTCTTTTTTTTCTTCTTCTTATCAACATTGTTGTTTTTTTTCAATAAGACACCTTTTGGCATGATATACCTACTATATTTAATTTTTGACGTTAGCAGAAGTAGGCCTTCATCTGTGTAAATAATTAAGTTTGTAATGATATCAAAATTTCGAACCCTTTTCTTTTCGGGCTAGATAAAATCACATTTCATACTAAGGAGTTGAAATTAATTTAAAAAAGCCGGCTGCTAATATTTTCGGCCATTTTAAAAAAGAAACAACAACAACACACACACCAAAAAAAATCAAATAAAAACATAAGAAATTAACATTAAGTAAGTCATTCAACTCTGCTTTCTTGTACCCGTTTCTAATTTTGTGCCACAGTTAGGCTGAGTGTTTCGATGCATCGGACCTCAATCGATCTTGTTTTGGTAATAATCTCTAACAGCCAATCAATTCTATTGAGACTAAGGCGACAAACTCTTAATTCCAAAATATACCCCGTTTCTTAACCCTTTCCCGTTACGAGCAATTTCTTATTTTTCTATTTATATTAAAATGGTTTGAAATAGAACTAGATGTCGGATAAAGGCATGGCGGCCAAAGACGGAAGTAGTGCCTTTGATCGAGTTTTAATGGCGGCTCTTTGAAAATTTTAGGACACATGTACCCATGTTTAAAGAGTAAAAAGGTGCAATATTTCTTGTCCTCATTCTATCCTTGAGTCCAGCGATGTTTAAGAAACAGAGATTTGTTTTAGTATAACAAAAGCGGTCTTAAACCCCAAACGAGCACATAAATAGTAATTTACATTCGAGGAAAGAGTTGATATTGATATAATTTATCAATATGCGTTTATGTTCACACACATCGTCGTTGGGCGTGTAAAATGTCGTAACCACAGCTTGAATAAAGCTGTGGTTAGGACATTTTGCTCGTCCAACGACTATATATTGACAGATACAGCATCAATCAAACGACGAGTTTATTAATAAGATATTCATGATCTTGGCACGAAATGCTAATTAACATTTATACAATCTATTATAAAAGTGTATCAACTATTTTGTAACGGCCATAATAAAGTAACGGTCCTGAGTTCAGGATGACAAAAGTTTTCACTTCCTTGGATATTGAAGACTTGCCTTGTATTGTTTTAAGCCAAGTATGTAACGCTGGTTGTAAAGAAAAACGCTTGCAAACCCTCGGCCATCCTCAAAACATAATCGCGGTAAGCTGTTATAGTAAATAAGACCAGTTCTTTTTGTTGACGACTTTCCCTTTTTTACCTCTTATTTTGATTTGGGGTATTATTTCACTTCGAAGGTGTATCAGACAAACAGTTGCCTAGGTAACCGTTTTTTTTTTTTTTTTTTTTTTTTTTTTTTTTTGTTTGTTTGTTTGTTCTAGTGGAGTGTCGCTAAAATCAAGCATCACTAGTCCGTCAAACAGAAAGAGGAAATAACAAATCAGGGTCAATCATGGTTATTCTTTTTAAAAAATGACACTGGTTCGAGTCCCACCGTCACCGGGGTGTGTTCATGGGTATACAGAACACTTAATAGCCATCCCCGGTCTACCCAGTTGTAGTATTGGGTAGCAGTGGGTTTAAGCCATTACCTCTTTTTCAGGGACATAAAAACATCTAGATTGTTACTGTTCGAGATCGAATCCAAAAGCTTAAAGCTTTCGTCGCAATCGAACAAAAATGAATTATTATAAAGTAAACTAAAAGAAATTATGTCAGTTTCGGAAGTGTTTTGGGATTAATAAGCCACAAAAATTGTAAAAAAAACAACACGATTTTAAGTTTGATTGAGGCTTTTGTTATCGTCGTTGTTGTTGATAATTATATACATTTTTTTCAAGTAGAGGAACAAAAGGAAAAACGTTCTATTCCAATCGAATGTCCAAATAGGAACCCCTAATGGAGAACCGGTTTCGGCGTCTGCCTTCAATCCCGTATTGATAATTTGATAGATCTACAAACAAACCTGCTGTTATGACAGGCGTCAAAAATACGATACTTTAATACCTAGTCGAGACAGAAATACGAAACAAGTCCGACCATTTTTCTAATTAAGATAGCATTTTCTGATTTTGTTACACCTGACAATATAATTGTGGGCTGAAAGTTTTGTATTGTGCGTTTCGACAATGCGTTTACATATTTAACAAAGGTTAGTTTACATGAACTTCTATGAGGGTTCTAGCCAGTTATCGAGAAAATTTTATATTAATTGTCCTACCACAAGAATTCTGATGTTAACCCTTTCCCCTACAATTCCCAACTTTTGCGTTCCTGTGATATCATACTTGAGAAAACATTGATGAAAAAGAATAAATTGCTTGTAACAAGCAGTTTCTTTTTTTCCCACAATAGTTTTTTCTATCATTTATCATTCAGTTGGAAGACATTGGATTCAGCAACCATCGAGTTTAATCTATTCCCACACAATCCTGTGTTTTGCTTGTTGAAGAGAAATACTTGTAAGAAAACGTTATGCTAATTACAAACCATATTTTCTACCTGATATGACACACATTTTTCACTTAAGCAACTTAAGTATTGTCTGTAGCTTTTTTTCATTTTAAACCAGTCTAAAATTATGTCGTCTGATAATGGGTTAAACGCGATTGTATAGTAATGTAGAATGGCTGTTTTTTTATAAACAAGGATAATACGATAAGGAGGCGAACTCTTATTTCCATCGTGGCCATACCAAATGTTAGCGTGCACACCAGATATTCAAACCACGGATACAAACTTTACAGCTGCATGGACTGGGGTTTTGTGTTAAATTTATCCTTCCCAAATAACAAACCCACCTCCGACGTAACTCATGCCAGCAACCATCAGCCTTACGAGTCGAAACCGTTTTTGTTGCGGATAATGAAGAAATTGCTAATAACACAATCATTTCCAATGCCTTCTTTTTCTTTGGTGCATCAAAAGGCGCCATCGTGTTGGAAAGATTCCCTTGCATACAATTCAATGAGAACGAACGTTCTTCAAAATAAATCGGTTTTAGATTTGATCCAGTCTCTCCTAAAAGCTACAAACTTCTAAACTTGAACTTTTTTTATCTGAAAAAGTACACGATAGACAGCAGTGATCGTTGTACGCCACGGACCTCCCGGAAAACATCTAACGAATAGGAGTAATGTAGTGTCGATTGGGAAACAAATTGTTACTATAGTTTGCATTAGTTGTAGTTACCATGTTTGGTAGCTAAAGAAGTACAAATGGTGCGTCATTTGACCCATTTCCACACAATGACGCTTTTTGAGGCTCATCAAGAAATGGAAGTTGGGAAAGTATTGTTGAAAATGAAGAAGATTTTTGCATCAAGCAATTTCTTCATTTTCCAAAATGTTTTCTAACCAGAATGTTGTAAAAATCTAAAATTTCATCAATTTCAAATTGCTGTCTGCAACGCTTTACAATTTGGATCAGTTTGCCGTCTGGGAATGGGTTGATATATTAATATTGGCATTATCAAAATCCTGACTAATTAAAGTTGTGCATAGAAGAAGGGAGGTAAAACGTGAAAATATGTAGCTGTTGTAATTCCGGAGTAGCCTCCCTTCTACCCTAGTTTTCATCGAGCTTAAGTTCACTTTTTTGGTACTTTGAATGGCCTGGGATGGCAATTTAACGAATTAAAAAGCATGAGCTTGAGCTGCAATCCGTGCACTTAGTTATGCCTATTGACAGCATGCATGAAGATTTTTTGCCTTCGGTCTAAAAAAACACAGGAAGTTTTTAGACAACCACAATTGCACCATCATTCAAAAAGTGCATTTATGTATTTGATGTATTTTGGCTAAAAGCAAATCCCGGAAACATTGTAGGGAGGGAAAACTGACGTGTATTAAGCAATTTACCTTCATCTGGAATTATTTCTACCCTGATGTCCTTGTTATTTTCAATTTAAGCTCACATTTGAATTACCGTCTGTAACCTCTTTGAGTTTGGTAGAGTCTAAAATTTTGTAGTTATGTAATGGGTCGAATCTTTTTAACATTCAGTTTCACAGGGACCTATCTAAATTGTTATTATTGAAACGGACTTTATAACCATAGTCGATAAGGGTTCTTCACTACAAATGAATGGACAGTCGATCTTGTTCGAGTGACCACCTCTATTAAGTAACCACTTCAATTAAGCACTTAACCCTTTCCCACACGGCAAACTTTTAGACCAGTCCAAATTGAAAGAAGTTGCAGCAACATTTTAAAGCTTATGAATTTTTGGATTTTTTTTTTCAATTTTCTGGGTAGAAAACACTATGGAAAATGAAGAAATTGCTTATAACAAGCAATTTCTTCATTTTCCACAATGTTTTCAAAGTTTTTTTCCTTAGGGGCGTTTAAAACGTCACTGAGTGGGAATGGGATAACCGAAATCCCCTTCTCAAAAATAAACAGTTCTCATAAGGAAGTGGTCGTATTTGCTAAAACATATCATAACTAAATCCTATGTTGTTGGAAATCATTAGACTCGTCTCACTGAGACGATTCTAATGAGTTCAAATAACATAGGATTAAGAGAGAATTGTGTCATTATTTATGTTTGCAATCAAATCAATTCTTCACATATTTCACGAAAATGTGTTATAAGCGACCATTCTCTTATACGTTCGCTTTTTGGTCTTCCAATGAGTAGTTGCTTTTTACAAGATGTACAGTTGTGGTGTACATATGTACCATGAAAAATAAAAGCGCTAACACACGTCTGAAAGTATTTCTTGTTTTACTTTCAATTATTTACATAAAATATCATTTACAAACGTAAAAATCTCAACAACATTTTCTTGACCAACATGCCATATCAGATAAAATAGTTTCTATTTTTTTCAATTCTATTTTGCAAAATAATAAAAACAAAGGACCAATCAAACATGTCAGCAGTTCTTCGACAATAAATGATTATAATGTCCTACTTTTCTTTTAGATCGAAACAAACACTACCTGTCTCAGATTTTGCTGAGCAAAAGTCCGCCAAATCCAATGCTTGACGAAATATCGGAAATTTTATTTGATGATGAATTATAAAGGTGTAAATTGAAAAGTAACACCTATTTTGGTTGAAAACGTAGTAATTTCTTTTTTCCATAATGAGTTCAAACCATATTTTAGAGTTTTTATTTTAGGGCTCTTAACAGGAGGGTACGTTTGGGAACAGTGAACAATGAGGAACACATGATAATTGCATTTAAATCACCTCAGACCGCGATCCTGCAGTTTAAAGGCTATATTTCTAGAAAATGCAATAACATAATGTTCTTTTCGACTTTTCAACTTTTGAAAGGTTTAACGGGACAGCCTGTTTTTTTGTTTGTTTGTTTGTTTGTTTGTTTTTGTTTTTTTCATTTCATAGAGAATTTTCCTTTCAATTCCTTACAATGTATCTCTTTCACATAAAGAAATCGGTAATTTCTTTATTGTAATTAACCCATTACCACACGGCAAAATTTTAGGCCGGACCAAATTGAAAGAAGTTGCAGGCGACAATTTTAAAGATAATGAAACTTGAGATATCTTCAACTTTCTGGGTAGAAAATATTGTGGAAAATGAAGAAATTGCTTGTTAAAAGCAATTTCTTCATTTTACATAATGTTTTCCGAATTGGTTTTCTTGATAATAATAAACTATATTTCCTTTGTGGCGACTCCAAGCAATCGTGAAAATGTAGGTGCTGCTGATGTTGCTTGTGGAAAGAAATATAGATCGGTTTTGAAAATGACGGATCGCTGGCCCCGCCTACTTACTCCACTGGCTACACCAACCGACTCTGTAATGAAGCTCCAATTTGGTATAAAACGGCGTTATTTTGCAAAATGCTTGGCAAGTATCATGTAACCAAAACGTAAAATGGTTGGTTGGCGACCTAAACGTCGAACCTACAACTTGAATAAGCTGTAGTTACAGCGATTAAACCGCCAAGCCAACAAATATGCCTAACATAAATGTCGGCAAATGTTGGAGTTCAAAGTTTACTTCCGGTCCAAAGGAATTGTTCTATTTGTTTATTGATTCTTTGATTGACAGCCGTGGTTGGTGAATTATTATGCGCTATTTAGTAAAGTATATTCTTATGATACGTTTTAATATCTCTTTCCATAATCACGTTGAAGATTTAAGAAAAAATAAACAAGGCAAAAACATAACAAGGCAAATCAGACATAAAACCCTTGCAATGAAGCTAAGCACTGTTTTGGTTCCTCTGGAAGTTGCGGGGCCACAAATTTGGATTTTGTTGGAGCCCGGGGAGGCAGTTTTGGTGGCAAATCGTCCAACAATTTTTTGTCCCGTACACGAGATATTCTTGTTATGGCACTATCTGATGCGTCGCTAGAAACGGTCGTCATGGAAGAGTTCGATGATGACGTCAATGATGACGTGACTGACGTTAGAGATTGCACTGATTTTGCTGATTTCGATGAAGAACGTGAAGAGTTTCGAGAAACAAATGACGTCATTTCTCTCTCTAATGATGGCGTTGATGACGTGGGATGAGGACGTTCGTTGACCTCAATGACTATTGTGTTTCCATCGTGATCTTGCGTCTGCCAAACTCTGTCAGAAATTGGCTTACAAACGTTGGGAAATAACGGCACTAAGCTACCAACGTCTTTCACTCTGAATTTCAGTTTTACTGACTCTAGCACACGCGGTTGTGTCTCACCCTTGAGTTTTTTCAGTGCGAACTGCACGTCGTAGTTGCCTCTAGAATGCATCGTGAATAGACAAAAATCTTCCTTATTTACAATAGGTTCTAAACCAATAACAAGTTTATAAAATTCCAACATGTCTGACCACGATTCTTGGCTAGAAAACAAAACAATCCGAATGTATTCCTTCCCACAATGCACTAATCTAACAGCCCAAAGCGGCAGTTCTTCCGATGTGTAATAATAGTCCGAACTATTGAATGGATAAGGGTTTATCTTTCCTTGATTCACTTTCTCTGTGTGATGGAATTTCCACGGTGGCTTTTCAAAGCGTCTTTGTGCGGCCTGTAGCCGCTCATACCCTAAAGGTCCGTCCTCACTGAGGAATAACATGACGGCAACACCAGGCATGCGCGAAAATCGTTTGGGTTGGTTGATAGACTGGTTGAAGTCAATCTCATTTTGTTTCTCTTCTACGTGGAAAATGTGAAGATCCCGGTCTACCCAGTCTACCACAGGCTGATAAAGGTCCATTAGTGGTAGAACCTACAAAGAAACAATTCGAAAGGTTATTGAAAGAGACAACAATCAAACTAAGAATCATAGAAGAACTAACCAGTGGACTTCACCTTTTATCAAACGACAGAAATTTAAAAAAAAATGAATACATTTAGTTAGAAATGAGGAACAAGTGTTATATAGGATATGAAAAATTTTGAGAAAAGTAAGACTCCCCTTTTTTTTCTCACAATGTTTTTCTTAACCCTTTTCCACACAGTCCAGTCTTTTTACGCCCATCAAGAAAAAAGCATTAGAAAACATCGTGGAAAATGAAGAAATTGCTTGTAACAAGCAATTTCTTCATTATCCACAATGTTTTCTACCCTAAAGACATTTTTTTTATAAATTACAGCAGTAAAAATTTGTCCTCTGCAACTTCTTTGAATTAGGACCAGTCTTAAATTTTGTTGTGTGAGAATGGAAATAGGGCTTAATTTGATCGGTCCGCTTAACAATAGCTTCACTGATTAACTAACTATAGCAACGGACAAAATCAACGGTGCACATCATTTGTAAATAGTCTTTAAATATTCATATAAAAATGTTTTATATGGTCTTTGCCATAAAAAATCTTTGACTAGCTTAAGAATTATACGTCCATGTTATTTTAGAAAGACTGTGAAGAAATAGCCCAGCGACCTACTGTTTTTACTTAAAGGTGAAAGTTTTCAACTCAATTTTATTTTTTAAAAAAATCAAAATTGAGGGATCGCGTTTGCCAGTCAAAGAATCAATCAACCGATCAACTCGTTCATTTATACAGGAAGTAAACTTTAAACTTCGACATTGGCAGACGTTTATGCGAAGTATTTTGTTTGCATGGCGACTTAAAAGTCGTAACAAAACCTCATTCCAGCTGTAGTTTCGACGATTAACTATACTGACTAACGGACCATCTTACTTTTATGTAGCATGCTATTGCCTTTAAAAATAGCAAAATAGTGCCGTTTAACATCAAAGTGGGACTCCCTTTCGGAGTTCATTCCCCGTATTTTATTTTCACGATGTAGGTCGATTAATCAACTGATCGATTCAAGATATAGGTGAGAGAGTAATGATCTTTTAACCCATTCCAACACAATGACGTTTTTAAACGACCCCAATTATGAAAGATTTGGAAAACATTGTGGATAATGAAGAAATTGCTTGTTACAAGCAATTTCTTCATTATCCACCATGTTTTCTATACCCTAACAGACAAAGATTTTTAATATTACAACAACTTGAATTTGTCGTCTGCAACCTCTTTGACGTTGAACTGTTTCAAAATTTTACCACGTGGGAATGGGTTAATTACTATATAAATATCTCACGTAACCATGGTGTCGGAACACTGTTGTAAGGACTGGTATAAATCCAAATACCCAAATATTTAGAAATAATTATAGAGCTTTACCTCATGTGAATCCACGTGAAACTGGAGCTGTAGCCGGTAGGGGTCGCTTGTCACCATACTGGAGTCCGAGTCCGAGCTGGATGCACTAGAGTTAATGCTCGCTGTGTCGGCTGATCGGATCGAACTTAGGGACGACAAGCTGCAGCCTGAAGGTATAGAAATAATAGTTATGAATATGGTAAAATGTTAGCAAGCATTAGCACTTTTCTGAATTCAAAGTGTATCAAATATGTTGAAAACACAACAGGAATAGAAAAAAATTAATGCCTGCCACCAGCATTTTATAATGTTTATCTTTTTCTGTTATGTTTTCTTATAAACCCATTACCAGTCGAAAAATTAAATAGACTGATCCAAATTGAATTGGGTTGCAGACGGCAATTGTTAACTTTATGAAATTTTAGATTTTTTTTACTTTCTGGGTGGAAATCATTGTGTAAAATGAAGAAATTGCTTGTTACGAGCAATTTCTTCATTTTACACAATGTTTTCCCAATATTTTAATGAGCATCAAAAAGCGTTATTGTATGGGAATGGGCTAATCAGAATATTACTCTATTGCCATCATTTGCGCACTGTCTACTGCATGATTACATGTACACGTTAAATTGAGAGCACTTTTATATTCTTCGTCAAAAGTTTCCGAGTTTGGACGAGTAATAAAATTCTGTAAGTTTGATCAATACAAGAGCGACTGAAGGAAGCCAAGCGTTTGGAATACATTGTGGATCAGTGGCCGATAAAGGTATTCAAACTTACAACCCCAATATTCAACGAAACCAAGATTCAAATTCCACCTGAAGCAGGTTGCTAAAACTTGAGGCAGGCCGTCAGGTGAATTGACCAATCGCTAACTCTGGTGGCTCCGCCCATTGACTCCGATAGGAATTAAACGGTGTTATCTTCTAACATTAATGGCCAGTAGCACGTAACTAAAAAGTGGAGTGGTTGGTTGGCGACCGAATCGTCGTAACTGCAGCTTGAATAAGCTGCAGTTACGACGTTTAAGTCGCCAATCAAACAAAATGCTTAACATAAATGTCGGCCAATGTCAGATTTCAAAGTTCGCGTCAAGATTTTATTAATCGATTGCTTCAATAGACAGCTACATCCTCCGTTGGTATAAGATGATAACATGATTGAGAAAACGATAAAAGAACTACTCATCAAAACATTCTTTGACCGACAAAAATATGTGTTACAGAATTACAAGACGACGCGATTTTAGATTGGTCAATATTCAAAGATGATGAAGACATCAAATTTTAGATGATACTTTTTGCGATTTTGGGTAGAAATCTTTGTGGACAATGAAGAGATTGCTTGTAACAAGCAATTTCTTCATTTTCCACAATGTTTTGCAAAGTCTTTTTTTTTCTTTTCTTTTGATGTGTCGTCAAAAAACGTCATCGTTTGGGAATGGGTTAAAACAATGCAGCTCCAATACACAATAACACAAAACAAGTACGTCTAATAAAGTCCTTCTAACTCCGTCCCCCACACGACAATATCAAATCGAAATGTAATCGATCGCAATATTAATTCATGATAATCGCACACTTCGATTTGCTTCAGTTAATTCCTCGTTATTATTCCTGTCTATCCATCGTTCTTTGAGTCTTAAATCGTTTAGCTATGCTGGTGTTTCACGAGTAATAGTGTTCTGTGTATTTTTTTCTGATATTGACTTAATTAAATCACACTAATTCTAAAATGATATTAATATAAAATGACAGGTTGATCTCCCCTCACAATGTTTTATTTCATTTGATATAAACCTAATTTTGTATAAAACATTCCTCCTTGGAGAATAAAAATTATGTTATGTTATGTTATGTTATGTTGTGTTATGTTATGTTATGTTATGCTATGCTATGCTATGCTATGCTATGCTATGCTATGCTATGCTATGCTATGCTATGTCATGTCATGTAGTATTGCAGAAGTCACAATTGGGATACTACTACTCGTAGGTTTTGAAATGCCTATTAAAAGAAATAATTCATTTTTCTTCTATCCAAAGCGATTAAGATTGGTCGGAAAAAATATATACCGCCATGAAAAAAGTTTTGAGCACGCCTCTATTTTGTATGCTTGCTCAAAAAATAGTACCATAAAATGTATCAAAATTTGTAAAATATCTATTTCTTCTCTTGATGTCATTAAATCGTGATAACCGAGGAGAATATGTTTTGTTTTCATGGAGGTGTCGAAGAAAAACTGTTTGAATCCGCTTCGCTTAGTTATACAGTGTGATTATTTTTTGGTTTCATACCTCCATGAAAACAAAATATATTCTCTTCTTCTCTCAAGTATGTTCGGGATATTATATGTAAAGAATGCACGTGTATGTCCCAGTTTGATTAAGGGTCATGTTTTCATTTGTGCCCTTACAGGGTCTGGATGATCTTAGACCCTTCATAGAAAAGAGTAAAAAAAGTATGAAATGTGAACCCGTTTGTCTTTCCCAAAATTTCTCTCAAATGACACATTTACCTAAGTTGGCAAAAAACTGTGAAGTTTAATTCAAAAATGTAAAAGTTACGTTTCTAACACTTATTCATTTTAAATTTTGACATTGATGTGTGACATTGAACGTGAACCTATCCCAAGATTGTTTTCAACAAAATCATTTGAATTCCTCTAATAAATGTATAAATGGGGAAAGTTTCTCGGACGGACGGATAGACAGGCGGACGGACGGTCTGACAACGACAAGGAAAATATCCTTCTGCCTATTGACTTGAAATGATAAGTGCGAAATAGGACAGAATTGAACCAGAATTTTTAAAACAAAGAAAAATACAATGGGAAAAAAGATGGACTTTACTTTGATATAGCATATGATGTCTTTGATTGAATTGGGTTTAACGCCACTTTTAACAGTATTCCAGTCATATCACAGCGGCTGGAACACCTAACAATTATTTCCTGGTATTTCTCACGCTAGCACTACCACTAAATCCTTTCTGAGCTCAAGCTGCTTATCCCACTTAGGTTTACGATAATCCACCCACTGGTGGGAGACACATGTCGGAAAGGATATTCGCCGCGGCCTTCGATATATAGCATATGAAGGTAACGCGTCCATGAGTACGGCAACATTGTATCTATTAATTGGTAAAAGTGACCCGTGTCTATGCTTGTCTTGTTTACCGTAATCCGTTGACCATTGTCCACTCGAGTGGCACCGGCACGCTGCTGTGGTCAACAATACTTCGATTGACCACAATAAATAGATTTGCGCTGATCCATACGAAAACCAGTCAAAATACATGTGTGCAGTCTTTACATAAAGCGACACAGCTAAATTCACCTTGGTGTTAACTCGTTTAATTGTATGCGGTTTAGGTCACTTTGAACAATTTTGCAGTTGCGTCACGCTGTACACAATAGGTACAACTTTTGATAGTCCTATTCTTTTCTAGCTTTATTGATACCATACGTTTTGGAAGAAAACAACTAACTTAAACTAGATTTAATGGGGTAAACTCCACTTTTGACTTTGAATTTCATACATTTTACCTAGACCGGTACCGCCGTCGATTTTAATAAAGGCTTTGTTAAATACCCCGTAACCACTAACCGTCTTCTTAGGTGTAGCTCATACTAGCATGTGCTAGGGTAGCGACGATAAATAAACGAAAATACATTTTTTACACAAATCAAAAGATCCCTTACAGCCACCTATTGACTGATCGATGGTCCTGCCCAAGAAATTCGACTAAGATATTAAGCGGTGTTACTTGGCCGTATTCGTAGTCGGTAACGTGTAACAAAAACGTTAAATGGTTGGTTGGCGACCTAAACGTTTGGGTCGTCGCAAAACCCCAAAAAATGTTTCATGTAAATGTCGAGTTTTATAGTCTACTTCCGGTCTAAATATATCGAATGTTCTATCGATTTTTTAATTTGCAGCGGCGATCCGGCCACTCGTCTTTGACTCACACGGAATAAACGTACTAATTGTGAAAGTCTAATGACAAGCCAATAAAATGATTGAGAAATAAAAGAAGTGTGGATGTTCCTACCAGCGACGGTCCCGTGTGTAAGGGCCAAGTGTGTTACAGTCTGAGATCACTTGGTAATTGACTATCGATATATCAGGACAGATGTTGTCGTGACGAGGTCCATTTCAATTGAGGAGATAATTGGATTCAGATGACGGCGTATAAAGGTGGTATTGATCGTAAATCATGTGAGAAAGTGGCGTTAATTCACTAGTCTTTTATATGGCCTTGTCAGCTGTGAAAAGGAATTGTCAATGGAGAAATTGCTTCTGTTTCTAAATGTATTTTTTTTTTTTTTTTTTTTAGATGTTACTAATTTTTTAGATATTTATACTGGTCTGTTCTCTCCACTCTAAAATACAATAAAACTTGCAATAAGCGATTATTAAAAGGACTACCAAAAAGTGGTCGCTTAGTTTAAACTCGCTCAATGAACTTAATTGTAGATCGAAATGACTGCGAGCATAAATTCTGCATAATTCTAACTTAATCCTATATTGTTCGAACTGATTAGAATCGTCTCAATATGATGATTATAATGGGTTTCTGCAACATAATATTAAGTGGCGAAGTATACCTTTTGAGTCAGTACGCCCACTTCTAACAGAGTTTTTACTTCTGGAAACGGAATGTTGATTTTGGTCGCTTGATGAAAGTGGCCGCATGATTGACTATATGTTCTTCTCCACAACCCTATCCTTATATATACAATCATATCAACAACACCATGTGTTAAGAGGGCAGTCTTTTCAAAGCCAATAAGATAAACCGACATCAAATTTTAAAAAGGTTCAAGAGTTGAATCCGGATCTTGTTTTTGTGCACCTAGATCGATGAATTCTGATTCATATTACATTACCGTTTCCGTCCGTTTGTCTGGCTATATGTGCAAAAACTAAATCCGAATAAACTTTCGGTTTCCTCCAGATTATTGAAGATGCAGTGCTAGTTACATAATGGTATGGAGTTACCCTTAATTCTCGCGTATCTATTTTTGAAAAGGATTAAGTCAGCAGATAAGGACAGTGTCGACATAAAGTTCCAAAAAACTAGAAACTACAGGGGGATTAGCGTTAAACGAACCGAACATCTATTAACCCATTACCAGACGACATAATGGTAATTTTCGACGGTCCAAATTCAGAAAAAAGCAGACAACAGTTTCAGTTCATGAAATTTCAAAAATCATTGACTTTTTAAGTATAAGAAATTGTGGATAATGAAGTTATTGCTTGTAAAAAGCAATTTCTTTATTTTCCCTAATGTTTTCAAAAGCATTTATTCTTCCTTGACGGGGTAATTAGCGAACTTTTGTGGGAATGAGTGTGGGAATCATTTCTCGTCTCCTTTGTTTGCAAGTTTTACCTAATGAAGCGTAGGTAGTCTGACGCTGAGGTAATAGGTGTATTTCGTCGGAGCGCAATCAAAATGTCGTAACTACAGCTTTTAAAAAAGCTGTTGTTACGAAATTTTGTTTGCACACCTACGATTCGTTTAACCCGTTCCTAAACGATCCCGTTTTTACGCCCCTCAAGAAAATAGTTTGAGAAAACAATGAGGAAAGGAAAAAAATTGCTTTTTACAAGCAAGTTTCATTTATTCTCATTGTTTTACCTAAAAAAGACAAAAAAATCTAAAATTCCACTAAAACTGAAGTGTCGTCAGCAACTTTTTGACCATTTTAAAATGTTGTCGCCAGGGAATGCGTTAAAAACTGCAATCTATGAATAAGACCAAACTTCACACGCAAAAGGGAGCAACTCCGCGAAAAAGCTGAAAAACTGTTCAAAGCAGGTAAAGCCTCTCTCAAATTATAGTTTTCATAGATATTTTATTTATAGTATATTATATTCTCTCAACACTGGGCGGTGTTGCCGTATCCGCGTAGGTTCGAATCCCTTAAGAGTTACTGAGTTAAGCCACGAAAACTGGACAGGGTATCTAATCGATAGTCCAACCATCTTCCCATTGTCAGCGGCTTGTTTCAATAGCCAAGGGGCAGAATTAACCTTCTGTTGCAACCCAATTAAAGCAATTTACTATTGGTTTCCGATATTGTTCTATTCATAATTAATCTTTCATTATAAAGGGGCATTAAATCAGGTCAGATGACAAGATTCGAGGACTAGAAACCTGGCAACACCGTCAATAACGTGTGCCCGGCCGTGTCCCTTTCAATAATAGAGATAATTGGAATGCTTCAAACAAGTGTAAAGCATCAATACTTGTGACATGCATTTGACATTAATCTATGTCCCGTCATTGTATAAATGAAAGAAGCTGTAAGTTCGATAAACTTTATCATGTTGTTTTGACGAAAGCTGTGAGGGGGCTCTATAGAATGTTTAACAATTTCCGCGCATTTACGTTTTTTAACGCACGAAGAGAAAGGGCCTTAGAAAAAATTGTGGGAAATGATGAAATTGCTTGTTACAAGCAATTTCTTCATTATCCATAATGTTTTCTACTGCAAAGATCCCCAAACAAGAACAAAATCATCACCTAAAAAGTATAGTCTGCAACATCTTTGAATTTGGCCAGTCTTGTTTTTTGTTGTTTGGTAATGGGTTAATGTTTCCGTTCTGTACAGTTGATGGACAAAAATATAAATAAATCATAAAACCTTGTGTAAATTCCGTAAATGAGATGAAACCGTATTTTGTAAATGTGTAGACCAATGCGCTTATCACAGGGTATGAATATGACCATTGCGACTTTATTTATTATTTCATTTTGAGTGCCAGTTTAAAACGGTCTGAGTTAATTCAACTTTCTGCTTTTTGATGTATTTGTGTTATTAAAAACGCATGCTTGTTCGATCATTCAAATTAATGCAAATTTAATCGGTTCTTTAACCTATTACCAGACAACACTTTTTTAGAATGGTCCAAACAGGAAAGAAGTTACAAATAACTTTTTAATGGAAAATAAGTGCCAAATTATGTGGGACATTGTTCGGAAAGGGAGAAATTGCTTATTAAAAGCAATTTCTCCCCCTTCATCTCAGCGATTTCAATGATAATATCTTCAGGGCGTTTAAAAGCGTCATTGTATGGTAATGGGTTAATGTATTTTTCTCAAAAAGTCCTTAGTCAGGCAGAAACAGCATCGTTATAAATGATCTATACATTTAAGTATCATTTTCGTCCGGAGAAAGACATGCAATATACATGTGAATAATCATTGACCTATCCTTTCCTTTCTGCGTCGTCACTTTCAGACAAATCCCTTGTTTACAAAAACGTGCCTTAACTGTATACAATTGGATTAACTTTTTGTATTCGGATTGACCTTAATATGAAATATTTCGGGTATTTAGGTTATACAGATATGCCTTCGATAAGAAACTACATGTAATTAAAAGCGCTGTAAATTTAAGAATTGTGAATTCGGCGATCTAAATATCAGCATTTGGATAATATAAATACTTCTTTCGATATTGTCAAACGTTTCTTTATTTGTTTTTGTTTGTTTGTTAGTGGTTTTTGTTCTTTCCTGTTGTTGATGTTGTTGTTGCTGTCATATTTTTGCTGCTGCTGCCGCTGCTGCTATCTTATTAAAATGAACATATAAGAGGAAGGGTATTGTTTGAAAACATACCGTCGAAAGATGAAGATCCCGAAGAACCGGAAGTAGATGATCCGGAACCGGAAGTAGAAAGGCTTCCTCGTCTTGACCTGAAAAATACAAGATTTTTTCTAGTAATAAAATATCTCCGAAACTAAAAGGTGGATTATTTAAGATTTTGGACTAAACATTTCGTTCTTCGGTTCTCAAATTTGAAACTCTTTTGACAGGGGGAGTCTGAGGTTAAAAGACATGAATTTGGAGAATTGTGAGAAATGAAGCAATTGCTTGTAATAAGCAATTCTTTAATTATCGACAATGGTTTCTACCTCAAAAGACTGTAAAATTAAATATTTCATTAACTACAAATTGTAGTCTACATCATCTGTGATTGGTAACCAGTCTGAAATTCTCTCATTTAGTAATGGCTTAAGAAGCATTTTCTAACGAATGCGAAAATACGTGTTTTTTTCTGGTAAGAGACCCAACATGCAGCGCTTTTAATATTGATAATTTAACAATGTAGGTTTACATCGTTTCCCGACAATCCGAAGAAGAAAAGCTTTGAACTAAAGATCCGTTAGTATCGGTTTTTTTTTTTTTTTTTTTTTTTTTTTTTTTTTTTTTCAAATTTACAAAAAATAAGATATCCACACGAGATTCGGGAAAATACTAGAAAATGTATCATTGTAAAAAAAGAAATTCCTTATGTATTTGAATCATGTATGAAGAAAAATATAATGAAAAAAAACTTAACTAATACAGAAGGATAAAAACATGATGGTAAAAACAATAATTGTAAATTTCATTAGCACAATACATGTATCAATAATGATGATAATTATGTACCTTGAATTTGAGTGCACCAAGCATTCCGTGTAATAGCTGTCTAGATTCATATCTGGTTCCGCAATGAGCAGTTCTCGAGAAAATATATATTTTGTCGTCAGTTGGGGATCAATATGTCGTAAATACAGCTTGAAAAAAGTTGTATTTACGACATTTTGGTCGCTCACTGATGTTGTACATTATTTATGTGGTGTATTGCGAATATTGTGCCTTATTAGAATTCTATTACTTAACTCAATTAGAGCGTGTATCAAAATTTGAAACTTGTTTGAAATATCATCGCCTGTGCATGTGACTGAAAAAGATGAATTCGTGGAACTCGAGTCTAGGTTTCTCCATGGAAGTCGGAATATTAACCCCGTTTCGCATCTTCTGGGAAGTTTTCTTTTTTTGGTCGTAATCTCAATGCCTTTAATGGTGATACAAGAGATTTATTTTTGAAACAATATTTAATGTCAGTCATCAAAATAAGACAGACCCCCTTTTGAAAACTTCAGATTTTGGGAGTTTAGTCTACTAGGAACTTGATAGTGCTCACTGAAAGTTTTCATGCAATATATGTCTCAAAAGTAGCAAAACAAATGTAGGAGAAAATTAAGTACATTTAAATTGTCATTACTAATCTGTCCTAAACTATCCTTAGTTAAGTAATGTATCAAATGACAACTAGTAATATATGCTAACAATGAAATATAAATATATATATATTGTATTGCCCGTTTTGACCAAGATAACTATAACAAGCATGAAGTTTAAAACTTTTGATTTTATCTGTGCCCCTTTGCTTGCTTATGGTTAACATTTGCGATTTTTTTTTTTTTATTTTATTTTTATTTTTATTTTTATTTTTTTTTCTTTTGAGTGGGGGGGTGAAGTTCCAGGAAAAGATGTATGGTATTTTGAAGCCGCTGAGCTGTTGAGCTTGTGTCCTATGTACCCCCAATTTCCGACTCCCCACCCCGTCCCCCCAAAAATTGTTTACATTTTCTGAAAGGTGCACGGTATCTTTTACCAATTGAACAATCACGGCTGTGAATCAAAGAAAAATCGACCAACCAAATCATTCATTTAGACCGGGATTGACTTTTGAACTCCAACATTGGCTGCCATTTCATGGAGAATTTTCGTTGGTTTGGCGACTTAAACGTCGTAAATACAGCTTATTCAATCCGTAGGTCGTCAATCAACCATTCTACTTTTTTGGTACATGATACTGGCCATAAATATTTGTGTGAAGCTTTTTTTTCGCAACATTAACGTCGTAATTACAGCATTCAAGGTATCAAAACGCTAACTAATCTTAGCCCTTAACTAGACGACAATAGTTCAGACTGATCCAAACTAAATGGAGCTGCAGACGACTATTTCAATTCTACGGAGCTCGAATAGTCTTTGTCTTTCTATGTGACATCGAGAAAAATGAAGAAATCGATTGCTTTCTTCAATTTCCACAATGTTTTCCAAAGATTTTTTTTTTCCTTTGGGGGAGTAAGAAATTGGAAAGCCCAAATGATTTTTCATCTGGAACGCAGCTAAGGTTTCGCCTAAACGACAACGTTTTAGACTTTTCTCAATTCAAAAGTAGTCGTAGAGGTCAATTTCAATTTGGTACAATTAATGGAAAAAATAATTTTTTTTAAATCATTATTGGAAATGAAGGTATTGCTTGTTTCAATCAAATTTTCGGTCTCGATTTTTTCTATTTGAAAACGAACTAATTTGATTAATTTTTTACTTAGAGTCCTCTTCAAAAATGAATGCATAAGCAAAAAATCATGGTACACTGATAAAAATTAAAACGTATACAGTTGTAAAAGTTATACAAATTTGACCTTTGATCACTTACTACAACTTGTACATCTATAGGTTTCAACTAACCTGCTTATCATAAGAATTACAGTAAGTCCATAAGACACAAAATTCTGCAATAACGTTTCAGTGTGTACGTAAAAATACTACATACCATAAAGAATGATAATTAACTTAAATTTACACTGGAAGAGAAAATCTCCTTACAAAGTACTATAGAGGTCACCGTGTATTGACTTAACGTTATTTATATTCAGTACCAAAATAACAAACATATTTGTGAATATCTTGACTCTGCGTAGTATTGATATAACAATAAACCTAAACAAACGGATTAAGTCTGCTTCATTTGTTTAACCCGTTCCAACACAAGCCCTCCTTTTTACGCCCCTCAATAAAAAAGCTTTGGAAAACATTGTGGACATAGAAGAAATTGCTTGTATCAAGCAATTTCTTCAATGTCCACAATCTTTTCTACCCTAAAAGACAAAAAAAACTAGAATTTCATCACCTTAGAATTGTCGTCTGCATCTTCTTTGAATTTGGACCACTCTAAAATGTTCTCGTGTGGGAATGGGTTAATCTACACGTCGATGCCGGTGGCCCTTCCTTGTGAGACGTTTTCTGTATGTGAATCAAAGCACTGAAAGTACTGTAAGCTAGCAAGCATAGTTTTTGTTAAGTGCTTTTTTGTCAAAGTTTATCATAATAAATGTTAACCGTTTTTCAACACGACTGAATCTTAGGCTTGTTCAGAGAGAGCGAAGTTGCAGACAACAATTTGAAGTTAGTGGAATTCAGAAAATATTTACCTTGTAGGGTATAAAACATCGTGGATATTGAAGAAATTGCTTGTCATAAGCAATTTCTCCATTGTCCACAATATTGTTCTTGACATGCGTAAAGAAGCGGCATTGGACTGGAATATGTATAATAGAATGCTTTTAAAGGAGTTCTTTAAATAAAGTTAATTTATGTAGCCATACAAAGTAGAGCGGATAGTGGAGTCTCTGATCAGACTCATTTTGCACACGATGTGCTAAAGTGAGCTAAAATACTTAGGAGATGAACTTGAAAACAGAGTTTGAAATATTTTTAAATACATAAGAACTACTTTTTATAGCGAGGGCATTCAAAGGATTTAGTGGTTGGGCCTCCAGAGGTAGTTTGCACTTATTGAACTCTGAGAAGACCTAACTATAGAGGACTATCTTGGATAAGCGGAATATATCGAAACTGATCCGGCTTTTTACGTCCCCACTAGAAAAATGTTCAGGAAAAAAAATGTGGAAAAATGAAGAAAATGCAATTAAAATTAAAAGCAATTTCTTCTTTTTACCAGAGACATAGATATACTATGTCTCTGTTTTTACGCAGTGTTTTCTACCAAATAAGACAAAGATCTGTTTAAATTCTACAATCTTAAAAATGTTGTCTGCAACTTCTTTGAATCTAGACCAGTTTAAATGTTTCCTGTTGGTCTGGGTTAATAGTGCGGTGTCGAAAACTTTTTTAACTTCAAATTTCACGCTTTTCTTTTTTTTTTTTTGGGGGGGGGGGAATTTATAGATTACATTTACATGGTACCTCTACTGTCAAGGGTTTTAGATTCGAATTCATTCACCAGAATAGTCAGATAAGATTAACCCATCGATGTAAGATAATTGTTTATAGTGTGGTTTACACGGGGATAATCAGTTACATCATGTAGACGACGTTTTTTGTTCGTAAAACAACAGAGTCAGCGGATCATTATATTCGGAAAAGATCAACCAATCCCGTAATATGACAATCCCAATCACAAGAAATATTCGTATTCGCCACAAAACATCAATATATCGATGGCTTAGAGCAAAAACATAGTATGGCTCTATACAATGTATAGAGCCATACTATGTTTTTGCTCTAAGCCATCGATATTCGAAGAATTTTAAAACTCGTTTCTAGAAGCATGCAGCCTGACTCTACCATTAATAGAAAAGTATTATAGATGGTATATACTAGGTCATAAAAGCATTTTCTGCCAATGTTTGTTTCTTCCAAACCTTTCACTAAACAGTATTAATAATTTGAAACACTCCCAACTCCTTTCTACCTGTAGTGCTACAACCCTTTCCCAGACGACAAAATTCAATACAGGTCGAACCTGAAAGATGTTGCAGACGACAAATTGTGTCTTATCTATACTGAAAAATAACCATTGAAAGGGGTATAAAATATTGTAGGAAAAGAAGAAATTGCTTGTTTCAAGAAATTTATCCTTTTGATGCACTGTTTTCTAGTGTCGAATAATCGGACCGTGAACATAAGTGGTTTTATGGGAAAGGGATAAAATGATTGTGGGGGTGATAACGCGTTACTTTAAAATCATCTTTATGTAACCTGTGCAATTAACGCATGAAGTGAAAATTCTGGATATAAATGACGCAAAAAAGCCACCCCGTCGTTGCAAAAAATGTATCGCAGACATATCAAAACTAATTGTAAGTGAATTGGTAATTTCATTTTTATGAATCGTATTCCAGATAAGAAAGAGCATTCTGTTATAATCTGGATAACCCGTCACGTGAAATTGGACCTTCCGTAAATTACCTATAACCCATTATCAGACGACAAAATTTTAGACTGATCCAAGTTAAAGGAAGTTGAAGACGACATTTCAAATTACGCAACGATTGAAAAATATGTGCTAAATTGGATAGGAAACTTTGTGACAATAAGAGATTTCTTGTTACAAGCAATTTCTCTTTTTTTCCTACAAAGATTTTCATAATTGTATATCTTCAGGGCTATAAGCCAGAAATAGGTATCAAAGGTTGTTATTTCTAAATGATTTGAGTGACCAAATTTTAGACTCGTCCAATCAAAATGAATCTGAGGACATTGATTACGAATTGATTACGAATGTAAGCGCTTTGAAAATATCTATTTCATAGGGTTGAAAAACAATGTGATAAAAGGAGAAATTGCTTGTTAGAACCAAATTTCTCCTTATCGCAAACAATGTCCCTTTTTCTAACAATCTTTTTCTCATTATTATTTTTCAATGCAGTTAAATCAAGAGATTGCGTGATAATGGCTGAAGAAAATCTAATGAAAGCAAAAATAAACTTCAACTCTCGTTATCCTGCAAAAGTTGCGCCTTCTGATCAGAGTTGATATTTTCGATCCCATTTAGTCCTTTTTGCTTGTCGGAAACGTTTGGTTTTCGTTTACAATTCCCATATCAGATCTAAAATTTCAGTATAAAATAGACAACATAATTGCTTCATTATTAAATGTGGGGATATATAGACATAAGTCAACTTTCTATCAAACTTGATCATAACCCTTTAACCAGTTCCCTCACAGTGGGATTTTAGACAGGTCCAAATCGAAAAAGCTGCAGACGACAATATCAAGTTGATGGAATTTTTATGGTTTTTTTTTTTTTTGTCCTTTTTTGCATAGAAAACATGGTGAAAAATGAAGAAACTGCTTGATACGAGCAATTTCTTCATTTTCCACAGTTTTCCAAAGATTTTTTTCCTGAAGGGCGTAAAAAGGGAGGCTTGTGTGGAAATGGGTAAGCATTGTTCAAAAAGTTTTGATCCCCAAGAAAATGAGCAACAGGCGACAGCCTTAAAAAGCTCTTAATTGAATTTGACGGATCGCTGACCACGCCTACTGAGCTCCAACAGAAAGGTCCAATCTCATATTCAATGGTGTTATTGTGCAAAATTAATGGCTAGTAACATGTGTCAAAAAATATAAAATTGGTGGCTTGCGCCCTGAACTTCGTGACTACACCTTGAATAAGCTGTAACTACGACATTTCTGTCGCCAAAACCAAAAAAATGCTACATGTAAATGTCGGCCAATAATGCAGTTCGAAGTTAACTTCCGATATTAATTGATGATTTGACTCGTCAATTGATTGTTCGATTGGCATCGCGATCCGTCAGTTCAGCTACAACTCTTGCACATGAACATTAAACAGTGATCAGCGGCACCCTGGCACGACAATCGAACCACTGATCTTAACCCTTTCCCGCTTTTTGAAATATTATACTGGTCAAAATTGAAAGAGGTTGCAGATGACAATGAAAATTGGATGCAATTTGAAATGAAATCATTTTATGTGGTAGAAATTATTGTGGGAAAAGGAGATTTTGCTTTTTACAAGCATTTTTCCCATTATGTTTTCCCAAGTGTAAAATCACAGAGAAGTAAAATCTCGCGTTTGAATAGGAAAGGGTTAACAGGACTCTGATGGAAAAAGGCAATGAAACGATTGATTTTTTGAGTCAAAGCTTTCGAAAGACATGTTGAAATTTGTACTTCCAGGGGGCCAAATGTATTCTATTCGAAATCTTTTGCGCAGATTTTATCAAATATTGTAATATTTCATAACTATAAAAAAAATCAAGAAGGCACGTATACCATTATTTGTTCTTTTATCGACAAACCCATTCCCACATAATTATCATTTTACGCCCCTCAGGCAAAAAAAATCATATTTTGAAAACATTGTGGAGAATGAAGAAATAGCTTGTTACAAGCAATTTCTTCATTACCCACAATGTTTTCTACCCCCAAAATACAAATAGAATTAAAAATCTATCAACTTGAAACTGTCGTCTGTAAAATCTTTGAATTTGGACCAGTCTAAAAAATTCCCCCTCGGGAAAAAATCATATCTTGAAAACATTGTGGAGAATGAAGAAATTGCTTGTTACAAGCAATTTCTTCATTACCCACAATTTTTTCTACCCCCAAAATACAAACAGAATTAAAAATCTATCAACTTGAAACTGTCGTCTGTAAAATCTTTGAAGTTGGACCAGTCTAAAAATTTGTCGTTTTATAGTGGGTTGATATGCATAGAAAGAGCTAATTCGTGTGGTAACGTATTTCAAAGATCGATTATCGACGCTGTAAAATGATATCGAAACTTATTGAAAGTTAGTGATCGTTTAGATATTTGTTGTTCATGTTTGGCTGATCTAAAACAATTGCAGACGGGCTTTGAGCGATACGAGTGATAATCTACCATGCCCATGCCAAAAGGGGCATGGGTCAAGAATAGAGGGAGAGAAATATGGTATTCCTCCTCCAACTCAACGTTGTGGGTACTCATAAGAATTCCCGGATCGTGCCTGTATATCAAAGAATTAATCGACCAAAGTGAACTTTGAACTCCAACATCGGCCGATATTTATGCGAAGCGTTTTTGTTGGTTTGGTAACTTAAGCGTCGTAACTTTCTCTTATTCCAGTTGTATTAATGACGTTTATGTCGCCAACCAACCATTTCCTGTTTTTGGTAACATGTTACTGGCAATAAATTTTGAAAAGTTAAGTCAAAGGATATCGAAATGGATCTTCCAGTCGGAGTCAGTTTGCATGACCAGCGATCCGTCAATTTTATGTTTTTACATCTAACTCACTCCCCCTTTCTAGAGCTCTAAAACGGCTCGGAAAACGGTCTGTCGCACAAAAAAGAACCTTTAGGGATCTCTATTTATCAAAGATACAAGAGGAGGAAAGAATGTACATTTTCTGGGACCGTCAGAATGGCCAGCCTGTCTCAAAGGCTGCCAAGTAAGTAACTAAGACATATCACTCATGCTGAACATTCAAATCCCTGAAATAACCTCCCTTACGAGAGACAACAGCTAGAAAATAGAAACTTCTTCAGCCAAAGTTGTATATATCTAGCAAATAAATATCAGGGAGACTGGGAGCCAGAATAATATCCAGTCAACTCAGAACCTTTGTTCCCCCCTCCCTGTTTTGCTGTTGTTGTTTCGAAATTCCAATGCACTCAGTTCATATACTCTTGACCATTTTATACTGTTAAATTTCCGTTGCATCGTTTAGAAAACGGTGCGTTTTTATGAAATGAACCTAACGTGAAGTCCTCTTGGGGGGGGGGGGGGGTCCTCAAAACATCTTGTTTCATCAAAGACATCTAAGTATATACGTCTAGTTAGTTTAATCTCAAACAATATTTTAAGTGATCAAAGACAGTTTGTGTGGAAATACAGATTTTCTCAACTTGTACCCGGACAGGAAAGATATGACATCCTTCTTGTCGAGAATTAAAATGAGCATAAAAGAGAAGATATAGATTTTGAAAAATATTGTTGTTAATGAAGAAAATGCTGGAACACAGCATTTTCTTAATTCGCAACAATATTTTTACCCTTCAATATAAACATTACGGCATTTATTTATTTATCTATTTTTTTTTTTTTTTTGAAGTAAGATAAGATCTTTGAGATCTATTTTCTAGACTTTTCCTGGTATTTCCTTGTTCCCAGACAACTGACCTTGAAATTTGATCTTGTCTGGAACGCCGCCGGGGATCGAACCCATGACATCCCATGATGTCAGACACCTAATCTTCAATCATGGGATGTCATGGATTCGATCCCCGGCGGCGGCACATGTTGTTTCCGATATTTGCCTCTCACCAATTGGTGGATAATCTTAAACCTAAGTGGGATAGCAGCTGGAGGCTAGGAAAGGATATAGTGGTAGTACTGTTGTGAGAAATACCAGGAATCCATTGTTAGGTGCTTTAGCCGCCGCGATATGACTGAAATACTGTTAAAAGCGACATTAAACCCATTCAATCATTCAATCAATTGTCTTGAAGTAGAAAACCCCATATCGGACGATTCGGGCTTGGGAATATTCCATACCCCTGAATAGATATGTTAAGTTGGAACTTGACCATAAAAAATTTTCGCTAGAAAATTTAGCCCTAAAAAGTCAACTTGGTCAATCTATATTTTAATTTATTTCAAATCGAAACTTTATAGGTTAAGATAGGTCAAGTACCAAAATGTCATATTAACGATAAGCACCCAGCGATTGTCAAAGGTTAAACAATTTATGTTGACTTTACTCATACAATATAGGTAAACATTGCCATTTGCGCTGTAAACTTCTAATCAGCCTTATTCTAAGTTTGAAAATAGTTTCCTAACTTTTTAGTACCGCTTATATCAAAGAAAGAAACGCTTAGATTCTGCTTTTAAAATCTTTTTAAAAACTTAGCTTATTTGTATAGATGTTTGTCTTAAATGCTGATTTACCAGACGACAAAATTTTAGAATGTTCCATTGAAAGAAGTGGCAGACGACATTTAAGTTGGTAATATTTAAGAAAAATCTTTGTCTTTTGGGGGGTACAAAAGATTGTGGTTAAGGAAGAAATAGCTTGTTACAAGAGAAAGAAGTGTCTCTCAAGATTATTTTAACCATTTACCAGGTGACAAAATGGAACGAGTTACAGACGACAATATTAAGTTGAAGAAATGTTTAAATTCTTTATTTTTGGGGGTATGAAAACATTGTAGAAAATGAAAAAAATGCTTACAATTTCTTCATTTTGTACAATGTTTTCCAAAGCATTCTTTTCTCGAGGGGGTTAAAAGCGGGATTGTGTGAGAATGGATTAAAGAACGGCACCAGGGGAAACGGAAGATGCATAATATCTTTTTTTAAATTGACTTGTTCGTACTTAGAGAGAGTCAATCTTAGATTTTCTGATACTTGATACTAAGAATCTGTCACTTCAAATACCCTTATCGACCAGCTAAGAACTTTGTAAATGACCATGGCGAATTATCCCATTTCCTCACAGTGAAATTTTAGACCGACCCAAATTGAGAAAAAATTTCAGAGGATTATTTGAATTTAATTATTTCTTTAAATCTGTGTCTTTCTGAATTGAACATGATGTGGTTAATACATAAATGGCTAGTAAAGAGCAATTTCTTCATTTTCCACATTCTTTCCAGAATTTTTTTTTGTGTGTGTGTGGAGTAAAAAGAGGGATTGCATGGGAATGGGTTAAATTGTGGATTTTGTAGAACATACGTTTCATCGTCCCGGTGCTAAAACGGCACTGTATATGCACTTACGATAAAGAAATACAGGTTTTTTTTTTTAACTCACAAGGAACCAGCATTTCAAAAAGTTTCATTTCCCGACATTCCCCAATTACGCATGACTTCCGCCCCGCGGCGCTACAATTCTGGAAACCAATTTAAGTGTATGACATGTGTTTTTATAGTTGATTGAAAAGCAGTTATCGATCTCCAGGAAGTATTTACAATGTATCGTAGTAAAATGATAGATCGATTAAAAAACTTGACGTGAAGCAATATAATTTTTATTGTTTAATTACGGTCTCTACAACGGCTGTTAATTTATGGCACTTAACTGTTAAATTTACGACGGCTAAAATATCGTTTTATTTGATAATAATTGCGTTTATGATGTTTATCCATAAAATTACTTAAACATTTATCCGTAAACCTCAGGAGTTTTACCTTGGATTTACATTGCAGACCTTATTTGTGAAATACAAAGTTTGATCGTGTTGAAAATTTTCTCTTTTAACTAAAAAAGAATTATTACTATTTCCCAGTAGCCCGACCATGTCGTCTGATATTTACCAAGCTAAAAACATGGCATTTGGCAAGATGTTTCTCTCGGACAATAAATAATAAATAGTCAAGCCCAAATCCCAAGCATTTGCAAACTTAAAAATGCGTAGACAGGTCGATTTAGAGGGAGAGGGGGCGGTTTAACCCCAATCTGTAGCCTAATTATTTCATTTTCAATAAAGAATTTCAAAAAATGGCAACGATAGGAAATGAATCTTATATCCCCCCCCCCCTTACCGAAATTCTGAATCCGCCACAGGGGAAGATAACAGTAGTGTCGTTTGAAAAGAAGATATTGTTGTCATTTTTTATCCTTCTGGTCGAGAAATCGTTCACATAGCAATTATCCTAATTATAAATTCTATTCCAAAATCATATACACACCCCCCAAAAAAAACACTAACACCAACATGTATCTAACCTCTGTGCATTGGTCTACGAAACCTACATTAACTCATTAACAAATGTGAGAATTTCAAACCGGTCCAAATTGAAAGAAGCCAAAGACGTCAGTTCAAAGCTAATACAATTAAAAAGTATTTGTCAGATAGAGTAGAAAACAATATGAGAAAAGAAGAAATTGCTTGTTACAGTCAGTCTCTTCTTTTCTCACAATGTTTCCGACTGTTTATTATCTGTGGCACACAAAACTGTGGAATTGTGTGGTAATGGGTTGATCTGAAGTTACAAGGTATCGGAAGGACATGGAGTATACCGTCGTTTTCGTTCTAATACCTCGTAACTACAGCTTGACTCAAGCTGTAGTTACGAGGATTAAGAACGACAACGACGATATTCTACTTAATTGAAGACCATAATCTGTTTTGAGCCAATCTTATTTGAGCGACAAAAACTTCGTAGCTAAAGCAAAGTTTAAGCTGTAGTTAAATATACGAGGCATCGGTCTTTCAAATTCTATATGTATTGTCAGAAGAGACGAATAAAGTATGATAATCTGAATCTTTTCTCATTCAAGCAATGTTTTGCCATTATCAAGTTATATACATAAAATGCTCGAAATCAGAAGAAACCGATTTACAACATATTTCTTTCTAATACTTTAAACCCATTCCCACGCGATGGCGCTTCTTACTCCCTCAAACAATGACGGAAAATAAAGAAAATGCTCATTTCTTCATTTTTTACAATGTTTTCTACCAAAAGAGATAAAGATTTTTTAAAACTTCACCAACTAATAATTGTCGTCTGCAACTATTAAGAGTTTGGACCAATCATAGATCTTATCGTCTTGTAATGGATTAATGTTTGAAAGAATCTTTTGCTCAAAATTTTGTTAATATCTAAAGCTGTTTATAAACCAAAACAAATATTTGCCCTTACCTGTAATCCCAAAAAGGGTACTCATTGTCTGGTCCCGTGACCTTGACCTTGGATTTAGCAAGTCTCTGTTTGTACGTCCTCTTGAGATAAGTCTCCATTTCCCTTCGTTGTTCTTAATTTTTTTCTCTCTGTGAAATTTCACTTCACTATCAAACAAAATCCAATTTCACACACATTTTAATGTCGATGAAACACGAAATCCAACATATAAAAGTTTAATGAAAAAAGTTCAATCTGACGTCTTGAATAAACAGCCGTACTCTAAATCCTTATCACCAATTCTGCTATATCGTAATTAATTCCTTTTAAGGAAACACATTTTCACGCCCCTTTCTTGTCTGTAATTGTTTTCTAAAGTTCGATTTCCCTTTTCTTTCGTTACCAATTATCGCTTCAAAGTAAGGTCGGTATCGATTTTCCGTATCTGCAAGAAAAAACAATCAATATTACCTTTATACAGTCAAACTTGCTTAAGCAACCAACTCTATTGTGCGACCACTTTTTATAGAACGATCGTATACAAAATTCCCTTTTGAAAAAGAATAAGCTTTTGAGAATTTGAAGATTGTATTTTCTGAAAAAGCAACTCAATGAGACGATTCTGATGAGTTCAAACAACATAGGAGTGCGAGCAAGTTCTACAATAATGTATGGGTGCAAGCAAATCGTTCCATCATAATCATGTCAAACAAAATATATTAAGCAACCACTCTCTTTAGCGACCACTCCCTGGCTGTCCTCGCTTAATACAAGCTTTACTGTAGTTGAGATGGGATGTTCAATCTGAAGGATATCGACCCCAATTGGTCTGCGCAGAATGTACAGGCAAGGAAGGATCGTAATAATTTATTACATTTATTATTACAAATATAATGACTATTTTTACATAAATCTATCTATCTGTCATTTTTAGTTTTTCACAAGTTCCCTTATATTCGCGTCCATTGAAAACATGGAGAAGGAATATTGTAGAAAAGGGATATGTTTGCTGAAAGAAGAAGTCAGAATCACTTTGTAATGTTTCCACCATATATAAGACCTTTGCACATCGCCCACAATCACTTTCAAAAAGACCTAAGTCATTATTCTCAAATGAAAAGTATGTTTCTTCTCTTGGTTTTACTACAGACACTTCGAGTAAAAGTATGCATCACTACATCCCTAGCTTATGCACTGAACGAAGCCAAAAAACACACCGTTTTATTTAATTGACCAGTCGCTGGTCCCGCCCTCTTACTTCTTTTGCCCACCCGTTGACTCCAAAAGGAAGTTCCGCTTCGATTTAACAGCGTTATTTTGCAAAATCTATGGCAAGTAGTATGTAACAAAAAAGTAAAATTGTTGGTTGGGGACTTAAACGTAGTATCTACAGCTTGAATAAGCTATTGTTACAACGTTAACGGAAATGGCGCCAATGTTGGAGTTGATAAGCTTAGGTCCGGGCTGAATAAATAATTTGATTGGTCGGTTTATTGCTTAATGGACAGCCGCGATTGGTCAATTGTCTTCTCTACAATTTCAAACTTACATATTGCTTCACTTTTGTTCACATATTTAATATCTAAAAAGTGCACAAGTGATACTTCATCGATGAATTCAAAATCAGGAAATCAGTTGTGTAACAGCAATCAAGCACATTTACCCGCTCTTAAAAGATCGGTATCTTTAAGCTGGCGGATTGATAGAGACCCGATAAAGTTATTTTCTAAAGCGGTTGAATAATCGATCTATTGAACAACAACTTGAAATTTCAAAAAAGATTTTACTGTATCGTTTTAAAAGCACCCTTCTCCTTCACTTAACCTATTGCCAAACGACTAAAACTGAGACCGGCCCAAAATCAAAGAATGTGCAGATAATAAATTTCAAATTGATAGATTTTCAAGTGTGTCTGTCTTTTTTGTGTGTGTGGAAATCATGTTGTGAAAAATGAGAAAGAAATGCTTCTAAGAAGCAATATCTACTTTTTTTTCAAATTGTTTTCCTGAACTTTTTAAGGGGGGGGGGGTTAAAAAAGAACCATTGTGTGGTAATTAGTTAAGATGGGATTCCAAAACCATAACTTTGCGACAGTAGGAAATACATGTTATTCAACTTAACTTATTCTTTTCCAACCATTTGGGTAACAAGCGACGAGAGGTCTGTGGTTTGCGATCAAAGTTTCATACCTGCAGCTTTATTCAAGCTGCATTTACAACACTTTGGTCGTCAAACGTTGGAATACTTTAACCCTAGCTATATCCTGCAATTAGGTCCTTATGTAGTGTGGTGAGGTTTTAAGTCGACACCGGAATGAAAAACAAATTTTTTATCTTCATTTATTAATTAAAAAAGTAGCAAGGAACACGATACATCATTTAAACCCATGACTACCCTTCCAAAACCATAACTTTGCGACAGTAGGAAAAACATGTTATTCATCTTCACTTATTCTTTTCCAACCATTTTATCTGACATTTGGGTAACAAGCGACGAGTGGTCTATGGTTTGCGATCAAAGTTTCATAACTGCAGCTTTATTCAAGCTGCATTTACAACACTTTGGTCGTCAAACGGTGGAATACTTCCACCCTAGCTATATCCTGGAATTAGGTCCTCGTGTATTGTGGTTAGGTTTTAAGTCCACACCGGAATGAAAACCAAAACCTTTATCTTCTTTTCTTAATTCAAAAAATTAACAAGAAATAAAATACATCAGTAAATCCCATGACTCCCGTCCTTATTTATTTTATCTTAAAGCCAGGTAAAAAGGAAACTTTATTTCAGAAACTGTTAATTTTTTTGTTTTCATGAAGGTACGAAACTATAAACGGAACCTCACTCTACAATTCACACAGAGGTGTGATTAGGCTTTTGGGTCCATAAGTTCTTAAAAATGTTTTATCGTGTCTTTTAATTGACTCATCGCGAGTGTCAATCAAAGAATCAATCGACCAATCAAATCATTCATTTATTGCTGGAAGTCTAATTTAAACTCCGACATTGGCCAGCATTTAGGTGATGCATTTTTCTGATACGGCGACTTAAACGACGTAATTACTGCTTATTCAAAGGGTATTTACGACGTTTACGTTTCCAACTCACCATTTATCCTTTGTTATATATTACTATCTATAAATTACGCCGTTTAATATCGGAGTAAAACTTCCATTCGGAGTCAGCGCGATCTGTCGATAGCATGTCACAAACATGCATGTGTTTAAATGTGCTGTGTTTGTTTTGACACTGTCCAAAAGAGGATTAGCCCTTTCCCGTTTTTGAAAATTTTAGACTAGTCCAAATTCAAAGAGGTTGCAGACGACAATGAAAACTAGATGCAATTTGAAATGAAACCATCCTATGTGATAGAAAATGTTGTGGAAAAAGGAGAAATTGCTTGTCACAAGTAATTTCTGTTTTTTCAACAATGTTTTCTCAAGTATAAAATCACTGGAACGTAAAATCCCGTGTTTGAATAGGAAAGGATTAAGTGCAAAAAGGAAGTCTTCGGGAAATGTATTGGGAGGTATTATTCCAAAAGGAATGAACGAATATTCTTTGTTTTCTCACTTATATTCGTCTTCTTTTTCTAGGCTGAACTTAATAAATTTCGTCTGTCAAAAGGGTTTTTTATAGTCCCCGCCTCTAGAAATAAACGTATTGTAACTTTCACTTTAAGTGTAAAATCAATTTAGTTTCTAAACATATCGAATATAAAAGCCCGGTCTATTTTCTCAATATATTTACGCTTTTCATTTCGATACCTTTCGTTACAGCACCCTGGCACTTCAAAAAGGGGCACTCCCAGTAAAGAGTAATCGTTCAAATTGAGATCATCAGATTTGTCGCTTAACCAAAATCGTTCCAAAAGGAAAACAATTCGAAATAGAATATTTCTTATTTTTTCTCATTTTATAATTCTGGGTGACTCGTTTTTAATCTATACTAAACGATTTAACTCTTTCCTTTTTTAAGAAGCTTTAGACTTGTCTAAGTAGAAAGAAGACACAGATGACAGCTTAAAAAAATCCTTATCCAAAATATAACCATCTTATAAGGCAGAAATATTGTGGGAAAGAATAACTTGCTTGTAACAAGCAATTTCTTCTGTTCCCACAATTTTTTTCAAGTATAAAATCGTGTGGACGTAAAATTCTGGGACTGTTCGGGGAATGATTCATTTGTACTCCAACATTGTTTCGTTGGATCATTTGTCACAAGTATATCTGTTTTCTATGAAAATGTTGCTATGGTAACCATGTAACTTGTCAATTCGAAGATTTAGTAGAGTTGCTACCTTGTTATGACGTTTTATAATTCCTATCCTGTACAAACCCGTGATTTTATGTTGCTGTGATTTTAAACTTTAGAAAACATCGTGGAAAAAGAAGAAATTGCTTATGACAAGCAATTTATTCTTTTCCCAGAAAATTTTCTACCACATAGACTGGTTTCATTTCAAATTGCATCGAGATTTCATTGTCATCTGCAAACGCTTTCATTTTGGACCTGTCCAAAATTACAAAAAAAACGGGAAAGGATTAAACGTCGTTTTTCTGTAAAACAGAGGAGTATATTCCGACAGGTCTCCGTCTTTTTTAACCCATTCTCACACAATCACACGCTTCCTTACGCCCCTCACATAAAATGCTTTCGAAAACATTGTGGATAACGGTAAAAAATGCTTCTCACAAAAAATCTTTATTACACGTATCTACAATGTCAAAGAATCTTTAAAGTTTGATCAGATAAAAATTGGCGTCCGCAACTTCTTTCAATCTGGACTAGACTAACATCTTGTCATCTAATAATTGGTTAAGCCATGTTTGTAACACGAATGTCTAATATACTCTACTATGTTCACAACGCACTATGTAAGGTAGAATGGCCATTTAACAGGCAAATTGACCAATCGCGGCTGTAAACCAAAAAAAAAATCGACCATTAAAATTATTCACTTAGGACACGAGTGAAGTTTGAATTTCGACATTCGCCGCCATTTATGTGAAGAATTTTTGTGTTGTTTGGCGACTTATACGTCGTAACTTCAGCTTATTCAAGCTGTAGATACGAAATTTAAGTCGCCAAACAACCACATTACCATTTTGATATATTCTAGCGGTAATAAATTTCGCAAGTTAACACTGTTTGAAATCGAAGTACAACTTCCTGTAGGACACAGATTGAGTTGGCGGAGCCATAGATTGGTCACTGTGCTACACAAACGAAAACTACCGACCCTTGTCCAACAGCACTAGTTGGCAGTGTACCATACCTATTGTAAATGTGGCAGTTCCAGAAACTTTTTTAATCTTTATTCTTTATTTCCTCCAAATTGGAGATTGCATATATTTACACAACAAAAATACAATGTATAGAGATGCATTCAAAATAGAATAAAAAAGGACAGAACGAGACCAAAAGAATAGCATAGGAAAAGAATAAGTCTAAGCAGACGGAAAAGAGTGCAGAGAATGAATGAATTAATTGAGATCAAAAAGAGATCAAAATATTACACTATCGGTGAAAAACGAAGTTTAATGTAACAAAATAACCTTGATTAATATCAGAGAACTTGTATGTACGCACCTACGATAATATCTTACCCGAAACGAAAAGGAAAGATATTAAAAAGGTGCATAGACACTGGATGATATTATTTCATCATATATGTACTTCTGTCATTTAGTATTGCATTCTATATTGACATATTACTCCATGTAGGAACTGAAAGTGTACTATACCTATTGTAAATGTGGCAGTTCCAGAAACTAATTTAGGGTGTACAGTCAAGAAAAATTGTTATTGGTGCGATCTTAAAATATTCTATACTTTTGAAGACAAAATATAAAGCATTCCTATGTATTAATGTGGTATAACCAATTTTCATGACGAGAAAAATACTACTCCATTATTGTCTCTCTCCCAGAATAATTTCGCGACAGAATTAACCAAGAGGTAAAGTGACCGTATTGTATTCAATAGGTATAATAACCCATTCCTAAAGCAAGCCTACTTTTTTACGCACCCTAAGACAAATGCTTTGGAAAATATTGTGGAAAATGAAGAAATTGCTTGAAATACCTTCCTAATAAAATATGGTAAAGGAAACAAATCAAATATATTCAAATGGGAAATAAGTGTCATTAAAGATAGAAAACAATGTTAGAAGAAAGAGAGAGGAAAAACGCTTGATACAAACAACTTCTTCTTTTCTAACAATGTTTTCTGTAACAATATTTTATCTGCTTTTCATAATGCGGAATAGGGTATTAACTGGTTTAATAACATTATTATTATCAATTATAAACAAATCATACAAAATATATTACAAGTAAAACGTGGAAATTAAAAGATAAATGAACTGATAAGTAAGAATGCAGTTTAAAGTTCCATTAATTCTGGTTTCATCTTATTATTTAGTTTTCAACCTATTCTCACTCAATGAAATTAAAGGCCAGCCAAAATTCAAAGAAATTGCAGGCTACAAATCAAGGTTGGGGAAAAATTTGAAATCTTTGTTTATTTGGGTAGAAAACACTTTGGATAATGAATAATTTGCTTGTAACAAGCACAATGTCTTCATTTTCAACAATGTTTTCCGAAGATGTTTTATTTAAGGGCGCCAAAACGCGTCACTATGTGGGAATGAGTTAAATATGCTTCACGTGTACATGTATCTTATTTTTTAATATATATCCCACGGTATGTTGTTGCACCATCTGAACTGTTAGGTATTTGTTTAATTTCGTTTATCAATTTCTTATTCATTTTATGAATTTTTAATGTATTAACAGGCTTGATATAACTACAGATGTTCAAATCATGTGCACTAAAACAGTGTACAAACTGAAAAATAAAGAATAAAAAATTGTATTCCCTTTAAGTGTCAACTTTAGAAAAAAATGTATTAATCTTACCTTCAAAGTTTAACTTTCAACCTGTCAATCCGCACAATATGCCTTTCAAACTGTATTAAATAACTGTATACACTTCACTTTTACAATTAAATATTTAATGGATCACTTTCTTTCAAAATCGATCAATTTCAGGTCGTGTCAATGAAACATTTGACTGTCTTGTTTATTGACGTAAAGTCCTTGTTTTAAGTGACCAATTCACAGGTGTATCACCGATAAATTTAGTCCACAGGATGAGTCGAGTAGCTCGACTCAATCAATAAGATCCACTGACACTTTTGTGCCGAGTGGTTTCATTTAGTAACTCTTTACCTTTCCGTCTAATCAACTAACCTAATGTCGAATACGTTCCAAAACGTGAAACTCTGTTTAAGAATTCGACAGAAAAAAATGTCATTGTCTTTCCATAAATACTGAGGAAATATCGAATTACTGTGATAGTTTGATAAGGAAATTTTGAATTATTGGAAATATAATTGATCACTAGAAATGATTGGTTTCAATTACATATTTTGTATTCTAAATGAATAATAACAACAACATATTAAACAAATAGCCTATTAATTTGCTCGGTGATCCGGATCGTTGATCACTACATGTTATTGCAAGACGCGATATCTTTGCCCACAAATTACTTTCTGGAAGGGAAATTCATATATTTTTGTAGGTTTCATTGGAATTTTGGCCTTCATATATGTGTAGTTTTTGAATATCATAATTAATCTAAATGAATGAAAGTGACGAATTTCTCACTGTCAATCAAAAAAACATCTGACCAATTAAATCATTCGTTTAGACTGGAAATAAACTTTGAACTCCGACATCAATGTAAAGCATATCTGTTCGTTTGACGTGTAAAACGTCGTAACTACAACTTTCTTCAGCAGTAGCTACAACAATAAGAACGTCATTCATTGATTCGACTTTTTTTATTTGTCAATTTAACCATTTCATTTTACTTTGTATTTTTTGTCTATTAGTACCATTTAAACCCCAGCATTATTTTGCATACAAAAATTTGATAATCTCGTCAATAGAAAACCGTTCTGTTTTTCCGATGTTATTTATTTGCAACATTACAAGATGATTATTACTGTAAGCTCCGTTTATATATAACGATTACGATGTACATCGCTTTTGGCGAAGCTGATCTATCGCTCGGAGAGGGTTCTTTTTACAGGAATATTCTACCTAGTATGATATTTGAATATAACAATTAATTTTTCGGTCACCAAAGAATCGTTAATAGCGGGGTTTACTGAGCTAATTTAATGGTTTATGAGTTGAGAATAAGCTTGTTTTGATGACATGTTATTGTTGGGAAACTCGTGAACAACTGCCCCTATAAAAAGTAAGATTTACTGCTTCCTTATTGGATATCAAGAAATAGCATCAACTGACTGATTTCTGTTCATCTAATTGTTTACCCCTCATTAAATATATCGATGACTTAGAGCAAAAACATAGTATGGCTCTATACATTGTATAGAGCCATACTATGTCTTTTCTCTAAGCCCTCGATATATCGTCAGTGAGCGAGCAAAATATCGTAACTACAACGTTTTCAAAGTTCTAGTTACAATGTTATGGTCTAACACACACGATATATGAATGTACAATTTTGTTAAAAACCTTTCCCAAACAATAACATTTTAGACTGCTCCAATTTGGAAGAGGCTGCCGTCGACAAATAAAGTGCACTTAAATTGAAAAATAACCACTGTAAAGGGTAGAAAAATTGTAGAGAAAGAAGAAATTGCTTGTAACAAGCAATTTCTTCTTTCCCTGCAATGTTTTTACCTAATACAAAACATATGAGTCCTGAAAACAAGTGATTGTACGAGAAAGGGTCAAAATCAATTACAGAAAATTGATGGTTTTGGGACACTGTAAAACACCATAAACACAGTGAATTCGTCCGTAGCCCTTCATTTCCGGCAAAAATGACGAGTCGATGTTCCTTTACGAGAGTCTTTGTGAACACGGTTAAGAAATTTCACAAACGTTCGATTATTTTTATGAAATGCCCTTTTCAAATTTCAAGTTAATGGAGTGTGGCAAGTAATTTTTGTTAAAACAATCAACTTGGTCTTTATCTAAAATCAGGGAGTTTCTCTTCGAGTTTTTATTAATATGAAATGAGGCGAGACTTGTGAACATTTAGATTCTTGACGATAACACTTTCCCGTTCCTCTTTATATCTACGAGGCCTCTGTAGAGGCATTTAACCAAATACCAGACGACAAGATCTTAGATTGGTTCAAGTTGAAATATGTTGTAGACTATAATGCTTAGCTGAAATTTAAAAAAAACCTTTGGGGGTAGAAAAAATTGTGTAAATGAAGACATTCATCGCTACTAGCAATTTCTTCATCTTCAACAATGTTTACCCAAGCTTATTTTGTTCAAATAGGCGTAAAAAGCGGCATTGTGTGGTAACGGATTAAACAGAGTAGACAGGAAAAATGGCCTAATTTTAATGTCTTATTCTGCTATGTAGACACATGAACCCGGAATATTCCGGTTTTGGCAGGAGGTATAGACAAAGATCAGCCTGCACATAAGTGCAGGATGATCTTGGTCTAGACCTCCTGCTTGTATTTTTCCCGCCAGAGTTGTTTATGAAGATGACTTCGAAAAGAAATATTGATTTCTTAACAACAAGTTCTATCAGTGCTTTCAGCCCTTTGATTTTATAGCAATTCATTAAGATAATTTATACAGCATGACAAGGTTTAAGACTCGATAATTCATACTCGAGGAATATATTACGAAAAAGGAGAAGATTGTTTTAAATGCTATTTTGATAAACATCGTTCAACACATTCACACATTATACGTTTATGAATATGCAACCCCGTCTCGGAGCGGAGGATTATTACAGAGGTGCGAAAAACTATCGATCCTGGTCAGACTGCACGAATTGTGCGGCTTAATCAGAATCGATGTTTAATTGTCATTCTTCCTACTTATCATATTATAATAGAGACAGCAAAGCACGCAAAATAGTTCAGTATTCATTTTTTTCACGGGGGCATGAAACTATTATTTCAGGTATTTAGTATGCAGAGTTTTGATGGGCGAAACTAGAACTGAAATTTCCTAGAATTAATATAGACTGCTGTAGAAATATCATTCTAAATTCAGAAAAAATAATCAGAAGCGAAAGGTTTGTATTCTGGTAAGACTGCACAGTTCCTGCGGTTGAACCTTTGCCTAGGATCGCCCTTTTCACATTTCCCAGAAGGTTCTATTCGTCTGGCCGCTCCCGCCGGGTGGTCCCATTTTCATTAACCCTCTCTGTCAAGATGATCACTATAAATGGCTACATAGATTCGGATTACCAAATACTTTCGTATATACTGCATGAAACATGGTCTTAACGAACGTCACTTGTCTGTTATTTTCTAACTGGACAAAGTTCCCTCTTCCCAAGCACGATGAACTGTTTAAAACTGATAAGAAATCTCAGTTTAGCCCTCGACTTTTATATGTAACCTTGAATACTCGGCGATAGCGAGCAAACGACTGACAATTCTTGTCATTTTATCATATTCTGTGTTTCCAAATTTCGTGAAAGAGGTCATAAACCACAGTTTCGAATTGATAAATAGATATAATGGTAATATATATATCGATATGTGTAGGAAACACTAAGGTAAAGAAATTGCTTTAACTTTTCTTCGTTTTTCAATATGTGCTTTTATTCTTCTTCTTCTTATTTTTTTAATCTTAAAGGCTGTGCTAATTTAAAACAATAACACGTTTTCATTAATAACCTGACGTTACTGTAATATATCGGTTCCAATTCTAATAATTGCAGCTTTGGGCATTCATATTTACCTTTTTGTTGAAATAACAGCTATCATATCCAGAAATTATAAACTGCAATAGTCCGCAGCTCACATGCAATTACTCTGTTAAAAAGATAAATTTCAAAAACTGGGAAAAAACACGTTTAAACATGCGACACGGATGCACTCTGAAACTGAACTAAATCGATTACGGGAAATTATGGTAAAAACTTTGCATCTTAGCTTATCATGACAGGATCAGGGTTATTTGATCTATGAAATAACGAATCCACATCTTGTTTATCTAAAGTGACGTTGACAAAGTAAATAAACCGTGATTTACGATGATAATCTACATGATTCTGTCCGATCAAGGGCGATAACAAAGCTGATTTTTAGATGGACCTGAATTTATCTATCGTGTATCTACACACCTAACCGATTACCACACAACAAAAAATTAGACTAGTCCAAATTCAAAGGATTAGCAGACAACAATTTAAAATCTATAAAATGTTAGTTTTTTTCAATTCTAAGGGTAGAAAACAGCGTGAAAAATGAAGAAATTGCTTATTAAAAGCATCTTCTTCATTTGACACAATATATTCCAATCGTTATTCTTGAGTGGGGTCAAGATTCGTCAGTGTATACGTTATTATAGTATTATTATTCAGCGCGTGAAAGGTCCGAGTTAAGTGTTTGTGAATTAAACGTTTAGAACTATTGGCACAAACCGGATAAAAATTATGGCACGGGATCTAAACCCTTACTTAATAACCATAACTGTTTAATAACTGCTAAGACTTTCTATATTTATTAACTGAGTTGTACATATAACAATAATAATAATAATTATTACAAAATGATAATACATGTAATAAAAATAATAAGGAACAATGAGAGAGAAAACGAGAAGAGGGTCGTGTGGTTCTGATACGCGTGTTTGAGAGAATAGGCTCTGGTAACTTTAGGACTTTAATTTTTCAATGCCTTTCATCTAGGCAGCTCGAAAAGAAAATGTTGACTATAAGAAAAAAAAATCTAGATAAACATTGAAGGTATTATTGCACAAGTAGGACCAAATACCCCTATGATACGCATTCTATATTTCCTTAACCCATTCGAACACAAAACGCTTGTATACACAGAACTTAAGTTAGAAATAACGCATGTTAACCCTTCCTGTTCAAACCCGTGATTTTACGTAGATGTGATATTGTACTTGAGAAAACATTGCGGAAAAAGAAGAAATTGCTTGTAACAAGCAATTTCTTCTTTTTCCACAATAGTTTCTATCACATAGGATGGTTTGACTTGAAATCGCATCCATTTTTTATCGTCGTCTGCAACCTTTTTCAATATGGAACAGTCTAAAATTTCCAAAACACGGGAAAGGTTTAGGTTAAGCTTATTTATTTTACATCGATTGGAAACAAGTCCAACTTAGATTAATCCCCCTCGATTGTGCTTCCTGAAGAGGCAACCAGTACTCGCGCCGAATGTGTAGGCCAATGAATGACCAAGATCGATTGCCGCTGCTTGGAATCGAACTCAGGACCTCCTGATCGGGAAGCCGACGCTCTACCTTTCGATCACGGACACCACAGGAAAGGGTTAAGTACAAGTGTACAGGAATTATGATCAAAGGCGGTAATACTTCAACTAATGATTCAATTGGTTTAACTTCGTAGCTTTATTCCTGTTTGCTCTAGGTATAAAGAGTCCTTGTAAAAGTATCAAGGTTCTAAGCCCAATGATTATGGAGGATATTTTCAAAAAAAAAATATCAACTTTTCACGTTTGTTGCCATAGTAACCAGAGTTTTAGACAAACTCCAATTTCCTATGGATTTTTTTTAGAGTCATTTAATCAAAATTCTTAAAACTTTGAATGACGAATTCGGTCCAGATGTTTTGTTTTCTTTTGCTTTTTTTTTTCCTTTTTGGAAGCTTAATTATTTTTCTTTCTTTCTATTCTTTTTAAGGAATTGTTATCTGAAGATTAGACTGGTACCACTGTCGAATTTAACTTGTCCGGTCTAATCTGAAGATATCCTTCTTTATTTATATACAGTCCCAAACCCCAACGGGCCCCGTCCAAGATGACCCAGGGATAATGATCTTAGCATCTTTCAAAAAAGTTCACGAGCTAATAATCAAGATTCTATGCCCACGGGTTTAGGAGAGGATTTTCCATGACAACTTATTTTTGCTTGTTTTTCGAAGGTGCGTTCTTTTCATCCAGGTGAAAAAAAACTCGCTAGATGGATTTTTTAGATGCCCAAGAGAACGATTTTCACGTGTATTTTGAATGAAAATATTCGAGGACATTAAGGCTACTCTTCTAAGTCAATATTAAGTACGCTTAGATTCCTCAATAAAAATTCTTAAACTCTTAGCTGCTTAGAAGTCTTAATCTAAAGAACACCATCCCTTAAAGATGTAAAAATGAATCGTACAGATTTCGATGAATGGAACTTAGGCCCTTACCTTAGGTTTCATTTCTTTTATTATTATTTTTTTTTTCTTTAAAGTTTGCAGCACTGGACTTCCTGGACCATTCCTGTCGAAATTCTGTGTTCAGGTGAGCTAATGAAATGACCGTGATATGTAAGTCGATTACTGGCTATAAAAATGCACATGATCGTCACTACTGAATAGCGTGCAGATAGTTAGATGATTACGTGTGTGTATGTTTGTTATATTTTCTTTTCCCCTCCATGGTTTAATAGATAATGATATTTTATTCGGTTGAAATGGCGACATATTTCTTGAACACGGCCATAACCCGGTGGTTAGTTACTTGGTTACTTGGTTACTTGGGACATGAGTCACTCTTTCCTTGAGGTGTGACTCTCAATCTTCTCTTGAATGAATTTGAACATGGTGCGCAGACTGTATTGTCGTCCAAAGAATTCCACGGAGTAATTACGCAATTTGTGGAAAAAAACTTCCTCGCATCTCTATTGGTATTAACCTTATGCAATTTAAATGAGTGACCGCGAAGATCTCTCAGTGAAAATATTTTCAGGATCACACTTGTATTTATGATGAAGAATCTTGTAAGTTTCAATGAGGTCAGTCTGATGCCTTCTGTTCTCTACACTTTCTAATATAGGCGGGTTAGGGCATAAGGTTAAACATCTGTCTTGCACCTTTTGCAATAGTTGGATATCTTTCTTTAAATGAGGTTGCCAAACTACCGAGGCGTTCTCCAATAGTGGCCTAATTGTTGTAATGAATAGTGTTGAAATTTTTCTTTCAGTAATATTGGTGAAACATCTTTTAATCATCCCAATTCTCTGATTGGCTTTCTTGGTGATATTTAATATATGTTGTCTTGGCTGTAGATCATTGGAGATAAAGACACCAAGATCTTTTTGCTCCGAAACTGTTTCCAAATCAAATCCATTCAGGGTGTATATGAACTCTATAGCAGATTTTCAAAACGACACACTTGGATGCATTAAAATTCAGTAGCCATAACCTTGACCATGCGGATAATGTCTTTAAATCATCTTGCAAAAGTTGGCGGTCCGAACGAGAAGTTATTTGACGATAGAGTTTTGTATCGTCTGCAAACAGCTTAGCTGTTGCAGCCACAGAGGATGGTAAGTCATTAACAAATAGGACAAATAAAATAGGTCCTAAAATAGAGCCTTGAGGGACTCCACTCAAAACACTGGTCCAGTCCGAGATGCCGTTCCTTACAACTGCCCTTTGTCTTCTATATTTCAAAAAAGCTTCAATCCAATTTTTATATAACCATTTATACCATAATGGGATAGTTTAAATAATAGGCGTTGATGTGCAACTGAATCAAATGCCTTAGAGAAATCCAGGTATATGACATCAGTCTGTATCTTTTCGTCAAAAGACAGTGTCCAATCATTAAGGGATTCCAACAGTTGAGTAACACAAGAGCAATGACTTTGAAAATCATGTTGGTCACAAGAAATGATATCATTAGGAAGAAAATGTCCCGAAATTTGATCCAGCAGTATACGTTCTAGAAGCTTTACAACTTGAGAAGTCAATGTCACTGGACGATATTTGTCGCACGATTTCCTAGATCCTTTTTTATGTAATGGGTTTATGTTACCATCTCTCCAGTCTTAAGGCACTACACCTGTATAAACTGATCTATTGAATATCTGACTTAAAGGGACTGAAACTGATGGGACTCTCTTTAAAACGTTAACATGTACATTGTCTGGTCCGCAGGCTTTATGGAACTTAAACATTTGTATCTTCTTCAAAACAATGCCAGAGGAGATATGTTGGTATGTATTAATGTTTCCTGCAACAAATGGGTCATTGATAGGTAAACTGCTCAATAGAGGATCCTCTTTTGTTTGAACAGACGCAAAAAATGAGTTTAATAGATCAACCTTGTCTCTGTCACCTTTGATTTCGTTTTTATCTTCATCAAGCAACTTATCTAAAGAAGACGATGTTCTCTGAAAGCTTCTAGCTAGCATAAAAAATAATTTTGGATTGTCTTTCAGGTTATCAACGAGTGTATCTTCATAGTCTGCTTTTGCTGTATACAGAACATTTTATAATCAATTCTAGCAGCATCAACTAGGTATTTGTCTGCAAATAAACCACTTGTCTTACGAGATATCTCTGCTATCCGACAATTTTGTTTCGCTTTCTTTACAGAGGAACGCCTGGTTTGATCCATTTGCAGGGTACAAATTTGTTAATTAAGTCACAGTAGATATCTTTGAAAGTGTTCCAAATCTCATGAACAGTTTTCCCAGCAAAAAGGGGTTCCCAGTTAATAGAGGATAATTATTTATCAATTTTCGAATAGTCTACCTTGGAATACAAGAATACTTTTCTAGGCTCATTTTCAACTCTAGACTATTTGCATGGAAATAAAATGTCAATAGAATTGTGATCACTACTGGAGAAAGGTGGACACACTGATAGTTCCTCAAACAAATTTGTATTGTCTGTTAAGATCAAATCAAGAATATTGGTTCCACGTGTGGGAAAATTCACTATTTGGAATAATGCATTGTCTTGTATAGTATTCAGCAATAAATTGTCTTGGGAGCTCTTTCCCTCACAGGTAATCCAATCGATTTCTGGTAAATTGAAATCACCAAGATACACAACATTACTGTAGTTATGATTATTCATATTGGAACATATATTAGTCAAGCAATGCTCTCGATGGCCGAGTGGTATAGGTACTTGACTCGTGATCTGAAGGTCACGGGTTCGAGCCCCACCGCCACCGAGGTGTGTTCATCGGCAACACACTTAATAGCCAGCCTCAGTCTACCCAGCTGTAGAAGTGGGTAGCAGTGGGGTTAAGCCACTGCCTCTCTTTCAGGGACGTGAAAACATCTGGTTTGTGTGTTCCAGAGCGACTCTATAAGCTTAAAGCTTTCGTCGCAATCGAAGTATAAACTAATGCTCTCCACCTCTATCTGGCCTATAAATACATGAAATATAAAAAGGATCCATACCATTTGGCTCGATTTTGCACATAACCATTTCACTATTGGCTTGCTTGAAAGAAACTAATTCTTGGTTTAGTTCATTTTTTACAATGATAAATACTCCACCTCGAGCTTCATTAACATAGGTGCCATCTGGATAAAATTGCAACTGTCTATCTTGACGGAAAACTGTATGAACAGGTGATAAAATAAGTCGTAGTTTAATATTCCTAAATCCCTGAGTAAAGATTAGATTTTCAGTTTCATCTCAGGTTTAAAAAGAGAACAAATATAGACTGACATCACTGTCGACTAATACATCAACCTTTGTTAACACTCGACGCGGTACCGGGTTAACAAAAATGGGTGGTATGACACCACACTTCAATAAGGGAGATAACTTTTTAGAAAGAAAACAACAACAACATTAAAACGAACTTCGATGTGGAAACAAACCTCGTAAGGACAACATGAATCCTTTAACGTTAGTATTATTTACATATCTTTAATCACGTCCATATTTAAGCTGTTATCACAGTAAATCATATTCTGATATTATTAGCCGGGAATAGATTGTTCATATCGTACCCGAAAATAATCTTTCCATCTTTGTTTGAAATTTAGCTCCACTGCTGAATGTCGGCGAGCTATTGTCGTGGCACTGTGCCCGACATTCACACATCTGTGAGTGTGTAAAATTTTACTTTAAACTTCCTCTGCTTAGTAAGTACTGAACAGATTTCAGCTAAATTTCACAAGCATGACCGTTGGTCGACCCTTTACCAGATTCATCTGAAAATGCACATCAAACAAATTGAAGATATTCAAAGGCGTGCAACTAAGCTTGTGTCACCCTTTTCCCGTCTGAATTATGAAGAACTTTTAAGGAAACTAGGACTAACAACACTAGAGCACAGAAGGGACAGAGCTGACATGATTCAATCTATAAATCACTACACAACTTTTATAACTTGAACTGGGAGAGCATGTTTACACTTGCTCAGGACGATCTTCTGCTGACTGTATTAATTCAAATCTTTACTAAATGCTGAGATGTGGAAATTTTCACCAACCTGCAATTAAGTGCACTCATGAGACATTAGCTTGAAACAATTTAAAACCAGTTCAGAGGAATTATGACGAAGATGGGTTGGATTTCAACCAAATTTCACTGGAATGATCTTTTGGCGAATATTTATCAGATTCCTTGAAGAAATCTTAACCCTTGTCATGCTGTATAAATTACCTTACTGAATTGCTGTCAAATCAAAGGGCTGAAAGTACTGATAGATATTTTTGTTAAAAAATCAATATTTATTTTAGAAATCAACCTCATAAACAACTCGAGAAGGAAAAGTATGACAGGGCTCTGCAGACTCCCAGAATTTGGGGAGAAGTCACTTCTCACTAGTCTGAGAATTGGGAGAAGTTTTATAAAATGGGGAGAAGTGGTGAGACTTTCAGGAGAAGTGGATCGCGTTAAAAATAAAGTTTTTGCGTGTATTGTCATTTCTATCAGAAAATAAAATAGCTTTACAACCAAGTAGTTGCATTTTATATTATGTATTATGCAAAAAACATAGAAAATACTGTGTTACTTTTTTTAAGTTTGAGAATTCAAGAGTTTGATTCTGAATTTTTTTTAATATTTCATAATAGATTCATATATGATAAAAAAGTCAACTAATAAAAAAATGCATAGTGTATAGGCGGTCTGAATGAAATGAGTAGTGTTCCTAATTGAAGCAGAAAATGAGAAAAGATTTTATTGTAACAAAATGTATTTAATCAAACCATTACCAGAAAAAAAAAATTTAGACTGGTACAAATTGAAAGAAGCTAAATAAGACATTTCAAAGTGAGCTTAAATAAGAAAGAACATGCCAAAGAGAGTAGAAACGTGGGGAAAGGATAAATTGCTTGCAGCAATCATTTCCTCCTTTTCCCACAATTTCCCATAAAAATATTTCAAGATGACAAAATGGGGGATTGTGTGGTAATGAGTTAAAGTCTGTCCACTTTACCTGATAACATATAAATGGATAACAATTGTCATTAATTGGTCAGAAAAGGTCCTTTGTGATTAAGTCAGTTATATTGTGTAAAGGGTAAGGGTTACTGCTGAGTACACAAAACCAGACTCTGCAGAGGTTTAAAGTTAACACAGGATAATTTGCTCAATTTTATAGGATTACATGTTATTCAAAGGAATTATTACCAACACAAGTAAGTGAAATTTAGTTTTTGGAAAGAATGTATCACAACAAGAAACTCGGGAAAAGATCGTAGCAGCCTTTAAATTGTTTGCCATAATTTTCTTCACTTGTTACAATTAAAGCAGATAATTCAAATTGAAGGATTCTAATGAAAAATGAATTTACTCTAGGTAGATTTTCGGCAGAATTATTTTTCATCAAGATTTCAAATTTTTAACAAAATTTTGACTTCTGGTAAATGACACGGCGTCCGTAAATGTCGGCCATTATTCTCATTAGTTTAAAGTAAGCAACAAATCTCGTAGACTGATGATAACTTAATTTACAGAAATTATTAAAACTTGAGAAGGGAAAGGATTTTAAATAAAGATTTCTGGTGCCGATAGTATACGAAGCATTGCCGAAACCAATCAGCGTAGGTATGAATGCAGCGAGCATGTTGACAATAAGATGCTAGAACATACCCCTCTTTCTGATAATCTGCTGGCCTCGCGACTATTGATACACGCTTGAATTACAATCAAAGGGCTTCCGACCGTCAGTTGTATAATAGCACACTGTCCCCTACTTTTATAGCCACTGGGCCAGTTTTGGTAATCACCTATCCAGGCGACTTCCCGAAAATTCCAGGCGACTTCGACTTCGCTTTGATCAGCAAATCAGGCGAAGTTTTATGAAACAAGGCGACTTTTTCGCCTGAGTCGCCCACTCTGCAGAGCCCTGTATGAGCAGGAGGTGTAGACTAAGATCAGCCTGCACAAACGTGCAGGCTGATCTTAGTCTACACCTCCTGTCAAAACCGGAATATTCCAGGTTCAGCATGACAAGGGTTAACATGTCATGAAATACTTCTAAAAAAAGGTCGGCCAAATTTAGTTAAACAAGGAAAATAATTGTTACTGTTTGTCTGAAAAGAATTTTCATGTAATAGAAAGTTGCCATCCTTAATGTAAATTGAAATAGAATCAATTCTTTATACCCATTCTGACACAATCCTGCTTTTAAATTCTCCCCCAATTAAAAATTTGAGGAAAACTATGATGTAAATGAAGAAATTGCTTTTTACAAGTAATTTCTTCATTCATGCCTTGTTTTCTACCCAAAAAGATCTAGATACTCAAAATTCTCCCAACTTGAAATTGTTGTCAGCAACATCTTTGAATTTGGACCAGTCCAAAATTTTGTTGTTTGGTAATTGGTCAAATGAGTTGCCTCTACTGCTTATGAAAAGTGATTTTTCTGTATCATCCCTATGATAAGTAATTCTAGGCTGGTGGAGCAAATCAGGCGCTCAAGTTTTTAAAAATATTGATCAGTTCAGATACATGTACTTCTATGATTTTAACTATCTGCAGTTCCCCATAACCCGAGAGAGCCTATATGACTAATACTTGTGAAACCTGCACCACTTTTAAAACAAATTTATTTTCATACTATATGTTAAGTGCTCTACTTTGTGTTTTTTGTGGATACAGGGGGAAAAATTGATTAGTCTATGAATACAATTTTTTGTCTACAATGATTTTATTATGGTAATGCATCTGCTTTGAAGTATTGAAAGTAACAGGATTGATTATGTGATAACAAACAGTTGGTTAGGACACAGTTATTGATTACATTTTACTTTTATTTTTCAGCAATGTCAAGAATCTAAATAAGCTAAACCAGCGTGAACTTGAGTTAGGACTGACAGCAAAGAAATCATGGCATGACAAGTACAAGGATAGCGCATGGATTTTCATTGGTGGGCTACCTTACGATCTCACAGAGGGTGATGTTCTCTGTATATTCTCACAGTAAGTACTGAGGACTAGTTATCCCATTACCAGACTGCAAAATTTTAGACTGATCCAAGTTGAAAGGAGTTGCAGTCGACAATTTAAAGTTTATGAAATTTTAGATATTTTGAGCTTTCTGTTTAGAAAACATTGTGAAAAATGACGAAATTGCAATTTCTTCATATTACACAATGTTTTCCCAAAGTTTTTCTTGATGGGTGTCAAAAAGCATCATTGTGTGGGAATGGATTATTCCTTCCTTTCCACACATTCCTCTTTAATATATGTCGGAGTCATAAAACTTAGTGACTGCAGAAAGATGTTAAAATAGATACCAGAATTAGACTTCTTTGTAGCTTAATTGGGAACACACATGCTTGTAAACTTAAACAGAAGGGTTCAAGGTTCAAGATCTGGATTGACTGTTTAATTTTTTCTCCTTTAGTTGCATTGGCACGATGCATTAGTAATTTTAGTTAATCACATGAAGAATATTTGGATAGTTTGTAGCAGAGATATCCTCCGCAGATTACTCTTCTTTGAATAATTACCTCTACATGACTGTGCAGGTAAAAGGAATCAGCCCTTACCACATAGCAATTATCAACATAACACTTATTCCGGACTGCCGCCGTCATAGCACAGTTGGTAGCGCATCAGACTGTCAATCTAGTGGTCCCGGGTTCGAACCCCGACGGCCGCACTCATCCTTTCCGACTCTTTGTCTCTCACCAATGGGTCAATAATCGTAGACCTATGTTGGATAGCAGCTGGAGGCTAGGAAAGGATGTAATGGTAGTACTGGTGTGAGAAATACCAGGAATCCATTGTTAGGTGCTCCAGCCTCCGCCATATAACTGAAAGATTGTTGAAAGCGGCGTAAAAACCCATTCAAACAAATCAAACATATTCCGGACTGAACAAGGTTGCAGATAACAGTTCATATAGTGACATTGACTGAAATATAAGTGTCTTGCATCATCATTATTGATTTTTTAGGGGTCAGCTCATTACCTAATAACATAGTTTTAGACTGGTCTAAATTCAAAGACAGTTGAAGTTTTTTTTAAAAAAAAATGTCTTTCTGCATTGAAAACCTTGTGGAAAATTCAGAAATTTCATTCAGTTTTTTCAAAGCTTTTTTTCCTTGGGAGGGGGAGGGAGGATCAAAAAGCTATTGTGTAGAAATAGGTGGAATCAATTCCTTCTTTCCCACAATATATTTAACAATATTCATTTGGGGTATCAAAATTAAGTATTACTTTATAATATGCTAGGGAAACTTAATCATCTAAATTTTTGCATCTGAAACTACCCTTTTATATCTTTTCTTTAGGTATGGAGAAATTGTGAATATCAACTTGGTACGTGACCAGAAGACTGGAAAACAAAAAGGGTTTTGTTTCTTGTGTTACGAAGACCAAAGAAGTACAATCTTAGCTGTAGATAACTTTAATGGAGCAAAGGTAAGCAAACAAAACAAAAGAACTAGTCAGCTCACTAACAGGGCATGTGTTCTTTGCTACTAACTGGTGGTTTTCAAATGGTGATCTCAAGCCCCTCTCTAATTGTAGTTTCTCTTTTGGCAACATATGATACTCACTGCATCAGTCGAACAACTAAATCTGAAGCAGTACAAAATGATACAATAAAAGAAAGACTCACTACCTCACTTAAAATAACATACCATTTACTAGCATTCTATTATTACACAACTGTTTCTGTTATATTTTGTCTCAAGAAGCATATGATAGGTAATATTCCTTTGTTTCAGGTGTTAGGTCGTGTGTTAAGAGTAGACCATGTAGAAGAGTACAGAAAACCAAAGGAACATGGAGATGAAGACGATCTGACAAAAAAGATCAGAACGGAGGGATGTGCGCCAAAGATCGAGACCTCTCCTGAACCAGAAGAAGATCTGCTACCAGTTAAAGAGAAAAAAGGTTAGCATACAAAACTTCTTTACCAATACCAGATGTCAAAATTTTAAATTGGTCTAAATTCAAAGACAATTTCAAGTGTAGAGTTAAATATCACCGTCTTTGAGAGAAAACAATGTGGAAAATGTAGAAAGTACTTGTAATTATCTAATTTCTAGAATGTTTTGAGTTATTTTTATGCCCCTGATCTTTATTGTTTTACCGTTTTCTGTCTGTCCGTCATTCAGTCTTTCCATCTGTCTGTCTGCAAAACTTAACCAAAAAACTTAACATTGCCAATTTCAACCAGCCTATTCAGGATACAATGCTCATAATTGGCATGATAATACATCTACATAATATGCATCTCCTCATTTCAAGGTCATGTGATAAGACCTCGCATACTAAGGTCAAATGTTTAGTGCTGTTGCGGGGGGCATTGTGTTTCACAAACACATCTTGTTTTCCCTAATTTTACGTTTTCATAAGAAAATTTGATTGATATTTGGTTGTAATATGGAAACGAACTCCTGTTGGAAAGCTTGATCCCCTTTTGCAGATATCCTAGAGAACCCAGAATATTCCTGTTTTAGCAGGAGATATATACAATAAGCCTGATTTAAGTCTACAGCACCTGTTTGTTCCTTTCAATAGAAAGTTGTTAATTAAATTGATAGACTCCAGTGTTGTGTCATAGCCTTGGTGTCAGCATCCAACTTGGTTAAAGATTTCAAATCTCTATTATAAATTGTGCTAGGATACTCATATTTTACACATACACTCATCAGTACATAGGCTTTATTTGAGATCATGTTCTTGACCCTGTGACCTTGTGACATTGACCTTCAACCTGTTATAAAAAAAACCTTAAAACCAACACTGACTTTTTCTATCTTGGTCATTTTTCAACCTAGGGCACTCATATTTCACATACATTCATAGAGAGATGACCTTGACCCTATGAACATGTTCCCTTAACAATTAACCTGAAAGGGTGAGCTATGTTGTCCACGGACAACTCTTGTTTGTCAATGTGTTATGCCAAACAGGTTAGGAGCTTTGTAAATTAGGACAGTGGGGTTTTAAGATTGTACACAACTTTCTATATGTTTTTCCATTGTTAGCCAAAAAGTCAAAAAAAGAAAAGAAAGAAAAGAAGAAACAGAAGAAGAAAAAGAAACAAACTTCATCTGAAGACAGTTCAGACAATGAAGAAAATGAAAGAGTGAAAAACAAACAAAAAGTCAAAGACAGAAGTGATGCAACTGTTAATGTTAAAATAGAAAAACATGATAGAGGTTATGATAAAGCTTTAAAAGGGAATGTTGCTGGTGTGAAGAGAGGATACTCTGACAGTGATTCTGACTTGGAGAGTCGTGGTAAATTTGAATGTCATCGGGAACACAGAGATTTTGATCAAAGACAGAGAAGTGGGAATCGAGATAGGTATCTGGATAATGATTATTCTGAAAGGAGAAGGGAAAATGATCAGTTTGAAAGACAAGCGGCTGGTAATCATAAATATAGGGAAAGTGATAATAGTAGACCAAGAGAATTAGAATCTAGACGGGATTATGATAGAGGACAGAGTCAAAGGTCAAATAGGGAGCAAGAAAGGGGTTATAATAGTGGAAGAGACTACAGAGATAGAAATGATGACAGATATGATAGAAATGATTCAAGAGACAACTATAGAGATGACAGAAGATATGAAAGAAGTAAATCTAATGAAAGAACTATTAGGAATAAGAGAGAAAAAAATTATGATAGAGACAATGAAAGGGACAGGAGAAAGGACTATAGACGATAAATGTATGAAGTGAATTATCTAATCCTAGTAATACAATTTCAAACCTTCAAAAACTATCATTTATCAATATATCAGACAACAGAATTTAAATTAAAATGAATTTGTAGATGACGTTTAAAAGTGAACATTAAATGAAATCAAAATATTTATTACCATAGATTAGAAAAACATACAAGAAGAACTCATTGCAAAGAATTTCCCCCTTTTCCCCATTTCAGTTAACCTAAGCTCAAAGTGAGGTATTGTGATCACCTTCTGTCTGGCATGTGTCAACAATTTCTTTAAATTGTATCTCTTCAAAAATGACAGGGCCAATTTCAACTTTTGGCAGGCATGTTCCTAAGGTAGTCATCTTTTTAAATTGCTGAAAAATTGAAATTCATTGAAAACTCTGTCACAGGGTTGTGTGTTCGCTCCTTGGTCATGGCAATTATCCTTTCCATCATTTGTCTCCCACCAAAGAGTGGATGATTGTAAACCTAAATGTGATGGGCAGCTGGAGGCTCTGAAAGAATGTAGTGGTACTACTGATGTGAGAAATCATACTTAGAATCCATGGTTAGGTGCTCCAGTCATGGCAATGACCGTAAGGCTGTTAAAACAGGCGTTAAACCCCATTCAATCAATCAACGAATAAATGAGCCTGCAAATGACTTTACCAACACCAATGTGTACAGCAAAGACTGTAATCAGTTGATTGAATTGATTGATTGATTGAATGGGGTACTCCGCTTTTATTAGTATTTCAGACATATCGCAGTGGCTGGAGCACCTAACAATGGGTTCCTGGTATTTCTCACACCAGTACTACCATTACATCCTTTCCTAGCCTCCAGCTGCTATCCCTCTTAGGTTTACTATTGGTGAGAGACAAATGTCGGAAAGAATATGTGCTGCCGTCGGGCATCGAAACCATGACACCGCATCACTGTATATGGATGGTTCAGCGTGAAACAGTTAATTTTTAGGCAGTTACAACTGTTTCGTGCTTAACCATCGATATGTAGAATGCTGGCTGATCATCTGAAGAAACCCATCCAGTAGCTATCTACTGGTTTCGACATATTCATTTTACATCAATTGGGAATCAAGTTTTTCCAACTTAAATTAATCCCTGTCAATTCTGCTTACTGGAGAATACACCAGTATTCGCTTTGATATTTGGTATAAATCATCTTCTATTGACTTCAGGACAGTTAAAATACTTGAAAGAATTACTGTTCTCTGAAAATTACCCCTTTTCTGAGCTATCCATGAATGATATTACATAGGAACAAAGAAGGAAATGTTTGAAAATCTTCTTCTCCCAAACCATAAGACTTAGAGCTTCGATATCTGGTATAAATCATCATCTATTGACCCTGTACTAAATTACTTCAAAGAATTACTGTACTCTGAAAATTAGTTCTTTTCTGTGCAATCCCTGAGTTTTATAGGAATCAAGGATATCTTTAAAAATTATCCTCCTGAGCCATCAATGCTCAAACCCTCTACCAAATTACTTCAGAGAATCAGCATACTCTGGAAATCAGCGCTATAATGTGGGATCTTTGATATAACTAGTATTAAAGGAGAACAATCTTTAAAAATCTTCGTCTCAAAAATATTTAGGAGTAGAGCTTTGATATTTTGTATCATAAAGCCTTGAGCCATCATACTGAGGGGAGGGATATAGGACCGTCAATGTCCTCTTGTTTGTAACAGGTTACTGGCAAATAATTTAATTTTTAGTTTCGTCTTCCAAAAACGAGGGTTCTGATTGGTCAAAAAAAATATTCACAACTCCATTAACAAAATTTTGAGCACGCACCAAAATAGTAGCAAAATAGTCCCATACAAAAAGGTATAAAATTTTGTAAAGCTTTTGGGTTTGTTTTGCTCTATGCTATTAAATTATCGTATTCATACAGTGTGATTAGGTTTTTGGGTTCATACCTCCATGAAAACAAAATATATTCTCTTCATCTCTTAATAAATTTTACAAAATAATCTAAGTGAAACTTCAAATCAGAGTCAGTGGTTGTGGCCAGGGGAAACAATCTGTCAATTGAGTCACAATGGCCACATATGTAATTATTGGAAATACTACACACAGGCTAAATCATTTCTCAAGCTTATTATTCCCCTTCTGGGAAAGCACCATACCTGTCCAATCAATCAGTTGTTATTTGTTTTTTTCTATTTTCTAAATGCTTGTAAATACAAAATGTATTGAGATGAATTTTTCTATTAACAAATAAGGTTGAATTCTGCTCCTGTCCATTGATTCCTTTAGCCATAAAGCACTCATCTGAAACAAAGCTTAGAAATGTTAAGTTTTATAGAGTTTTATAGAGAATCACCAGTTAGTAACCCCATGCATCATATGAAACCTTTAAGCTTAGCGATTTGTAGTATCAAGATTTTGAATAAGATTTTCTTCTTTGTTAATATATAAGTTAAGGTGTGCTCTGGGTAAATCCACATATAACCCCTAGTAGCATCAAATGAACAAATTTGGAAGAGATCTACTAGATGCTACAAAACAAGTATCAATGATCTAGGTGTTCATGTTTTGGAGAAAAGTTTTTTTAGCTTCAATGGCTGAAAACCAGTTGGTTTTATCATGGTGTGTTGTCTGTTGTGAGTCTGTCAGTCAATATATCCGTCCGACTTTAACTTAGAAAATCTCCTCAGAATGTAATGTACAGAATTCAACCAAATTTCACAGAAATGATCTTTGGGTGACCCTTCCTACAAAGAATTTTGATCGAATGAAAAAAAACAGCTTTAATGAGGGTGGCCTACCGGTATTTCCATATATGGTGAAAGCTTTGAAAATCTTCTTCTTAGAACCCAGTTGATGTACATGTATTTTAACCAAATTTCACAGGAATGATCCTTGGGTTATGCTTTATCAGATTCCTTCAAAGGTTGATGGATTTCAACTGAATTTCACAGGAATAATCCAGTGTTGCATCCAGCCTGCACAACTTTGTTATAATTTGATGAGGAAGGAATTGGGCACCAATGTTTAGGGAAGTTTTCGGAAGAGCTTCACCCAATAGACAATCCTACTAAGTTTCATCAGGATTAACCCAGTGATTCAAGAGGAGGTGTTAAAGGAAATAGTTGATAGACAGTGACCCACAAGGCTGGGAGTTCACAATAGCTTGTCCTGAGCACTTTATCCTCAGGTTAGCTAAAATAAAGATGTTGTACTAAGAAATTTAATATTCCAGTTTTCTGGACAATTTTTAGGTCACCTGACCGAAGATCTTGGTGACCTATTGCAATCGTATTTTGACCGTCGTTGTGTGTCGTGTGTTAACTTTTTACATTTTCGATTTCTTCTTAAGAACCCTTGGATGGATTTCAACCAAAGTTGGCAGGAAGCATCCTTATGAGAAGGCGCTTTAGATTTGTACACGTCATGGAGTTATCTCCGCTTGGGGCTCCATAAGGGGCCAAAAAGGGTAAATCTTTAAAAATCTTTTTGTCATGAATCAGCTGTCAGATTAGATTCACATTTGGTATTTAGTCTTTAGAGCAAGGACTTTCAAGTTTGTACAAGAAAAAAAATCTGTCAAGAAATGGCCGTGCTGGGGGGGGGGCAAAGGTGTGGGGGGGTACATAAGCTTACATAGTGACAACTTTGAAAAACTTTTTCTGCCAAACCAAAAGACCATCAGCTCTGATATATGGTATGTGGCATCATCTAGTGGACCTCTATCAATATTGTACAAATTATAACCCAAGGGTCAAAATAAGCCTGTTCTCGGACGTCCCAAGTTTAACATAGGCTTACATATTGAAAATTTCAAAAATCTTCTTCTCCCAAACTAGAGGGCCTAGAACTTTTATATTTGGTATGTAACATCATCTGTTGGATTTCTATCAAGATTGTATCAGTTATAACCCCACGGTCAAAATTAGCTCATTCCCCGACAAGTTTCACAAAGGGCTTATATAGTGAAATTTGTAAAAATCTTCTCCCAAACAGGAGGGCCTAGAACTTTGATATTTTGTATACAGCATCGTCTTGTGGACCTCTATCAAGATTGTACAAATTATTGCCTCAGGATTAAATTAGCCCTTTCCTGGATGTCACAAATTGAACATAGGCTTATATTGTGGAAACTTTATCTTCTTCTCTCAAACAGATAGGCCTAGAGCTTTGATATTTGGTAAGTAGCATCATCTGGTGGATCTCTATCAATATGGTACGATTTATTGCCCTAGGCTCATAATTAGCCCACTCCCGGACTTCACGAATTTTACATATGGCTTATATAACGAAATTTAAAACTCTTCTTCTCCTAAACTAAAAGGCTTAGAGCTTTGATATTTAGTATGTAGCATAATCTTGTGGACTTGTATTTGTTTTTGTGCTCTTTGGACTCAGGTGACTGATAAGGCCCTATGGGCCTCTTGTTTTTAAATGCATGAAGTGTAGAGTGGGTTTGGGTGAGTAAGTCTCAATAATGAGCTACAGATCAATTTTGGGTTGATTTTTTTTTTTGGGGGGGGGGGGGAAATACAGTTGGATTTATAGAGATGCAGAAAAATATTTCTACAGTAGGTCTGAGTAAGACTCTGTGTATACATACAATTCTTCAGAATGCTTGTTATTTGTAGTAAGCAATTAACAAATTTATCTAATGGTGGTGTGGTAGGTAAAATTATTATTGGATGTAAAAGATAATAAGACAACTATTCAGAAATAAAGCTGTTCATTTCATCCTTCTTTGGACAACAACAGTATATATATAAATGAACATTTTACATTTGAAATAAATTGAAGTTTATCTGTGTTTGACAGCCTCCTCTTTTACACAATATAATTGTAGAGTGATCTAAATTGAAAGAATAAGCAGAACACTTCTTCAATATTTTAACCGGAAAGGATAGAAAAATGTGACAAAAAAGAAATATTTTCAATGATTGATTACCCTAATTGTGCTGACAGTACTTTTGAGAAGTTCTATTTGGCAGGTCTTGGCACAATATGTGTACCACCAATCAGGCAGTGGGAAATTTCTTCAGCATGTAACAACCAGGGATTACATAGTAATGAGTTAAGTAAGCATTTTGTAGTTGAAAGTGGCCAAAACTAAATTGAAGGTTGGAAGCAAGACTTCTGTTGACACATTGTAACATACCCATAGTAGTCTGATACCTAACCCATTACCAGACAACAAATTCGTATTATTGAAAATCTGTCTTTTGGGATAGAAAACATCTTGGAAAATGAAGAAATTGCTTGTTTTTCAATGCATTTTTTCTGGAGTGTCATAAAAAATTTAGAATCTGAAAGAATTGGTTAATCCTTGCAATATCTAATCAAAATTCAACACTTTGAAAGAATGTTGTAAACAAGAGTTATTGCTTGAAAATCCAATCATAATTATATTCTATATTGTTTGTATCTAACCTAATACCAAATGACAAAATCTAATATTCTCACAAATTGAAAGAGGTAGTAGATGACATATCCAAATGCATTTAACCCTTTCCAGTACAAATCCCCGATTTTACATCGCTGTGATTTAATACTTGAGAAAACATTGTGTAAACAGAAGAAATTGCTTGTAACAAGCAATTTCTTCTTTTTCCCTATCAACCCCTTACCAGATGGTAAGATATTACACTGGTCAAAATTGAAAAGAGTTGCAGACAATTTCCAGTTGATTGAATTTTAGATTTTTTCAACTTTATGGGTAGAAACATTGTGTAAAATGCATTGCTTGTTACAACATTTTACACAATGTTTTCCAAGTTGTTTTTTTTTTTTTTTTTGAGAGAGAGAGAGGCATCAAAATGCACTTCTGTATAGAAATGGTTTAATTTTTAGCTCAACTGGCTGAAAGCCAGGGAGCTTTTGTCATAGTGTTGTGTCCATTGTGCGTCCCTGTGCATGTGTGCGTCCGTAAACTTTTCCATAAAAAATCTTTTCCTCAGAGAGTACTGAACAAAATTCAATCAAATGTCACAGAGTTGATCCTTGGGTAACCCTTTATCAGATTCCTTCAGATGAAAAACATGGCTTTAATTGGCAGGGCTAATTTCCATATATGGTGAAACCTTTGAAAATCTTCTATTAAGAGCTTCTTCACATAAACCAATTGATGGATTTAAACAAGATCATATCACTGGATCCATCCTCTGATGACTATCAGATTCCCTCAAAGAATTTTGATAGGACAGAAAACATGGCTTTAATAGTCTCCATATATGGTGTAATCTTTGAAAATCTTTTCAGAAACCATCGGATGGATTTCAACCAAATTTCACTGGCATGATCCTTTGGTGACCCCTTATTATATTGAAAACAAGAGGGCCAGAATGGCCCTAAAATCGCTCACCTGACTAATGTAAGATGATTCAAAATTGAAATTGGCCCAATGGTTACTGAGGAGAAGATGTTTAAAGATTTCAAAGTCAAAAACTGCCCTACCCTTCCAAGCCCTTATTTGGTCATCAATCAAAATTCTAGAACAACTTTTGAAAAGGGTCACTCAAGGAACATTCATACCAAATTTGGTTGAAATTGGCCTAATAGTTACTGAGGAGAAGATGTTTAAAGATTTCAAAGTCAAAAAAGTGCCTGACCCTGCCACGCCCATATTTGGGCATAAATCAAAATTCCAGGAACAACTTTTGAAAAGGGTCACCCAAGGAACATTCATGCAAAGTTTGGTTGAAATTGACCCAACTGTTACTGAGGATAAGATGTTTAAAGATTTCAAAGTTAAAAAAACTGCCACGCCCATATTTGGGCATAAATCAAAATTCTGCGAACAACTTTTGAAAAGGGTCACCCAAGGAACATTCATACCAAATTTGGTTGAAATTGGCCCAATAGTTACTGAGGAGAAGATGTTTAAAGATTTCAAAGTCAAAAACTGCCACGCCCATATTTGGGCGTGAAACGAAATTCTGCGAACAACTTTTGAAAAGGGTCACCCAAGGAACATTCATACCAAGTAGGGTTGAAATTGGCCCAATGGTTCCTGAGGTGTAGATGTTTAAAGATTTCAAAGTCAAAAACTGCCACGCCCATATTTGGGCATAAATCAAAATTCTGCAAACAACTTTTGAAAAGGGTCATCCAAGGAACATTCATGCCAAGTTTGGATGAACTTGGCCCAATGGTTTCTGAGGAGAAGATGTTTAAAGATTTCTAAGTCAAAAACTGCCACGCCCTGCCACGCCCATATTTGGGCATAAATCAAAATTCCATGAACAACTTTTGAAAAGGGTCACCCAAGGAACATTCATGCCAAGTTTGGTTGAAATTGGCCCAATGGTTACTGAGGAGAAGATGTTTAAAGATTTCTAAGTCAAAAACTGCCACGCCCTGCCACGCCCATATTTAGGCGTAAATCAAAATTCCACGAACAACTTTTGAAAAGGGTCACCAAAGGAACATTCATGCCAAATTTGGTTGAAATTGGCCCAATGGTTACTGAGGAGAAGATGTTTAAAGATTTCTAAGTCAAAAACTGCCACGCCCTGCCACGCCCATATTTGGGCGTAAATCAAAATTCCACGAACAACTTTTGAAAAGGGTCACCAAAGGAACATTCATGCCAAATTTGGTTGAAATTGGCCCAATGGTTACTGAGGAGAAGATGTTTAAAGATTTCTTAGTTAAAAACTGCCACGCCCTGCCACGCCCATATTTGGGGGTCAATCAAAAATCCGCGAACAACTTTTGAGAAGGGTCACCCAAGGAACATTCCTACCAAGTTTGGTTGAATTCCGCCCAGTGGTTACTGAGGAGAAGATGTTTAAAGAATTGTTGACGACTTCCGATGCACGACGCACGACGGACAAAAGGTGATACCAAAAGCTCACCTTGAGCACGTTGTGCTCAGGTGAGCTAAAAAAGAAATTGATTGGCTGTAGACATTGCTTTAATGGATTGGGCTAATTTTCACATATGGTAAGCAGTGAAAACCTACAATCATCTCAGATTGCTAATGATAATAATTTTTCAACAAAATTTCACAAAATGATCCTTTGGTGATTCCTTGTCAGATTCCTGCATAAAATAGGCTTCAGATGAAAATTATTTTAGGGTTTTCTTGTCTCCATACATGGTATATAGTGAAATTTTGAAAATCTTATTCTTGCAAACTGCAGGATGGTTTTCAACCAAATTTCTCAGGAATGATAAGTTATTTCAGGCCGATTGGAGCAAATCAGGCACTCAAGGGCCTCTAGTTACCCACAGTATGGTTATTTTCAAATTCCACTTTAAATCTTTGTAAGAAATAGCTCTGAATTTTGACGGGTCAAAAATCTTGCAAAACAGGAGAGGTTAAAATGACTCTCTCTTCGGCAGGCTGGACTAGTGATCCAAATGTCAATGTTTCACCACAATAAAATGCTAAGAAAAAAATTGTGGACCATGTAAAAATCAATATCTACCTTTTTTCACGTAGTTTTGTTTTTTAACTGAAAAGGAAAATGCTTTGTGAAGTTTACAAACTTGAGATTGTCTTCTGCAACACCTTTCAATTTGGACTAGTCTATAATTGTGCTGCGTTTTTATGGGTTAACTAATTGCTTTTGTGGGAACATGAAAAATCTGGATTGAGTGTTTGAGATCAACCCTATATCACATTATCAAATGAAGACAAATTAGTATAAAGTAAAATGAAAAGACAGGGTAGAAACAAAGTGAGAAAAGAGAAATTGTTTGTTCATGATGTGATTGAGAACAAAGTAGATTAAAAAACATGATTTTAATAATTATGATTTCTTCTTATGAACAACACGATTTTTCTGCAGACCTTTTTATTTTATCTCTCTTATGTGCTCTATAAATATTGGTCGATCCTGTCATATGATGCAATAGCCAATAAAATGAGCTTTTAAAGGCTATACAGCTCTCGAATGAAAAGCTTTGTCAAACAGAAAACGATAAATAAGTCCCTCCATACTGTCCGAATCAGTGAGGAAATTAACTTTGGTTTTCTGTCATTTGTCACACTAGAACAATCCCAAAACTTAATCCTTGTGTTGAGACTGAAATATTCCTGTATTAGAAGGAGGCATAGACAAAGATCAGTCAGCAGGCATGTACAGTCTGATATTTGGTCTACATCATCTGTTTGTCCCTTTCAAGCAATGGGCTATTTGTAAAGTCGATTTTACAAGAAAATGTGACCTGTAATGAGCATTTTCAGTCTTTTTATTGTAACAGATTCCCACACAATGATGCTTTTAAATGCCCTTCAATATAAAAGCTTTCAGTTCGGAAATCATTGTGGAAAATGAAGAAATTGCTTGTTACAAGCAATTTCTTCATTATCAACAATGTTTTCTATGTCAAAAAATAAAGGTATTAAAGATTTCATCCAGATGCTAATCCAACCAGATCCATTCAACTATTGGTGAGAGATAAATGACATGCAACAACCTTTGTCATGTGTTAAGAGATAATGTTGTCCCAGCTCAAGATGTTGACCCTGGGATGGCAAACTCAGTGTATAACTAGCATAGTTTACTGAATTCATTAACCTATTACCAGACTGGAATATTTTAGACTGGTCCAAATTGAAAGGAGTTGCTGACAACAAGTTTATGAAATTTTAAGACAACATTGTGGAAAATGAAGCAACTGCTTGGTGCAAGCAATTTCTTCATTTTCCACAATGTTTTCCCAATGTTTTTGTTGCTAGGCGTATAAAAGAGTTGTGTGGGAATGGGTTAACTATTTAAAGGAATCTAGTTCATATGCAATTAACCTCATCAATTGAGTAATGTTTAACATTTCCTATCAAAAGCAAACACAATAAGGAAAAATTCTTCACTATATCAAGAATAGATTTTTAAGTTCATTGTTTTATCAAAGCGACTGTACAGCGGCAGTGAACTAGATAGGGCTGACACTTCCCAATATAAACTACGAGACAAAAATAATCTATATAACATCACAACGGCAACAGATTGAGATAGCACCACCATCATTGTAATGATCTGAAATGAAAACAAAAGAAACATGAAGATGTCACACTTCGCTGCAGCTGCTTGATACAAGAGCACAGCATGCAGTGTCCACACTCTGTTTCAGGTGTTGAATAGTGAAAAAAGAATTGTGGGCCATGGCATCAAAAGTGACATTCCTTGAGCTTGGCCTAGAAGCCTGCATCAAAACAACGCACTTGCTCATATCAAGATAAACAAGTGAATGAAATAAGAGAATCAAACCAGAGGATCAAGAGAAGTAGGCACAGTCCAAATTTGACCTTTGACCTGCTGTGACCTCAACCTTAAGAGTGGGAGCATAAATGAATGGCAGAACTTGTGCTCGCATCAAGTTGTACAAATGTGTAAAATATAAGAATCAGACCACTGATTTAAGAGAGACACGCATCTAACCTTCAGCCTTATGATGTGGCCTTAAGCTTTTGAGTACAAGCCTATTTAAAATGCCAAATTAATTGCATAAAATATAAGAAAATAGGGATTAAGAGACAGAGGCAAAGTCATAATTTGACCGTTGGGTATGGTTTTGAGCTCAGGAGCCTGACTCAAGCACTGCACACTTTCTCTCATTAAGGTAACACCAGTTAGTAAAATATTCTAGGAGTCAAACCGTAGGATTAACATATAGGCAATGCAAAGATTTGACCTTCTACTGCGACCTTGACTCAGAGAGAGTAGAAGCTTAAATCAAGTCAAGTTTTCATTGGATGTACAATTTGAGATTGGGTCAATATAATCAAGATACAGGTCAAAATTTAACCATTCACCTTCTGCTGAGACTTTCACCTTTAACCCTTTCCTGGTTTTTGAAATTTTAGACTGGTCCAAATTGAAAGAGGATGTAGACGACAATGAAAATTGGATGCAATTCCAAATAAAACCATCCTATGTGGTAGAAAACACTGTGGAAAAAGGAGAAATTGCTTATTACAAGCAATTTTTCCTTTTTCCACAATGTTTTCTCCAGTATAAAATCACAGTGACGTAAAGTCCCGGGTTTATCCAGGAAAGGGTTAAAAGGAGTAAGAGACTGAATTAAGGGCAGCTCACTCATCAATATGCACAAGCATAATTATGAAATATGAGAAAATAATCAAAGGTTTCAGAGATATCACAAAACTGTTCTCTTAACCCATTCCCACTCAAGAGAATTTTAGACTGGTCCAAATTAAAGAAGCTGCAGACGACAATTTTAAGTTGATGGAATTTTAATTTTTTTTGTCTTTTTGGATAGAAAACATTGTTGACAATGAAGAAATTGCTTGATACAAGTAATTTTTTCATTTTCCACAATGTTTTCCGAAGTTTATTTCTTGAGGGGCGTAAAAAGGAGGGCTCGTGTGGGAATGGGTTAAACTTCTTCAATTTTGACCAATCTTAAATTTGGTTGTCTTGTAAAATAACATTTTGTTATTGGTCTGGCTTTATTGCTTTAAATCATAATAAAATACTTCAGTAACTGATATACAAACCTTATAACGTAAATATTCAGCGAACACTTGAGACAAAACGACTATCACAGGATAACCAAGAAACCACAGCATGCAGCTCTGAAATATACAATTGTGAAAAAGTAAATTGAATTGGGTCAGTTATTGGGTCAGCATTAATCAAAGTACTGAAAGTACTGTAAGCTAGTAAAGCATGGATGCATATAGAAAATCTTTCCCTTGTTCAGTTACAAGCAATTTCTTCATTGTCCACAATGTTTTCCATATCTTTTTTCTTGATATACTTAAAAAGTGGAATTGACTGGGAAGGGGTTAAGTGGCGTACTTTTGACCGAGTTCTCTATAATTTGAATAGAGTTTGCATTATTCCTAAAGTACATAAGAGCTATTTTTTATGGCGATGGCATTCCATGGATTTGATGGTTAAGCCTCCACTGGAAGTTGGCACTCGTCGAACTTTGAGAAGACCTCAAAATTTTGTTTGTTAACTTTGAGCTATCATAGATGACGCTTTGCTAGCTAAAAATATACTTTTATGAAATAGTAAATTGAACAGGGTCAATTAACCAATCGCCTGCCCTGCCCCTTGACTCCGACAGGGAGATCCAACTCCATTTCAAACACGTTATTTTGCAAAATTTATGGCCAGCATCATGTAAAAAAGTAGATTGTTGGTCTGCGACCTAAACATCTTAACTACAGCTTGATTAAGCTTAAGTTTAAGTCGCCAATCCAACAAAAACACTTGACAACAAGATGTGTTTGTGAAACACCATGCCCCTGAAACAGGAATTCTTTAGAAACGGGTGATTTTTATTCTTTTTTTTCTTTGTTTTAGGGAAAAGGGTTAAAATTTTGACCTTGATGAAATGACCTTGCGCCTTGTTGAGACCTATCTACATACCAAATATTAGCATTGTAACTTAATCAGGGTTGAAGTTATAGAAAAATGTTTAGTTGGCAGGGTAAGTTTTGCATACAGACAGATGGACAGACAGACGGACACTGGTAAAACAATATGCCCCGGATCTTATCGATGTGGGGGTATAAAAATGGCAGCTAATTTCATAGTTCAAAGTTCTCTTCTGGTTCGAATGAATAATTTCATTGGTCGATTGATTCTCTAATTGACAGCCACAACTGGATACAACATACACTACATTTATATCTGACGCCCTGAGTATATGGTCCAACTTACTTTAGTAAATGATATGTAGAAATCTCGTTTCATAATACTCCTCTCCATAGAGACAGTTGTGTATAAATTCCAGCCGAATAACCCAGCAAGAATCATGCGTAATATCAATAAGGCAAACCCTGCATAGGTCCTGTGTGCATGATAGAGTTTATGTGTTTGGTCTTGATATTGCTCCCAGAGAAATAAACTGCCCTGAAACATAGAGAAAAGTTTTAAACGGGATACAGTACAGAACATCGTTAATTTGACAATCTGATTGTAACCAGATTGAATGCTATATGGTACACGATCGCGATTGATTGTGATTGAACACTGATCACTTTTTCACTCTGAGCGGATTGAACGCTTTCTTGTTTAGATGCGATTGCTAAATAATTGCAAAATTTCTTTCAATCCCTACAGTGTCAGAAATCATCTTAAACAAAAATATTATCGTTATTTTTATTATTCAAATTACCGAATTTAATTTTAACGAAAATATTTATCACCAAAATTAATATGGCTATGTAAATTATAGGAATGATTGAATACTGTTGATTGGACACTTTCGTTTAAGGATCAATTGATAGCAGATTGGAAAACCCCGCTTGTTACCTGATTGAACGCTGAACGCTGATTGAACGTGATTGAAAGTGATCACCCGGAATGTAATTGAAATGATTGTCAAATTAATGATGTTCCGTACTGTACCAAAAACTGGGTATACTGAATATCACAATTAAGTAGATATTACATATCATTAGTAATAAAAATCTAATTCTTGCCATACTGAACCTGGAAAATGACTGTTGTGGCAGGAGATATAGAAAATAATAGTCTATATATAAATGCAGCCTGATCTTAGTCTCACTGCCTTTTTGTTCCTGTTAAGTCAGAGATTTTTATTATTTTCAAAATGTATAACGACCAACAACAAGCATGTCAAGGGAAATTAATACAAGGTTTTAAAGAAAGCCTTTACTAAAAGTACCTTCATGTATTAGCTCTAACTAGTTTTTCTAGAATAAGCCAATAAACTCCTCTACATTAACCCATTACCACACAAAATTTTAGACTGGTCCAAATTCAAACAATAGGGCCAAATTGGCCCTATATCATCTGAATTTACTCTCTCAAACTAACAAATCAACTCAAAATGATAACAATAAGATACTTTTACAAAGTCAAATGGATATAAGGCAAAATGTTGTGATCGGATGAGCAGAAAACTGGTATTGCCACTAAGGCAACCTTTTACTGAATTTCACATAAATGTCATCATCAATGGGGTTCTTTTCTCACAACAAAGCATGCGTTAACACTAAGTTGGGGAAAGATTGAGTCAAATTGTGAACTCTAGAGTCGTAACAAGGTAATTAGGCCCCTTTCCCAGTGATATTGGTCAAAATGGTCAATATTGGTCTAAAGATTTCATTCTAATGACTATTCAAGTATGAGAAAGATTGAACTCCAGATGGTAACAATGAAATTGTCAATAAGGCCCATTTTTCCTTGATATGAGTCAGAATGCCACAATATTCAATAGGAATCCTTCCTCTTGATTTTACAACCTTTTTAGGAAATTTGAGAAAGACTAAGTCAAAATTGTAACCTCTAGAGTGGTAACAAGGTAATTGTTCATAAGGTTCCTTTTCCCCTGATATTGGCCAGTATGCCATATGCAAGAGGGTTCTTCTTAATGACAATAAGTATAAGAAAGATATAGCTAAAGGGTAAACTCTTGGTTGTAATAAGGAAATCCTCAGTAAGGTCGCTTTTCACTTGATGTAAGTCAGAATGTCACTATAATAAAATAAGAATCTTTCTCATGACTACGCAAACATTTCCAGCCAGTTTGAGAAAGATTGAATCAAAATTGTGACCTCTAGAGTGGTGACAATGAAATTGTCAATAAGGTCGCCTTTCCCTGATATTGGTCACCAAAACCAATAGGGTTCTCCTCATTATTATACATACAATTTAAGAAAGTTTGAGAAAAATTGAACCAAAATTGTGACCTCTAGTGAAATGTGAAAATAAAGTTTTTGTATGTTCACTCAATGGAATTTAGAATAAACTTATATGGACACAATTTATTGGACACTTTTCCATTTGATCCCTGATTTTTACGTTTGTGGTACTAAACTTGAGAAAACATTGCGGTAAAAGAAGAATTTACATGTACTTGTAACAGGCAATTTCTTCTTTTCCCACGATATTGTCTTCATACAGGAAGATTACTTTTTGAAATGTACTTACTTTATAATGTCGTGGGCTTATCCTTTGAATTTCATTAAGTCTAAAATTTTGTCACCTGGTAAAGGGTTAACCCATTCCCACTCAACAAATTTAGACTGGTCAGATTTGAAAGGAGTTGCAGACGATATTTTAAAGTTGATGAGATCTTAAGATTTTTTTCAACTTTCTAAATTGAAAATATTGTTTAAAATGAAGAAATTGCTTGTGACAAGCAATTTCTTCATTTTACACAATGTTTTCCCAATGTTTTTTCCAGATGGGCGTTCAAAAGCGTCACTGTGTGGGAATGGGTTAAAAGAATGTTAAGCACTTCTATACGGGAAGATGAAATTTTCTCACCTGCAGTATGGCCAACACAGCCACTATTTTTGATGATGTATTTTTGCTGATCATTTTAATATGCGTATTTCTGTATGTTGTTCCTAGAGTCCATCCTAAACTCAAGCTCAGTAACATGTATAGCATGGCAAACTGGGACAGGACATCAAAAACTGGAAAACAGACAAAATGTGAAACAATAACTCCCAAGTTTGAGCCAATTTTCGGAAATATGACCTTCATAATTGATGGATTTCTGCTGTCAACAAAAAAAATGTTTGACCGACCAAATCATACATTTATACCAGAAGCAAACATTCATCTTAAAATCTTTTGTTGGTTCGGCGTCTTAAACATTGTATTTCAGCTTATTAAAGCTACAGTAACAATTGAATTGTCAACCATTTAATTTTCTTGTTACATGTTACTAACCATATTTTTGCAAAAATAACAGCGGTTTAATAGCTTAGTCTAATTCCCTGTCAGTGGTCTGTGTGAGGCCCTTGGCCAGCAATCCATCTAATTACCTTGGCCTTATTAGCCAGACACAGATCAAACAAGGGCATGGTATCTAATGTTTTCTTGCTAAGTTTTGGCAATGTGCATTACATGATGTGTATAACTGTTTATGACGCAAAATTTTTGGGTGGAAATTTCACAAGGATATATTGTGGCCAACCAATTACCATGAGAAAATTTTAGACTAGTCCCACTTGAAAGATGTTACAGACAACAATTTTAGGAGTTAAAATTTGGTTGTTTTTTTTCTTTTTAGGAAGAAAACATTGTGTAAAATGAAGAACTTGCTTGCAACGAGCAATTTCTTCCTTTACGAGAAAGTTTTTCTAGGCCTTTTTTCTTCGGGGCGTCAGAAAGCTTCATTGTGTTGGAAAGGATTAATATTATAGGGGTACCTTCTTGCTAAATATAAGCATTCTTCTTTCAAAAATTCTAAAGTTACAGGAAAATGTTGAGTTGGACAAAGAGACAGCAAGAAAGATGGGACAATGGTACAACAATATGCCCTTATCTAATTAACAGATCACTGATCCCAGCCACTGACTTCGCTGGGCACCGATTCCTTCAGAAAGTTTCACTCCAATAGTCGTTTTTTTTTTAAAGTTTATGGCCAGTGACATGTTAAAAAAAGTAGAATTGTTGGTTAGCAACCTTAATGTTGTAACTACAGCTTAAATAAGCTGTAGATACGACATTTAATTTGCCAAACCAACAAAAAAGCTTCACATTAATGTCAACCAATGCTGATGATCAAAGTTCACTTTTGGTCTAAAAGAATGATTTGATTGGTTGATTGATTCTTTGATTGACAGTAGGAATCAGTCAAATGTTGGGGGGGGGGGGAGGATATAAAATGTCAAGAAGAAAATATTATCAAAAGGAAAACTTACATTCAGATAATATTTCAAAGAAAGGAGATCCTATACCATCATGTGAGTATCTGTAAATGAAAGATAAGCATCCCATATACTATCAAACAATTCAAAGATACAGTTACGATCATAAAATTGAATGCTTATTTGATATTTGACAGATTCCAGAATATATTCAGAATGTTTCACCTTGTTTACAAATTATTGACAGAAGCAATTGATTTGTTAGAAAATGACTATTCTTAACCCATTCCAACTCAAGCCCTCCTTTTTACACCCCACAAGAAAAAAGCTTTGGAAAACATTGTGGACAATGAAGAAATTGCTTGTAACAAGCAATTTCTTCATTATGCACAATGTTTTCTATCCTAAAAGACAAAAAAAAATAAAATTCCATCAACTTGAAATTGTCGTCTGCAGCTTCTTTCAATTTCTTCATAATCCACAATGTTTTCTATCCCAAGACAAAAAAAAATAAAATTCCATCAACTTGAAAATGTCGTCTGCAGCTTCTTTCAATTTGGACCAGTCTTAAATTTTCTTGTGTTGGAATGGGTTAATGCATTTTGTGGATCTCCATTCAGCTATTTGCCTTAACCCATTCCTACACAGTGACTCTTTTGAATGCCCGTCAGGAAAAATCATTGGGATATTGATAACATTGTGTAGAATGTGTACAAGCAATTTCTTCATTTTACACATTGTTCAGAAAGTTGAAAAGAACTAAAATTTCATTAACCTTAAGTTGTTCTCAGCAACTCCTTTCAATTTGGACCAGTCTAAAATTTTGCTGTCTGGTAATGGGTTAAGGCATGTTGTGTTAAGGCATGTTACGTTGAGAATATTATTAAATAGACGTACATCTCATTAAATTTCATAGTAAATTGCATTTTAATGATTCCATTTAAAAAACTCACTAAAATAGTAAAGAACGTTTCACATCTTCATTCTCATAGTTAAAAGTGTTCTCTGATTTCATTGGCTTACCTTGATTTGGACATTTAGATTTATCTAACAAAATTGATTTATAAAACGATTCTTTAAAAGAAGGTAATCAAATATTGTTCATTCATTCAAAGTGCGCATGTGGATAAAATCTCACTCATTATATCCCAAAATTGTTCAATATGTCAATTTCATAATGTTCTTAACTGTACATTGTATATGTAAAATTGTTAAAAATGGCTTTTTCTGGCACATACTTTGTATACCGTAGTTTGTCCATATATTTAGACACAACCATTCTTTTGTGTGTCTGAACTAATAAGTAGATAATTATTCAAACCCGTGTACGAAATCATAGAAAAATTGTTGTGCAACCAGGAACAACCAATGCGTGCCAATTTTGATGAATGATAGAGCTGTTGCAAAAACTATTGGATTCATTTAAATAATTGAGAGAAAACTTTTGATAGGCGTCTGTAATACGTTCATATATTTTTCATCTTTTATTTTTCAGATTATTTAACGAAGAGTTTGAAGATACAAAGGGGGACAACATGAAATTACTTACTTTCTAAGATGCATCATCATGATGAACGCGCCAATAGCCTGGAGCCCTGTGCTAACACTCAGTAACTGTATGACTAGCTGCATTGGTCCCCCGCTGCTTAATGGCTCAACCAGTCTTGGTATACATATACAGCCCAGCACAAAATAGGCTAGGGCAAGCATCTGATAGAAACGTAATAAACCTGCAAGGAGAAGAAGAAGATGATAATCTGTTTCCTAGGGTTAACCCATTACAATTTAACCCATTCCCACTCAATCCCTCATTTTTACGCCCCTCAACAAAAAAGCTTTGGAAAACATTGTGGAAAATGAAGAAATTGCCTGGATCAAGCAATTTCTTCATTATCCACAATGTTTTCTATCTAAAAAGACGAAAAAATTTAAATTCCATCAACTTGAAATTGATGTCTGCAGCTCCTTTCAATTTGGACCGGTCTTAAATTCCACTATGTTGGAATGGTGTAAATTACACCCTTATTTGACACACCTCTTGGATAATAGTAAGGTTACATGTAACATGGTGGTAAAAGAAATAAACTGCTTGTATGGATGCTTAGAAATATTCAAAGCTATCTAGCCAATTATCGTATTTACAATTTTTCTCTCCTATATGTTTTGTACTATTCAATTAGCACACACTTTGCAACTCATTGACATCTGTAATTTCTTGCAATTTTTTGCCTTAACCTATTCCCTCACAATCAAGCTTTTTGATATCCCCCCACCAAGTTGTCCGGACCACCTAGCTCACCCTAGTGGGTACTTGACACCATTGAAAACTATTTGAAATAGGCTAAAATGTTAAAAGTGCATGTTCATAGAGTCAATGTCAACCCCTTATGAATATGTGTGCGAAATATGAGCACTCTAGGATGAAAAATGACAATGATATCAAGGTTAGTGCAAAAACATTGAATGGGTTATTTCTTTCCAAAAATAAAAATTATTGCTTGACTTTTTGCACCAAGGCTTACTATGATTATAGAACCTGGCCTGAATATATGCAATATATATTATTTGTGTATTGTTTCCCCTTTGTCTTATCCATACAAACGGGATGTTCTAACTTGCACATTAGTCCTTCACTTCACAACCTTTATTTTTCTTCCTTGTTCATCACACGAAAGTTGAAATTTTTCATTTGTTACATACAATTTAATTATAGATTAAAATCTTTCAATACTTTAAGTTGTGTCAGAAAAATAGCAACCTTCAGGCCTTTGGACCCCCAGTTGTTGACAACAGACTAAAACCACAACCTTTTCTACATTGTAGGATACTTCTTTTTAAAATTACACTTTCACAAACCCATTACCAGACAACAAAATTAAGACTGGTCCAAGGTGGAAGAGGCTACAATTGATTAAAAGTTATTTAAACTTAAAAATTGTGCTCTTTACAAGTTAGAAAACTCAATGGTAAAAGCAATTACTTCTTTTTCTTCAGATTAGGTATCTGTCCACAACAGCATCAATTTCAAATTTTGACCAGTCTTTGATTTTATCATCTGAATCAACAAACCTGTTTCTTCATCGCTGAAATGTTCCATGGGATTTCCCAAGGCATCTGGGTTTAACAACTGAATATCATAGTAGACAAAGTTGAGATCCTCCAGCCCCTTCTCTGCAAGGTCAAGGTCACTACAGGTGTGTTCATCGGCAATCAGTAAGTGCCATATTTTGGGACTCTTCAAGTTCGTAACTGTTCTGTTACCATATGAAGAAGTGAGATCATCTATTGTAAAAATAAGATAGAAACTGTAATAACAAACTTTTGGTCATCTGAGTGAAATTGTAACCTGTCACATAACAAGTTTTGTACTAGTACTTAAAGTTGAGGGTCAATAACTTTTTGACCATGAAATTCTATGAGTCAGAATGACATAACAAGTGAATCATGAGTATATATTTGAAGGTTAAAGCGCAAACTGTCTTTTTTTTGTAAAGATAGCAAATGATGAACACAATTTTCAATATTAGGCATGATATATCATGAAAAAATTGAGGGATAAACATGTATTTTGACCCTTAGATATTTCTCCCAACGAGCTCATTTTTTACCCTCTTGAGAGAAAATTTTCAGGGTCCAAATAGATTACTTTCAGATTTCTAAGGGTCAAAACCTTAGTTTAAACTTTTAGCACATTGAGAAAAGAAAAACAGTGCATCTAGAAATAGTTGAAAACACATTGGAATCCAGAAAAGGTGAATTACAATTGATGGATGACTGCTGTCAAATGAAAAATTTATCAACCAGTTTAATCATTCTATGCCAAACATATTTGTCGGTTTGGCAACTAAACTGTCTAATCAGTAGCTTATTCAAGCTGTAGTCTCAATGTTTAAGTCGCCTATAGTTGATTCAGTTTTACATGAAACAAAGAGGGAATAAAATTGTAACTTGATCAGGGCTTAAAATATCTACTTGTCTGCTTGTCCTGCATAACTTTTTTCCTTCTTTGTCTATATATGCAGGATGAGTGGAATTTGAAAGATTTGAATACAGAAATTAATGTAAGACTATTATATTCTCAAGTAAAACGTAAGGAATTTTCAAGCCCTGATTGATTACCAGTATAACCTTCACTTATCCAGATATTTGAGATTTCCAAGTTCGAGACAACAAGTGTCGACTGTAATTTTGTTTTCAACAGTATATAAGATCAATAACTTACAAGAACTTCTTGCTCTATCTAGTTTTGTCTGGCAGTCTTTTTCTTCACTGATATCTCTCCAGTCCTCACTGAGAAATAAATATAACTTGGCTGAGGCTGTTGTGGACGTATTTAGGGTGTATTGTATAACAGCTTCACCTGAAAAAAAAATACAATTCGAAACATAAACACTTTCCTGTTTTGCAAAATTTTAGACTTGTCCAAATAAAAAGAGGATGCAGACAACAATGAAAATTGGATGCAATCTAAAGTCAAACCACCCTATGTGGTAGAAAATATTGTATGGAAAAGAAGAAATTGCTTCTTAAAAGTAATTTCTTCTTTTTCCACAATAAGTTCCCAAGTATGAAATCAAAAGGACAAAAAAACAGGGATTGAACAGGAAAGGGTTAAAAGAAGAGTAATATTCATCATCTCCAAAAACTGTGTTATAACCAAGGGTTTTTCTGTACTATACTTTTATTTTCTCTTTTAACCCTGTCCCACTTTTTTTTTTAAATTTTAGACTGGTCCAAATTGACAGAGGTTGCAGACTACAATAAAAATTATATGCAATTTGAAATGAAACCATCCTATGGTAGAAAATATTATGGAGAAAAGAGAAATTGCTTGTCACAAGCAATTTCCCTTTTTTCCACAAAGTTTTCTCCAGTATAAAATCACAGCCACATAAAATTCCAAATGTGTATAGGAGTGGGCTAAGAGTCTTCAAATGAAACACAGATGTGAAAATGCTGATTTTCTCCACTTGTTCCTGGACAAGTAAGATATGATTTTCTACTTGTTCAGACAAAATGAACTTGACTGCAAAAAAATGAATAGATATATTTTGAGAAAACGTTGTTCTTTAATGAAGAAACATCTGGATCCAAGCATTTTCTTCATTAATAGTAATATTTTCTACAATCACTATCAACATTAAGATGATACTCTTTGACATCTATTTCATACCATTCCAAGATTTTCCCTGGTTTTTACTTGTCACTAGACAAGGGTCCTTAAAAAATGTTTTTGTCTGTGCATGTCGAACAAATCTGGAATGTGAATTCCTACCCTCCGGGGAAGCTCTCGCCAAATTACCCTCTTGTCTGACATACTTTTAGTTATAACTAATTATATGTCATGTTGGTGCTTTTCATCCCTATAACATGGCAGAGGCTGTAACATATATTTATGTGGTGTGAAAACATTTCTTGAAGGTTTAGAAACCATGTTGCTTAACCCTTTCCGGCACACACCCAGGATTTTATACTTGAGAAAATATTGTGGAAAAAGAAGAAATTGCATGTAACAAATCCCATCCCATTCCCATCGTTGCCTGCAACTTTGAACAAATCTAAAAATATAAAAAAGGAAAAGGATAAAAAGTTAGTTCTCAGAGAATATTAATGTACTTTGAAAAACATTTTTGCAAAAGCTAAGAAACCATGTTGCTTGAAAGTTAAGCTCCTAATGTTAACCCTTGAATATTATGGTTTTGGCAGGAGGTATAGACAAAGATCAGTCTGCACAAAAGTGAAGTCTGATCCTGGTCTACACCTACTGCTTGAGTAGTTATTGAAATTGATTTTTAAAAAAGATGATTATTGAACAAGTACTACCAGTACTTTCATCTTTTTGCTTTTAATGCAATTCTGTAAAAGGTCCTACACTGCATGACAAGGGTTCAAAAAAATCGTTTAGATCTTAAACCATGAGAAATAAACCCTTTTAAGCGGATTCTGGATTATTCCTGTTTTGGTTAATATTGGTTAACAAAGAGAATTAGAAATGTAAAAACTTGAAATATCTTGTCACAAACTTTTTTTTAATTTAATGCTGTCTTATCGTTTTTTTAATCTGGTAACGTGTTGAATTGAAACATTTTTTTAAAACTCTTCTTTATCATGTTTGTTTATAAAAACGAGTTCCGAATATGGTAGAAGAGTCAGTGTTAAATAAAGAGTCATTTCTCCACTTTATTTATTTATCTATATTTTATTTTGGCAATATTTACTTACCATGAAAGCAGAAAGAGGACAAATATAGGCCTCTTTCAGTCCTTGCCGTGTGACTCGTGAATGTTCCCCTTACAGTCTTGCATATAACTGGGTGAACAAATAGGAAAATTATGTTTAAAACTAAAATGAAAAGTATGTTTAATGACATATTAGCTAGATGTCATAATATTGAAAATGAAAATTGCAACATTTCTATAAAAACTCGTTTAATTTTCTGTATGAAATCTTCGGAATCGAAACCGGTAGACGTGTATTGTCGTAAATAAAAACAAAACGATTTTCGGGTATTTAATGTAATTTTTATTTCCCCAAAAATTAACTATTGCAAGTCACCATAACTACTAAAACTTCATTCTCCGATGATTTTACATGGTATTTGAGAAATTCTGCTAATTTTACGACATTTCTTTGTCTGCTACCAACCGGTATCTCCCGGATTGTAAGGTGTCACCCCATAATCATTAACGTTCACTGAGGTGGATACTCGTCAAATATTTTATTTTCATGTTGATGCTCCCCCATCACGGACATATGTTGAAATATCTCTCGAGGAAGTGACGATTATCTGTCACCGATAACAAAGTATGTTACGGTCAATAATCACTCGTATTGAAATTCTGAAAGCACGAGACTTACATCCTCTTTTTAAAACTTTCATCAGCCCAGTGAATTACGGCATTACGTTGTTATTGCATTGCGTCGAGCAATAATGTAAACTACTGATTCTGTAAACAGGACAAGATACTTATAGAACTTGATTACCTGAGTCAGATGATGCGAAGAAATTCAATCCTCAATAACACTGTCTTTCCTCTTTAGATTCTATCCCCATTTTCTCCAGTACATGCCGATAACACGCAACTTCTCATTTTCCAACCATATTAAATACAACCTAAAAAGATCACCATTTAAATGAGATCTACCGAAAACTATCACTGGTCAAAGAAACCCGACTTTGTATATTTTCTAGCCAAAGTGCCCAGCGAGGCCAAGGCGTCCGTCCGTCCTCTATATTTACAGGAATTCCCTGTTACCGTTTATGTGTGACACGAGAAGGGGCAATCAAAGAATCAACCGACCATTCAAACCGTTCATTAAGACTGGAATTGGGCTTTGAACTCTGATATTAGCCGACATGGACGTGAAGCGTTTTTTGTTAGTTTGGCGACTTCAAATAAATAAGCTGTAGTTACGACTTTTAGGCCGCAAACCGACCATTCTACTTTTTGCTACACGTTACCGGCAATACATTTTGAAAAATAAACACCATTTAAAATAGAAGTGGATCTTCCTGCCAGAGCTCAGTGGGTGTGGCGAGCGATCCGTCAACTTAAGAGTCACCGATCTCAATCAAGCAAGCGATTTTCGTGGGCGTGGCTAGCTATACGTCATTTGACCCGTGCTGGATCCGTTTTCTTCTTGTTTTACGAAATTCTTAGATTGCCCCTTTTCCGTTGACAATTCTCATATTCCTGTTCTCGGAATTTTCAGATGGACCAAGGGGATGTGGAATTCATATGCCCGATTTGTCCGATTTGTTCTTCAGCTTTCTTGCCAGCGGACGTGTAGAGTTTCATTTGGCTCTTATTCTAGAACAAGTTGGATGTCAAAATGTAAAGAATTAAAAAAAGAAGAAAGAAATAATAATAATAACAATAGTAATAATAATAATATTACTATAGAGCATGTGATTCATCTTAATTCCTTAACCCATAAGCACAACAACACAATTTTAAACCGATCAAAATTAAATCACGTTCTACATGACAATTCATATGTTGTATATGGTGAAAAGCTTTGAGGCAAAAGGAGAAATGTATTTTTTTACATTTCTAACAACGTGATCTATAGGTGAGTTTCCGACGAAAACAAAACTTCGCTAGTCTTGTCCGAACTGTCGGATCGCTTGCCACGCCCACTGACCTCCGGCAAGATGTTTGACTGAGAAAGCAAACGATATTATTTCGTAAGAGGTATAACTAGGAACATTAACTCATTCCCAGACGGCAAAATTTAGACTGGTTCAAATTCAAAGGAGATGCAGACGACAATATAAAGTTGATGAAATTTTAGATTTTATCGACTTTTTCGGTAGAAAACATTGTGGAAAATGAAGAAATTGCTTGTTACAAGTAATTTCTTCATTTTCCACAATGTTTTCCCAAATGCTTTTCTTGAGGGGCGTCCAAAAGCGTCACTGTGTGGGAATGGGCTAAACAAAAGAAAATTGTTGGTTGGTGACCTAAACGTCGTAAGTATAGTTTATTCAAGGTTTTTAAGATGTTTAAGTCGCCAACCAAACAATAGCATAATTAACGGAGGTAAACATTTCCTTACGGGATTTTTTTTTTCAAACAATTTTTAATTGTCTGCGGCGATCCGGGCCCCCATATGGGCACCATATCTTCATGAAAACAGACGGAATTCAACGAAAAAAGCTCAGACGAAGAAAACTGAACAATACAAACAGCAGTGCAGTTGACTTGGTTGAAAAAAGACAGTTGTCACTGCAGTTGTTGAGAGATGTTTGAAATACCTACATTTATATTCTCCACTTAGTATCTGAATTGATTATCAACTGATTATTATGAGAATTCAGTCCTCTCTTTATTGGCACAAAATCAGGTTTTTATTAGCTTTCTCGCCACGTCTTTTATGTCTGTAATTATATTCATTTTTGCATGTCCCTTTTTTGTATTTATCGTGTTGCTAGTCTGTATTATTTAATACACATTTGCCCCTAAATGTTTAGACCTCTTCCATTTATTGACTGTATTCTTTTTTTTTTTTTTTTTTTTTTTTGTATATTTGCATGACGCACATGATTTCAATAATAGTTGCTATTACTATCCGCAAATCATGTGCGTCCTCAATAGGAATTCTAATGCCAATATTGGCCACGGATTTACCTCAGTAGGATCATTGGGATAAGTATGGGAAAAGTGAGCGATTTGACCCATATAGGCTGCCCGCATGGGTCCCATATAAATCCTGGCTGCACATCCCGTCTTGCACCCAGGTGGGCCCGAACATGTCTATATTAGACCATATAGGTTCCCACATGGGTCTTATATAAGTCCGATATTTTTTTGCTGGCTGGGTATTAATTTGAACTCATCAAAGATATTTATAGTAAAGAAAAAAAAATATAAACGCAGCTATATTTTAAGACAATTTTAAAAAATAAGATAAAATAAAAATCAAAGGAAAGAAACAAAACCCTGCGGAGTTTCACTTGTGAGGGATGTATACACAACATTTGAAAAAAATGTGTAAAATTAACGGATCGTTAGCCACGCCCACTGACTCCGGTGGCCACACCTCCTAACTCAAGCAAGATATAAAACGGCGTTATCTAGCAAAACTGATGGCCATTATTATGCAGCAAAAATAGTATAGATTGATTTGTCGGCGACCTAAACGCCCTAACTACAGCAGACGTTTAAGTCGCAAAACCAAGACAAATCGCTGCCAATGTTTGAGTTCAGTGTTGACCTCCGGTCTAATTGAATAATTTGAATGGTCGATTGAATCTTTGCTTGACAGCCGTGATTCGTCAATTCAGCACGATATATATTTATTAAGGAATCGGCAGTGTCTTTGCTGCGTTCAGGATGATGAAACGCTATCGGTCGTTTCCGTCTTGAACCATATTTCTATACCCCCACAACGAAGTTATAGGGGAGTATACTGGAATCAGGTTGTCCGTCTGTCCGTCCGTCCGTTGACATAATTTTGTGTCCACATCTCCTCCCACATTTCCTAACCAATTTTGCTAAAAATTAACCAAACTCTTCCTTGCAATGGAAACTTGTGCACTTGCAATTTTCATTATGATTAATCAACTGTATCAGAAGTTATGCCCCTTTGATTTATTTTCTTATATACAGTATATATAGAATAAATCATAACTCCTGAACAGGTTGACAGATTAAAGAAATAAAAGTGGTTCACATGTACGAAGTTATGGGGGGGGGTATACTGGAATTAGCTTGTCCGTCTGTCCGCCGGTCTGTCCATCCGTCTGTCTGTCTGTCCGTTGACATAATTTTGTGTCCTCACCTCATCCCATATTTCCAAACCAATTTTGCTGAAACTTTACCGAAATCTTCCTTACAATGGGAACTTATGCACCTGCAATTTTCATAATCTACTGTATCAGGAGTTATGCCCCTTTGATTTATTTTCTTATATACAATATACAGAGAATAAATCATAACTCCTGAACAGGTTGGCAGATAAAATAGAATAAAAGTGGTTCACATGTACGAAGTAATGGGGGGTATACTGGAATTAGGTTGTCCGTCTATCCGAATGTCCGTCTGTCTGTTCGTTTGTCCGTCTTTGCGTCCCTCTATGAACATAATTTTGTGTCCTCATCTCCTCCTACATTTCTAGACCAATTTTGATGAAACTTTACCAAAATCTTCCTTGCATTGACAACCTGTGCACCTCAATTTTCAAAATGATTAATCAACTGGTTCAGGAGTTATGCCCTTTGATTTATTTTCTTATGTACAGTACATATAGAATAAATCATAACTCCTGAACAGGTTGACAGATTAAAGAAATAAAAGTGTTTCACATGTACGAAGTTATGGGGGGGGGGTATACTGGAATTAGCTTTTCCGTCTGTCTGTCCTTCCGTTCGTCCGTCTGTCCGTCCGTTTGTCGACATAATTTTGTGTCCACATCTCCTCCCACATTTCCAGACCAATTTTGCTGAAACTTTTCCGAAATCTTCCTTGCAAAGGGAACTTGTGCACCTCAATTTTCATAATGATTAATCAACTGTATCAGGAGTTATACCCCTTTGATTTATTTTCTTATATACAGTATATATAGAATAAATCATAACTCCTGAACAGGTTGACAGATTAAAGAAATAAAAGTGGTTCACATGTACGAAGTTATGGGGGTATACTAGAATTAGCTTTTCCGTCTGTCTGTCCGTCCGCCTGTCCGTCTGTCCGTCAGTCCGTTGACATAATTTTGTGTCCACATCTCCTCCCACATTTCAAGACCAATTTTGCTGAAACTTTTCCGAAATCTTCCTTGCAAAGGGAACTTGTGCACCTCAATTTTCATAATGATTAATCAACTGAATCAGGAGTTGTGCCCCTTTGATTTATTTTCTTATATACAGTATATATAGAATAAATCATAACTCCTGAACAGGTTGACAGATTAAAGAAATAAAAGTGGTTCACATGTACGAAATTATGGGGGGTATACTGGAATTAGCTTTTCCGTCTGTCTGTCTGTCTGTCCGCCTGTCCGTCCGTCCATTGACATAATTTTGTGTCCACATGTCCTCCCACATTTCAAGACCAATTTTGCTGAAACTTTTCCGAAATCTTCATTGCAATGGGAACTTGTGCACCTGCAATTTCCATAATGATTAATCAACTGTATCAGGAATTATGCCCCTTTGATTTATTTTCTTATATACAATATATAGAGTATAAATCATAACACCTAAACAGGGTGACAGATCAAAAAAATAAATAAAAAATAAAAGTGGTTCACATATTTATTCCATGGTCCTCTTGTTTTCTTCTTCTTCTTGGGCGTTAAAAGGTTGGTTGTATGGAAATGGGTTAGAGTATAATACTCTCAATTGCCTATGTATGTTAATGTTGTTGTTGTCTTTGCTGCTGCTGTTTTTGTTACTATTACTGCTGCTTTATAAAAATATATTATTATATGCGTCGGTAGTGCATGGCTCCCGACGGGTTAACCTTTAGTTTAAAGCAGGTCATTAACATAGATGATAACATTAATAAAGTACTTTTGCACGTATTAACGACATGAGTCGTTACCTGATAGCAATCAGCTATCAGCTAGCAACTAAACAATCTGGACCGGTCTGCGTAAGAAAGTTACCGTAAATCTAGATCGGGGTAACATTAATGTAATTGTCTACATTCGTATACCACATTTTTTAAATAGTTTTATGTGATCTTTTCGAAAAGAACAATTTTATTGATAATGCTGGCATGTGAAGTTGATATAGATCAATATTTTCTAATCAACATAAAACATATTTGACAAACATTGCATTGCAAAGTCATTTGTCGTTAAAGAGGATCATGTCAATAACATAGAGATAAATAAATGGAACGAATTTTAGTTTTAACCACCCTGTTACATTTATGGTACAAATAAAGATGGCGTTTTCCGACATATTGGCGTTAATGCGGTAAAATGCGCAACACTTTGAAGTGGCTGGAGATATGGAAGTTATACTAATTACTGTGATAGTGTGTTCTATCGGATTTTTCAACAACCTAAGGTATGAATCGTTCGTCATGTTTACTTTTTTATTTGCTAGTAATACAAAGGGCATGTACATCATTGCACAAACATAGACTGGAGGTAGAATTGGTGTAAACAAATGAAGTACCGACCAAAAAGTTGATAACATTACGTTATCATTTTCTTTTAACCCTTTCCTGTTCAATCCCTGGGTTTTACGTCCCCTTGTTTTTATAATTAAGAAAACATTGTGGAAAAAGAAGAAACTGCTTTTAACACATTTTTTCTACCCTACAAAATGATTATTTTTCAGATAAAATCAACTTTGAATTGTCGTCTGCAAACCCTTTGAATTTGGACAGATCCAAATTTTTGAAAAGCGGGAAAGGGTTAATGCAACACCACACGACACAATTTATGACTAATCAAAATTTTAAGAAATGCAGACTTTTGTTTACGAATATTTTGAAAGAGTAGAAAATATTGCCGATAATGAAGAAATTGCTTGTAACAAGCAGTTTCATCTTTCTCCACAATGTTTTCCGAGCCTTTTTTTCTTGGGGGTGTAAAAAAGTAGGAGCATGTGAGAATGGGTTACAGATGTGTACCATTAGCTAATCATTAAGGAAAAAAGTCACGCGTAATTTCTAGCAAAATAAGTTCACAAATTCACGATGGCATGATCATTGCGTGTACTTTGGTTTTAACAGGAATAATGGTTTCAAAGATAAAAACATCATAGTCTTAAATACTTTTATTATATACCTATAAAAGATATGGATTAAAATCTGGCTGTCTAATACAACTCGACAGAAAATAAAAACCGTATTCGGCTTTACCAAAAACCGCATTCGTCGAGTACATTTAAACACGGACTACTTTTTAGTGTATTGACGTTCGGGTTTTTTTTGTGTTTTTTTTTGGGGGGGGGGGGGGACAAGTTAGTTATTTTTTAATCATTTAAGAGAATTTTCTCAATGCCATGTCCGAAAAGGTATATAATAAAAGGAATGTTACAACAGTGAGTTTTTCTATTTGTTATTATCGTATTCTCGAATCGTGTGTAGTTATTTTTTATTGGATGAGACCGACACTGTTGTAATATTCCCTATGTATTTATAATGTAGTATAAAACAAATGCATTAAAGACGATTTCTTTGAATTACAACAAAATCATTTTTCAGAAGTGTATCATAATCAAAGGACTGGAAGCACCGAACTGCACTGATACGGTTCAGTATTTCTTTTGTTGATTTATCTTATAAACAACCCCGGCTTAAAATATCATGCAGATAGTGTGGAGGAAGACCAGACTGCACATATGTGCAGGCTGATCTCAGCCTTTTCTTCCTAATAAAGCAGAATTATTTTGGGTTCAGCTTAGCAATGAGTACATTAAATTTCATCCCTTTTTATTGTAGACCATCTGAGGCATATCTAACACCTTATTTGACCGGACACTGGAAGAATTTAACAGATGATCAAGTGGACAACGAGATATACCCCTGGTGGACATATGCAACATTTATTTGGATAATACCCGTGTTTCTATTGGCTGATTTCTTGCGGTATAAAATAATACTGATAGTTTCTGCAGCGGCTTACATATCAACATGGGCTCTTTTGTTATGGGCGCAGGGTGTACCTGCCATGAAATTGATGCAAGTGACTTTCGGGTTCACCTCTGCTGGTGACGTTGTGTATTATTCCTATCTGTTCTCTATGGTAACAGAAGAACATTTTGCCAGGGTATCAAGTTTTACGAGAGCTAGTGTGCTTATTGGGAAATTTGTTGCCTATCTTTGCGGACAGCTCTTGGTGTCAACGGAAACCTTGGATCTCTTTCAGCTGAACATTTTCTCTTTCATCAGCGTGTGTCTCGGCTTCATTTTGACCTTGACCTTGCCTGGTGTGCAGTATTCGGAAATATTCCACCGGAAGTCACATGATCACGAAAACGATGCGAATAAAGCACATAACAACGATGCATTTGAAAAGGGACAAGGAAATGATACGGATAATAAAACAATAAAAAACGAAGTACCTTCTGATACAGATCAAGTGGACGAAAGCATTCTTAACAAAGTTAGAGACGGTTTCAAATTTCTGCTCGGAGAACTGAAGCGTATTTATTCGTCCAAAATAGTTCGTACTTGGGCTCTATGGTGGGTATTTGCGACGTGCGGTAATTTACAAGTAGGTAATTATATACAGACGTTGTGGAAAGAAATAGCACCAAATAAGGAAGACAGACATCTCTACAATGGAGCCGTGGAGGCTGCTGGAACACTATTTAGTAAGTCGATGCAATCTTAATTTTGTTTAATGGTAAGCGAGTCGATATACGATCAATGGGAATATTTTAACTTGATGTAGCTCCTAGCCATATTCGGATTGTAAACATCGTCGTCGGGGTACCAAAACATCTTAAATACAGTCTTATTCCATCTTAGGTTACGGCATTTTGGTCGCTCGAGGACGATGCCAAGGCATATTCATCGAAGTTCCATGCTATTTTAGGCGCTTAAATGCAATGCCAGACTCAAAAGGATTATCGTCACAGATACTTCTACAAGTAAAAGTTTTTGAAGTTTTTAAAAATTTAACCTTTTTTTTTACTACGACTTGCGTAATCAAACGACTTTACACTTTAACCCCCGATCATTGAATTGCAAGTCGGCTGTTAACATACGGTACCCATGGCAGCCACAGCACATTGGCTTTACATCCTCACAAGTACCCATTTATACACCTGGGTGGAGAGGAGCAATGTGGAGTAATTTTTTTTTTGCTCAGAAAAATTCCCACGGTCATGGCGGGATTCGAACCCGGGACCCCGAGATCCCGAGTTCCGTTGAGCTCGACAAGTCTACAAGCATGACTTTAGGGTTACCTCACCACCCGTGACGAGAGTAATTAGGAAACAAAAAAATATTGTTGCTTCTACACCTTTTATAAAAACAAAGAACATAAAGGTAATTAACTCTATGTCTATTTTTCAGGTTCCATAACTGTGTTACTAATAGGCGTGATTCCCGTAGACTGGTCGATAAATGGGCGGGCCGAAACTCTGATGTCATTGGTCTGCGCTATAGACGGGGTGTTCCTTATTATCATAGGCAGGACAAGTAGTATATGGGTCGCTTATGTTCTGTACGACGTATTCAGGGCATCGTACCAGATTGTTGTTACGATTGCTACGTAAGTATAGATTGGCATAGCAAAATATGTGACCAAAGACCGATAGACGGACCGCGATTGTTAATCAAAAATCAAAGATCAATCAAATTATACGTTTATGCAGACAGTGAACTGTGCACTCCAACAATGGCTGACATTTATGTGAAGCATTTTGTTTGTCTAGCGACTTGAAACAAACAAACAAACAAACAAAAAAGAAAACAAAGATCTTAGTTTTGACTTTAAAGGATGCAAAATTGTGAAATGTTTAGAAATACGACCAAGGGGTTAAGGCAATAAGAAAAATACTTAAGTTTGTACTTGGATCTTGTTTACGGTTTTTAAAGAGGAAAATATCCACTTGTTTATAGAATATGCTGTAGTTTTCATAGGTAGAAAGATATTGGGACATAGAAAGGTTAAGGAGTTTCAGCTCATGGGTATATCATTGTTCGTGTGTAATGTAATTTGAAAATTTGGATAAGTAGAAAGGTGATATCAGAATTGGTTGAAACTACATGTATTTCACAATGGGGTTGTGGACGCGCTTAACGCAGGTACTTTAGAAACATCTTTAGATAAGGCGTTGAGGACAAAGGCGCTCAGTTCATAATATGATATAATTATATGTGCCCTAAATACAATTTATCACTATTGTCTTATTTCGAAAATATGCTTTTCTTCATTGTACGTAAACATATCGAAAAAACGCCTGTTGTGGAGCACTGATAAATGATTGGCTTTTTTGATTAGGTTGACGCGCGATTATAATATACTTAACCCCACTTCTAACCGAATGGGTAGATCGAAAGGCAATACTGTCCGTTAGATTAGAAAGTTGTTACAATGGGTTTAGGCAAAAAGAAAACCCAGTGCTTAAAGGAGCACTAGCGCAGGTGTTTGAAACTTATGGTAGTGTTGCATATGGAGATCTTTAGCGCGATTTTACAGCCTAATGTACACATTTTTGAAAAAAAAAACCACCAAAAAATAGCATGACGTGGGTCTAATGAATACTACGATTCTTGACTTTGAATGATAGGATTATTCTTGTAAATCAGAGGACAATCTTCTGGAATGATAAACGTAATGTCGTTAATTCAAAACTTTTTTGCTTGTATTGCATCGTTTGGTATTAAGGATCCAGATATGATAAAATAGTTCACTCATTCTATTTTGTTTACCGGTTTTAGGTAAGTATAAGGATAGTTTGTTAACTTCCACATCGAAAACCGACTGTGTTATAAAGTAAAGCGAGGGGAGAAGTTCTGATCTGGTTGTCTCAGAAACTGATTATTTCCAGTAACTTGAGAGCAATAACCACAATCTCAAAATTTCCACTGTAGTCAACAAAAAGTAACCACAAGTCCATAAGGAAAGGGGATTTAGACCTTCTTGTTTATACACTACGATTTGTTCTTATTCGCAGCCATACATGTCCCATTTGCAAACTATCGTATCCATAAGATCATGTTTTCAACTTCAATGAAATTAAGTAAAGCTAAGAGAGAAATCACATCTCCTGAAAAACACAGAGCTAAACAACAAACAAATTCGATACACATTGTCAATCTATGTCTTTTGACATGATCCAGAGAGTTCATCGACAACTGTATTTCTCTTTTTCAAAAAATAAAAACCACTCCTATACTGTTTATTCAGTGATAAATGAATCCAGATCTTTTGAAATGATCTTGCTTTGGTCAGATTTTTTACGTAAATCAATGTATAAAATAATAAATGAATTACAAAAGATCAACCAAGTTTTGCGTTGAAAGTGTGAGTCAGTACATATTCACTTTATAGTTTAAAAAAAAAAAGGTATTCAAACTTCAATTCCCTTTCCGATTCAAAATGGCGGGATGGGGGTTGTGTAAGCCACTGACCTTTTTGATCTACATTCTGAAAACTGCCACGTTCATAGTCGCGCGAATATATCCATTTATATATAGTTAAGGGAATAAAAGAATGTTAATAAATCAAATAAGTATTTTTTTTTTTTTTAGTTGGCAAACAGCAAAATATTTACCCAAACAACGATATGGATTTGTATTTGGTGTTAATATGTTTGGTGCACTTCTGGTGGAGACCATCTTGACAGCTATAGTTGTAGATAAAAGTGGACTTGGAGTAGATATTCGTACCCAGGTAGGCACGTGCAATGACTGTAATGATACATGTGACGATTACCAGATTAAGGGATCGTAACGTAATGAATCATATTGACTGTGCGAATGGCTTCTCGATTTAAAGAAATGTTTAACCGGACCAAATGCATTTTTTTATAATACAGAGGAAGAACTAAAATGGCTTTCGTCTCTTTTCCTGATTGATTTGTTATACGGGTAAGCGCCCCTTTCAACAATATCAAGTTATTTCGCCGAGTCTGGTGCGCCTTATTTCTCTACCAATACACCAACAACATTCTACCCGAGCCACCAGCAGTTTGTCATACTTAGGTACAATGCTAATCATTCGCCCTTTGGTGACATGTCAGGATGACTTTTAATAATTGTCGAAAGGAATGTTGGCCGGGCCCTACTTTGAACTAACGACCCAGGGTTGAGAGCATGGCGTTACGGATAGAGTTTGGTGGGTTCGTTTGAAAATGTTCCGTTAGAAAAGCCTATTATTGGTGTCAAGACCGGTTGTCACTATGACAAGTCGGTGTGTGTGGATTAGCGCGTTGGGGTGTTAGTGCGTCAGTCCGTCCGACTGTACATTCCATATCTATTAGATTTATGGACATATTTCCAAACAACTCGACACAGTTGTCCTCCATCATAAGTCGATTCGCACTTTGAAACAAATTTTCAAATATATCTAAGGTGAATGTCACATCTGAAGGTCACCGTTCGAATTGAGCATGCAAATCTCCTGCATTCATTGATAGTTTTCAAATAATTTGCGGCACTCATCCTCCATCATGGGTAGGAGTGCCATTCAAAACAAAGTTTCAGTTAGCTCCAAGGTCAAGGTCAAAGCTTAAGGTGAACTATTAGATACCTGTCTTGTTTCGTGATTTTTAAGTGTGTTAATTCATTCGGTATATCATATAGACGATTCGATATATGATTCATTCGGCTTTTTGCAACAGGTGTGTGAACATCGATGACGTATTCAAAGACGTCGAGAACATGACGACAATAGGAGCGTGTGACTTCAATCGTACGATAACGTACGTTCCACACGGGAGTAGATAACACCTGTTTGATAACTCTTTTCACAAGTCGATTATCACTTTTATGTTAACGTCCTTGTATTTAAACTATAGTGAAAATGGCATCGCTATTGTCCGCCTCTGTATTAGGAGCCGTTACGCCATTTATTGTGTTTTTTAACCCTTTCCTGTTTAATCCCTGGTTTTTACGTGTCTGTGATTTTATACTTGAGAAAATATTGTAGAAAAAGAAGATATTGTTTGTAACAAGCAATTTATTCTTTTCCTACAATATTTTCTACCCTGCAGGTTGGTTACTTTTGAAATTGCACTCACTGTAAGTTGTCGTCTGCAACTTCTTTCAAATTGGACAAGTCTAAAATTTTGAAAAACAGGAAATGGTTGAAAGAAAAGCTCCATTCCAAATGTTATAGTATGAAGATGATATCTTTCTTTTCCATTTCTGTTGTTGTTGTTTTTGTTGTTTTTAAACCATCTTTGTAACGCCTCGTTTTTTATCACTGTTCGAATGTCTAGTTAGATTAAAGTAATGGTTATTGAATACCCGTGTCCTATACGATTATACATTTTCCATAATCCAGGAAAATGACCTTACCGTTGTGACGTACGAAAATTCAACTGTTTTGATGACGTCACAATTGTCTGATTATTGCTACACTCTATATGAAAAAAGCTTTGGAAAACATTGTGGAAAATGAAGAAAGTGATTATTACAAGCAATTGCTTCATTATCCGCAATGATTTCTGTCCCAAAATACAGATTCCATCCATACACCGAAAATGGTCGTCTGCAACTTTTTTAACGAGTTTAACTGTTGTTTCTTTGTAAGACTTAAAAATATTGACATTTTTATTCCATTTTTGTGGATTAGAAAGATAGTTTATTTAAGAGGCGAAGTGAATATGTTTTGTTTTCTCTTTTGCTTCGCGTATTCATATAGTGTGGTTAGGTTTTTCGGTTCATACCTCATTTATAACAAAACATATTCTCTTCATTTCTTATAATTTAATAGCATCGAACGATAAAGAATAAAAAAACTTTTCAAATTTTGATACCTTTTTGCATGGGACTATTTTGTGCGGAAGCGTACAAAACCGCTCAATCAGAACGCCCGTTTTTGATAGATGAAACTAAAATTTGTTTTTTGATTTTTTTTCAACAGGTTTTCCTGCATAATGGCTCATGTGTGTGTATATTCAATAGACATTTTTGTGATATTATTGTTTGTATATACGAAACTACTTAATTTTTTTTTCGCCTCGATGGCCGAGTGGTATCTAAAGGTCGCAGGTTCGAGCCCCACCATCTCTGGGGTATATTCATGAGCAAGACACTTAATAGCTAGCTTCAGTAACCTATCTGGAAAAATGGGTAGTAGTGGATTTATGCCAATGCCTCTCTTTCAGGGACGTGAAAACATCTGGATTGTGAGCATTCCAGAGCGACTTTTATATGCTTAACGCTTTGGTGGCAATCGGACTATAATAACTGAGTAAAAACCTAAAATGTTTTCGATCTTCTTTTCAGTTTACAGTATATGGCAGTTATTTTCTGGTTCTGACTTTACCGTTCACTTCTATGGCTGTATGGCGATTTCTGGGTACAAGGCGTTATGGCGGAGATTCACGTGTTCCTATGCAGAGTCTTAATGAGAGTGGACGCTAACTTGAACGATAACTTGCCTTTAACCCTATCATGACGTTCAATCCCTGGTTGACTCCCTCGATGGCCGAGTGGTTTAGATACTTGACTCATAATCTGAAGGTCATAGGTTCGAGCCAAATTGTCACCGGGGTGTGTTTATGAATAAGACCCCTAATAGACAGTCCCAGTCTACCCAGGTGAAGAATTGGGTAACAGTGGGTCTAAACCACTGCCCCTCCTTTCGGGACGTGAAAAAATCTGGATACTGAGCGTTCGAGAGCGACTCTATAAGCCTAAAGCTTTCGTCACAATCGAACTAAACAAATTAGTATAAGCTAATTCTGTTTTTTACGTTCCTGTGATATAATTGAGAAAACATTGTAAAAAAGAAAAAAAATGCCTTTTACAAGCAATTTCTTCTTTTTCCACAATATTTTCTACCCACACTGAATGATTTTTTTTGAAATCAAATCCACTTCAAATCTTCGTCTGCAAAACCTTTGAATTTTGACAGGTCTAAAATTTTGCCTGCCAGGAAAGGATTAACCCTTTCCTGGTTAATCCCTGGTTTTTACACCCCTGTGATTTTATAATTGAGAAAACATTGTGGAAAAAGAAGAAATTGCTTGTAACAAGCAATTTCTTCTTTTTCCACAATATTTTCTACCCAAGTAAATGGTTATTTTTCAAATAAAATCAACTGTAAATTTTCGTCTGCAAAACCTTTGAATTTGGGCGGGTCTAAAATATTGCAAAACAGGAATAGGTTAATGACATATGGTGATACAGATGTAAATTAGTTGACAATTGAGGATGAACAAAAAAGTCCTGTTTTTATAATTAAAAGATAAATAGTCATTTATATACCGTTAATATCATACTTACCCATATACTGTTCAGCCCTGGTTTTACGCCCCTGTGATTTTATAATTGAGAAAATATTGTAGAAACAGGAGAAATTGCCTGAAACAATATTTTCTACTCTACCGACTGGTTATTTTTCAAATTAAATCCACTTTCAATCTTCGTCTGCAAAACCTTTGAATTTGGACAAGTCTAAAATTTGAAAAACAGGAAAGGGTTAAGAGAGAGATACTGACCTTCTTAACAATGGGCTCACTCATAAAGTACAAAAACAGAGAGATATACAGCGACAAGGTAAAACATCGTTAACCCAGGTGTCTAAATCATTATTTTTACGGGTTCGAAAATTGTAATTATGGCGCGGCGTAATTTCCTTAGCAACATGTATTCGTTTGATAAAAAAAGGCCTTAAACGTACTATTAACGTTTTCTATTCCATCAGTCGTTCTGTTAACGTAATGTATTTAACCCATTACCAAACGAAAAACTTTTAGACTTACCAAATTTGAAAGAAATTGCGGATGACAGATTTTGGTTGATGGAATTCAAAAATTCTTTGTCTTTTGAGATAGAAAATACTGTGGATAATGAAGACATTGCTTGACTGCAATGGCTCTACAGGCTTACAGAGTTCGATAGTTTTTGCTCCTTGTCTGTTTTGTGAAATTCGAGACGTCATTGTATCTTACTGTATGTTCAATATTAACTCATTACCGGACGACATAACCATATCCCCCCTAAACTTTGTTTGATGGGTATATAGGAGTCAGCTTGTCGGTCGGTCGGTCGGTCCGGCGGTCGGTCGGTGCGTCCGTCCGTCCGTCCGTCTGTCTGTAGCTTTTTCGTGTCCGCTCAATTTCTGGGCAACCATTGGACGGATTTGATTCAAACTTCACTGATATATTCAGTATCAAGCAGAGATGTGCATATCCTATTTTTGTTACGGTTCATTGTTTTTTGATGGAGTTATGGCCCTTTGGTGAAAAATTTTGTCCGCTCAATTTCTCAGCAACCATTAGACGGATTTGATTCGAATTTCACACAAACACTCGGTATAAATCAGACATGTGCATATCTTATTTTGGTTAAGGTCCATTTATTTTTGACGGATTTATGGCCCTTTAACTAAAAAGTCCATTTTTTTATTATATGGCCCTTTGGCGGATAGCACTTGTATATGGACAAGCGCTGCTGGGGGGTATTAGATATTTCAGGCAACACTTTTGTTGATAAAAATTTAGTTCATTTCTATTCATTAATTTACATTTTTACAATGCCTTTGAGGTAGAAAAAATCTGGATATTGAAGAAATTTCTTGTATCAAGCAATTCCTTCATTTTTCACAATGATTCCATAAGCTTCTTTAGAGCGTCGAAATGCGTGATTGTATGAGAATGGGTTAAATCACAAATTCTGATTGGCTTAGGTTGTATTCGATCTCTTGTCGGGAAATTTGTTTGCGGGAATTCCTTGAATGTCATTTCTGTACGAATTCCCTCTGAGGTTAATCATTTGTTAATCATAATCTGTTGTTAATCATTGTATTTCATTGCAATCGGGAATGAGTGGTCTCCAATAACGACATCAATTTTGAATAGTTTATAATAATTGCCTTTAAGTGTCACTATATTTACATGCCTTATTGGTGTTCTATCCTCTCGTAACTTTCCTCTTAAATGTATAACAGTATTCGACAAACTAAACCATTACAGAGAAGTACAAAGTGTTGAATAGAATCTCCCAAACAAATCAAGGTATGCGATTGATTGAAATAACTCCCCAATTCCTAGAAGTCGATGAATCTATCATTGTTGTGACGTTTTAGGGTTAATACATTTGTACTAAACGACTCGCTTTGGATATTACAAATCACCGTCACTGTACGCGACACGTACTGGAAGTTACAAATCACCGTCACTGTACGCGACACGTACTGGATATTACAAATCACCGTCACTGTACGCGACACGTACTGGATATTACAAATTACCGTCACTGTACGCGACACGTACTGGATATTATAAATCACCGTCACTGTACGCTTTATATACCGCACTGCAGTTTAGTTTCAACTTATGCTATTACCATGGTGATACATGTACCAACGAAAATCTAGTACTTGAGAATTGAAACACAACGCATGTAGAACGGTTTGGCTACGAGTTCTGAAAACTTTGATTTGGTCTTTCCCTAGGTGAGACCTACGGACCAGAGGACCTTCTATTGAGATAATAATGCATATTGTTGCTAACTAATACGTCATCTCGGTTACAGTAAAGTTAAGCTGTGTTGCAATGGTACGGTAACCAGCCAACAAAATGCAACATTGACAACACTGATTTGTACGGTGGCATGGAGGTAACATGAACGGGTTTTGGTTTTGTTTTGTTTTTTTTAGAGACCCCCCCCCCCTTAAAAAAACCCAACATTTTCCAATTTGAGATTTTTTAATAAAAATCAACTGATTTAAATACCCGTTTTTGCGTTTGTTTTTTTGTAATTATTATTATTATTTAGACATAAAAAAAACCTTCCCAAAACATTACGTTATTTTTTTCATAAAAAAGAAGAAGGTAAAGGAATTGCTTTCTCGTGGGAACAAGATACGCAACCAATCAAAGTCTGTCTTTATTCATTTGAGCTATTTATCCTCAGTTTTGAAATCTGCTCTACTGCAGAATTTGACAGAAATGTTCTTCATATTTATCTTTGAAGTTTTTTCATATTTATCTCTTACGTCTGACGCTGTGCGTAGGAGATATGTTTTCATACGAAAATAAATACTTTGTCTCTATTATATTTCTACATGAAGTATGTTTGAACATGGAGTACATGTACTTTCAAAATTGTAGTTTGTTAGCTGATCGTGAAGTGCTGAAAAAGGACAATTTTGAATTAAAAATTATCACCGGATTACGAAATCGTAGTCACAAGACTTTGATCCGTAGCTACGATGTTTTCGATAGTAAACCAAGTAGATTATAACCCATTCTCACACAATTCCTCTTTTACCACCCCTCTAGAAAATACTCTGGATATCATTGTGGAAAATGAAGAAAATGCTTGTCACAAGCAATACTTTCTATACCCTCAAACACAAATATATATTTTTAAGAAAAAACAAAAACTTGAAATTGTCTTTGCAAAACCTATCAATCTGGACCAGTATATAGTTTTGTCGTTTGGCAATGGGTTAATGTCCGTCATTATAATCCAGGTTGACAAGCAATGTTCTTAGACGTGCAACATAGTACCACTTAAGTGAACCCTTGTCCATCCATCTATCTAACGCCTCCATCTTTACGTTTAATGAATCCTCAACCGTATGAGTTATTACTTAGTTAAGAGCATATCTGTCACTGATTTATGACTTATCATAATTTGGGGGCAGGTCATCAGAAAACACCTGTTTGTGTGGTCTTATGCTGTAGTCTTACATGCAACTACAAAAGCTGGGAATTGAGGCGAATCTTGATTCTGGTCGCTTAATGAAAATGTTCGCTGATTACGAGTGGTCGCTTGATCACGATTGACTATAATAGGAAAATGTCGTAAATTGGCGTACAAATAATACTACAAAAATCTTTTTCCAAGACGAGAAAATTATTGCTCAATAACACAAAGTTGTTACTACTTTTATTATATACCTACAAGTTTTCCTTTTAAGGTACATTCATTGAAGGCGGACAGAATCGGACTCGACAGAAAATATCCGTATCGTACTGGTGCTGAACTGATACGATATGGTTATATGACGTCATTCTTCCTGGAAAATGACGTCACGCAAGAAAACGTTATTGTGATTTTTAAACAATGATTTGGTTTTAGATTTCGTTAGCTTCTTTTATCTTCTGTGGTCAAAATTCGTTGTATAAATGGAATACTGTAATGTATCAGCGATACAAAACCTTGCATTTGGATTCTCTCTGCGTAGGAAAACTTGATAATTCACTCATCCTTCGGTCTAGTTAAATATCCGAATTTTCCTTCACGGCTCGAATTCAAAAAAGAATTTGTTTCACAAGTATAACAAAAGATTCCTTATATTTACATTTTATTTTTACTCGGAACTGTTGTCCACAATCTTTGACAGGGTACAATGGGTTTTCTGTTGTTTGTTTGGGTTTCTGGTTGTTTGTTTTGGTTTTTGGTTGTTTGTTTGCTTGTTTAGGGGTTTTTGGGGAGGGGGGTTGTTGTTGTTTAATGTTGGCGTTTGGTATTGACCCGAAAAGGAATTGAATAATTACACCTTTTTATTTGATTAGCGTTGCAAAAACGGCATTTATTACAATAAAGAAACATAAAATCCTTTACGCTGTCCGATCAAACCATCACTTCTTCCAATGTATGGTGTCATAGGTTATTGTACTGTATAAAAATAACACTTGTAAATGCACGTTCGCGATGGGATTTTATAAATACACGTAAACTTATATGAAGGGACCACTCACGGGACGGCCAAAATGTGGTCGTTTAACCCTTTACTGTCCAATCCCTGGTTTTTATGTCCCTGTTATTTTATGATTGAGAAAACATTGTAGGAAAAGAAGAAATTGCTTGTAAAAAGCAATTTCTCCTTTTTCCACAATATTTTCTACCCTACTGAATGGATATTTTTAGAATTGAATCCACTTTAAGAAAAAAAAAACATTCTTCAAAACCTTTGAATTTGGACAGGTCTAAAATTTTGCCAAACGGGAAGGAGTTCGTAGAATGCTCACTTTATGTATACACCTTTTTGTGACATGTATGAGGAATCGGTCCGACTGTTTACATAAAAGTATTGCACGTTTCTCACTCAATTACGATTCTAATGAGATCCACCAACATATTATTTAGTTTGAAGATTTTTATCGGCAAAGGAGATCCTTTATTTTTTGAAAAGAGTTTTCGATGTTGGTCTCTAAACAATTGTGGTCGCTAAATAAAGGTGGTCGCTGGAGCATTGTCTTTACTCTCATTACACTGCATTTGATTTGGAATATGGACAGAATGTGGAACTCTAATTGAGAAAGCCTTGATCGAAATAAAAACGCATTGGTCGTAGTAAAAACGCATTGATCGTAGTAAAAACGCCTTGTTTGTAGTAACAATGTCTTGGTCGTAGCAAAAACGTATTGATTGTAGTAAAATGGCCTTGATCGTAGTAAAAACGCATTGACCGTATAGTGAAAACGCATTGATCGTAGTAAAGGCGCAATGGTCGTAGTAAAACCGCATTGATCGTAATAAAAACGCCTTGATCGTAGTAAAACGCATCGGTCGTGGTAAAAACGCATTGGTCGTGGTAAAAACGCATTGATCGTAGTAAAAACGCATTGGACAAGGTAAAAACGCCTTGATCGTAGTAAAAATGCACTGACAGCAGTAGAAGTGTATCGGAATGTTCAGTATTACCATACCAAGGAAGATAAGTATTCTATCCTGTGCTTCTGAAAGCGATCTCACTAACCACTTGATTTTACAGCCTGTGAGTAACATTTCCAATAGTTGATCAATCGCGGCTGTCATTTAAAAAAGGTTCAATCAAATTATTTATTTAGACAAGGGGCAAAGTTTGAACTCCGTCATTGGCCACCATTTATGTGAAGCATTTTGTTGACTTGGCGACCTAAACATTGTAACCAATCGCCAACCAACCATTCTATTTTTTGTTATGTGGTAATGCCCATATATTTTGCTCACCAATACCGTACAAAACAGCACATTGGAAAAAAAAATATTTATTAGAGTAGAAGATTTACAAAATGTAAAAGGGTGTGGCGCCAGTCTACTTTTGTTGTTGTTGTTGTTGTTGTTATTGAAAACCCAATGTTGTGGGTACTCACTTGAATCGTCTCAACAAGACGATTCGAATGAATAACCACAGTACAGGGTTTGTTTTAAGTTTTTTTAACGATCGAAGCCTCATGAGCCTCTATGTTCAATATTTGCGTCAAGATGATCTCCTTATGCCTATCATTCTGATTACATAAGCATTTTTCTTGGTGAACCGGCCAACTTATTATTGCCATATTAGTATACCGGTTTATGACCCTTTGTCGTTATATCAAATTACTTTCACTGAGTTATAAATGCGACCATGCTCGTTAATTACCGGAAAATAACTTAAACAATGATTTCATTACATTCGACAATTCAAATTAGATTTGAAATTCCATGGTAATCTAAAAGAAAAAAATGGAATTAAAATGATGCATTGATAAACACGACTAACTGTTCGTTATGCAGACGAGTGATTTACGGAGTTTGCCGAAAAAAGACGAACAATTTTAATGTCTCTGTCAACGTCTGACATACGAGTCAGTCTCATTTGGATGAGTTTTGTTCTGTGTGAAACATTAAAATTGTAATCAACAGGTAAGATGAGAACATACTTATTTTGAAAGAAAAATTCATTTGTTCAAGCTAATGGTAATTATTGTTGAAATTAAATTGAAAGTAAATAACAAATGAATAAATAAACAGAAATAATTGAAGGAGAGCAATCTTATTATGGCAAATACTTGTAATGTAATGCGTTATAAAGCTTTGAAAATCTTTGCGGTAATTATTGAAATATACTTAATAATATTATGCATTAATAACATTAACAATGTTACAGTGTTCATCTTGCCAGACATTTGTTATAATTATTTTAGTGACATTATTTCCCTTATAGTTTTACCTTTTCATTATCCTTTATCATCATTATTTTAAATACGGAAGGAGATACAAAATTCGAGGTACATAGTAAGAATTACCACCGGCCTTGCTTGACGTCCATCTCATTTAACCCTTTCCTATTTTTCAAATGTTTTTACCTGTCCAAATTCAAAAGTTTTTCAGACGACAATTCAAAGTTGATTTAATTAAAAAATCATTCTGCAGAGTAGAAAATGTGGAAAAAGAAGAAATTGCTTGTTACAAGGGATTTCTTCTTTTCCCACAATGTCTTTTTCCTTTTCTGACATTTCGACTAAACCTTTTTTAATTTAGGCATACTTTTCTTCTGTTAATGGTAGAACCCATTCCAACACAATGACACTCTGTGACGCTCTTCAAGAAAACAGATGGGAAGACGTTGTGTAAAATGAAAAAAATAATTGTATCAAGCAAGTTTTTCATTTTATACATTATTCTCTACCTAGAATGTTGAAAAATCTAAATTATCTCTATAAAAAAGGCAATTTCTTCGTTTTCAACAATGTTTTCTACCCAGAAAGATGAAACAAATCTAAAATTTCATAAACTTTAAACTGTCGTCTGTAATTTCTTTTAATTTGAACCAATCTAAAATTTTGCCGTCTGGTAATGGGTTAAGCGATCATTTTTTATCAAACGACCACAGCAACAAGCAGTCTATTTTTATGTCATTACAAAGACACTCACCCACCCCCAAACGGGCGTGAAATTATTTCATTTTTTACAAGAATGTTCGAGTCGAACGACCGCATATTCGTCAAAAATCAATAGACCGTAACGAAACTCAAGCTTGATCTATAACTAATTATTGAAGACTCAAACACAAAAAGCCAACTCAATATCTGCAAGGGTTTAGACAAATATTCCGAAAAACTGGTTTATCGCACAAACTTACAAATGGATCGACTGTAAACCTAATTTCCGTTCGGAGTGCTTCTTAATAAACGATTGTGTACCTGGAACGATTTAACCCATTCCCACACAATGACGCTTTTGGACGCCCCTTAAGAAAATAGAATTACGAAAACATTTTTAAAATGAAGAAATTGCTTGTAACAAGCAATTACTTCATTTTACACACAATGTTTTCTTTCCAGAAAGTTGAACAAATCTCAAATACCATAGACTCTAAATTGTCGTCTGCAACTCCTTTCAGTTTGGACCAGTCTAAAATGCTGTTGTTTGGTAATGGGTTAAATGAGTTAGATGGACAAAAGCTTAACCCATTCCCACACGATAAAAATTTAGACCAGTCCAAATATAAAGAAGTTGCAGACAACAGTTTAAAGTTGACGAAATCTTTAAAATCTTTGTATATTGAAGTAGAAATCATTGTGTGTAACAAGCAATTACTTCATTTTCCAAAATGTTCTCAAAATCTTTCATATCGACGGGCGTTTAAATGCGTTATTGTGTGGGAAAAGGTTAAGGAAGAACTTCTTGTTACATGAATGTCAGAACAATCCTTTGTAAATTCAAATTCAACGCCCATTTTCCCCAAAGCGAAAGCTTGGTCCATCTGAGATGACGTTCCGTATAGCAAAATGAACAAAAACAGGTCAAAATCTACTAAAATTGTTGGTTTATCATTTTGATGATTTTACCGGCTTGTCACTGAAATTGGCCAGTCGCTGGCCCCGCCCACTGACTCCTTTGTCCCCGCCTAGTAACTCCGACAGGTAGTTCCGCTTCTAAACGCATTATTTTGTAAAATTTACTGTCAGAAGCATGTTACAAATAAGTAGAATGGATGGTTGGCGACTAAACGTCGTAACTAAATATTGAATAAGGTGTAGTTAAGACGTTTAAGTCGCCGAACCAAAAAAATCGATTCACCAAAATGGCGGCCAACATTTGAGTTCAAACTGAACTTCTAGTCTAAATGAATGATTTCATTGGTCGACTGATTATTTGTTTGACTTCCGCGATTGGTAAATTATCTAGAGATAAAAATCAAGAGGTAACGATAACCCAATCGAAAAAAACCAAAGAAATGAAAGAAAAAAAATAGAAAAAACTAAAGAACACCTTTTGACGACTTATTGATCGAGCGACCATACTTAATCAGCGATGTTTTATAAACTATAGATTAATATAAATAAGCATGTTTTAACGTTTGAGTCATGACTTGGTCTCATTCCATTTGGTTTTAAATGTCACTGAATGCTCCATCATCTAGCAACAGTCCTCAATCTTTTTTAACCCAAATTCACTGTTTATATTAACTGGTATGTTAATAAGAATTATCCATTAAAACAGAAATGGGCCCCTTGTATTCTTCCAACATTAGTCTTGTACCTACGATCTCTTGGTCGCCATTAAACTTTTCTTTTATACAAAGATTCAAGTGTTTTGGATGGCTGATTTTTTCCATTCTCCGAGCAGACAACTATTTTGCTTGCTTGCACTTAAAGTAGATCTATAAAATTCTTAAACTAGTGAAAAACTGCTTTGTTTTGCTTAATGGTATTGTATTATAAGAATTGAAAGGGATTTTTTTTTTGTTTCGTTGATGTATTAGCCTAAAATTTCAATCACACTAATGTATAAATCCGTTCCGCTCTATTTGGTTAAATGTGAATAGTTTATTGCGACCAACGTGACCTTCGTGACCTTCAAAACAACGGGTCACTTCCTTGGATCACGGGTAATACTTGTATGAAGTTTCGTTGTTGTATGTCAGTTGGTTCAAGAGTTAGAGCACGAAAACGAAAGCGTCAGAGGAAGGACGGGTGGACGGACAGACATAGTGATATCAATATATTCCCACACTCTATACTTCGTAACTTGGGTGTAACATTGTAGATTGGACTGCGGCGCACATGCGTTCAACGTGCTTCTTAATGAAAGAAATATTTCTTAAAAATTATCGGGAATTTTAGATTAGTATCTAATGAAAAATGGATACTATTTGAAATGAAACCATCCTATGTGGTGAAAATTTATGGGAAAAGAATAATTTGCTTGTTACAAGCATTTTTTTCCTTCCAAATTTCTTCTTTTCCGACAATGTTTTTTTCAAGTATAAATAACAGCGACGTAAAATTCCGGGTTTGTACAGGAAAGGGCTATTGTGGAAGCATATTCGTTAAAAGTTCTATTTTGACTGTGATGCTTGGCCGTCTCAGGCTTACGTGTAAAAAAGTTCTAGGGGGGATAACGAAGATCCATCACTTATTCTTAAATGTGTGACGGCGTATCTTCACAAGTATTTGGAAAGTTGGGATCACGATTTCATCAACAAGAAAACATTTTGCAATCGTCTTTGAAAGTGTTTTTGATCATCGTTGACGCAGTTAAATAACATCTTAGCGATGAAATAAGGCAAGATCTTATTCCCGATTTTAGAGATCGTCATAAACGTCTTACAATCAACAAAAAGGGGGGAAATGATGAGATCGACATCTCAGGAAGAGAATAAACTTTATTTAATCGGTATAACCGACCAATCGAAGCTGAAATTTAAAGAGATAAAACGGCCAATCTAATTATTTATTTTGACCGGAAATGTAATTTGATCCCCGACTTTGGTTGACAGTTTTGTGAAGTTCTATTTGTTGGTTTGGCGATTTAACGTCGCAACAATAGCTTACTCAACCTTTAGTTACGATACGACGTTTAGGTCGTAAACCAACATTTTACTTTTTATTACATGTTACTGTCCATTAATTAAAAATAAGACGCCGTTAAATATCGAAGCTGACCTTCCTGTTGGAGTCAGTGAGCGAGGCCTGTGGAAGCGACCCGTTACTACATAGGGTCGACAAAACGTCATACTAGGAGAAGACGGTCAGACGACAGATACTTAGAATTATTATCAGACATGATACCTATTTTCTCAAATTTTCAGAACAGAAGCGTCCGTCAACAATGCATATTTCGGTAGCCCTCAATCTTTGGGTAATCTCCATATTAGTGCTCGTAGACGCAGTACCCCATCGAAGTTTCTTACCTTTATCACGTGGTCTACCGAGAGTCTCGTCTTGGAATGAATTACGGGAAAAGCCCTTAATACGGGAATCCTCAAGAAATCTGACGTCACATGCCGGTAATAATAGGATAGTCGCTATTAAATCGAGCACAGAGAGGGGCTCTAAAGTTCGAACTTTTACAAACAGAAAGCACACCCCACGATTATGGAGGCCAAAAACAGTCACAAAAAAGATGGACAGGCGACCGAGATTGGTGCGGAAATATCCGTCAGTTTTAATGACGAGCCATAGAAATATGCGTGCGTATTACTATTAGGTGGCATAGAGGTGACATGTGCAATTTTCTTTTTATTTATTTATTCATTTATCTCGTTCACACGAGATGAAAGATTTGGTTTTTCATGGTTTTTTTTTTTTTTTTTGGTTTTTTTTGTTGTTTTTTTTTTGGGGGGGGTGTTGTTGATGATGTTGTTGTTTAATGAGAATAAAAAGCAACCGTTTAAAGTTTTCTTGTGTGAAAACACCAGAAAACATATTTTGTGATTTACTAAAAAAGGGAAAGAAAAGAGAGAAAACGAATTGTTATCTCGTGTGAACGAGATACACAGCCAATCAAAGTCGGTAAATCATTATTAATTAAGCTATTAATGTGGCAATCTTACTGTCAAAATGGATGTCTAGTTAGATAAGTAACCTGTTTGGTTGATTATTTCTTGAGAACGACTTACTATCCCGTGCGAATGACATAAAGCTGCTGTGTATCTCGTTCCCACGAGATAGCAATTCGTTTTCGGTTTCTTCTTCTTTTGTTAAAAACGTAGTCTAACTGTTCTTTAAACGATAACATTTTTCAAAAAAAAAAAAATGAAAAAAGGAGATGGTTTCTCGTGGGAACGAGATAAATATAGAAAACAATCGCATATGCCACCTCTATGACACCATCCATATCACACTTTTCTTCAGAAAACATGAAATATGAAAATTGTTAAAAAGTTATGAGCGATAAACCTGTTAAGAAAATCTGTATCAGAGCATCTTTGACATGAGTTTTGAAATTTCTCTCTCTCTCTCTCTTTTTTTTTTTTTTTTTTTTTTGTCAAATGTCTCTCTTTTAGAAATATTCATGGTTTCGAATAGTTTACAATACTTTTCAATATTGATATCGCGAGAGAGCTAGGTACCAAAGTAGGACCTGAATATCTAAAGAAATCTGATTCAACTCATTACCAGACGACAACCTTTTTGACTGGTCCATTTTAAGAAAATTCTAAATGATGGAGTTTTAAAATTGTTTGATTGTTGGGGTAGACAATGTGGTACAAAATGAAGAAATTTCTTCACTTCAATAAAAATGTTTTCTGTTTTCTTAAAAAACGGAATTGTGTGGGAATTGATTGAAAAGTGCCTTTTTAGTTTTGGTTTGTTTGATTACTTTTTTGTTTTAATCAGCCCACCTCCCTAAATGTCACATGCCCTGGATTAACGAACTATCGAAGATCCAATTTTACTGGGACGGTATCAACGCTCTGTGTGACATCGCCATGACGTTTGAATCGTGCGCAACTTCCGGGTCTGTTTGTCGCCGATATCCGGTAGAGTTCACATGCTGTCCCTCAACCAGTCTGGCGGTGTTGAAGAGATGTTACAAGGGGCAGCCCGTCCCTGAAAACGTGTGCTTACCCACAACAGTGCATAGTAAGTTTGGAATTATTTTTCATTAAATAGTTACGAGATAAAGAGAGAAAAACAATCGCACTTTATGATTACGCGAAGCAGATTCATACATGAGTGTGATTAGTTTCGTTTCGCTTCATATACAACATGAAAACAAAAATATTTTCTTTATTTTTTTATAATTTAATGACAATAAGCGAAAATAACCCAAGTATTTTGGAAATTTTGTTCGCAAGCATACAAAAAAGCTGCATGCAAAAAAAACTTTTGTTCATGGGGATATGATTTTTTATTTATTTTCATTTTCATTTTTTTTGTCCGACCAGAACGCTCGTTATTTGATTGACGAAATTAAAAACTAATCGTAAGAAAACAATTTATTAATAGTAGCTGTATGGTTCTTAAAAAATGTTGCTTTTGTGGTCCTTCAGACTGTAAGTGCCCCTTACCACTCAAGCGGTAAAAGTATTGTAGTTTCTCACTCCTGCTTTTTAATTTGTGGTAATGGGTTTTATAATATTACACTGTCCAGGATATACGAGTATTATGGAATCATTTAGGTGTCGTTTTACCAGAAAAAAATTGCATTAAAAATTACAACAAACTTTTAAAGGGAACTGTTCTTTTCTGTATACGGTCTTTCACATAACATATTGCGTCATAATGGTGTCGTAATTTTCAGAAAAATGACACTTTCCCTTCTTTCAACTGTTGCCTTTGATTACGGCGAAGGCGATTTTTGGACGTGCGTTGCGCTTTCTTGTATAAGTTCTTAAATATACCGAATAGCGTTATCATAGCGTCGTTTTTAATAGAACTTTGATGAATCAACTCTGTCATTCACCCAATCAATTGATCAATCAAAGTATTCGTTTAGTACGGAGGTTAACTTTTAACTCCAATTGTGGCCGACATTTAACCCTTTTCCTGAAAGTTTAGACCGGTCCAAAATTGAAAGAGGTTGCTGACGCCAATGAAAATTGGATGCAATTTGAAATGAAACCATCCTATGTGAAATATGAAGAAATATTGTGGTAAAAGAGAAATTACTTGTCAAAAGAAATTTTCCCCTTTACTACAATGTTTTCTTAAGTATAAAATCACAGTGACGTAAAATTCCGGGTTTGTACACGAAAGGGTTAAATTGAGCTTTTTTGTTGGTATTCAAGCTTTAGTTTTAACGTTTAATACGCCAACCAACTATTTTTTTTACATATTACTAGCCATATTTTTTTAAACAACGCCGTTTAATATCTTAGTATAGTTCCCAATGGGCGTGGCCAATGATTCGTAATTTGACAGTCAATTTAGACTTTTTTTTTTTAACTTGGATGTATTTAATACTGCCAAATACTTATAAATGTTTGTAGATATTATGCCCGCCTGTCACGTATGTGGATATATTTAATCTTGAACTTTGGTAGGCATACAGAGTGACACAAAATTCAAGAGAAAAAGAATAATAGGGTTCAATGTACAACGTGGGCGCGACAAAATGACATGTATGTAACGAATTTGGAAATCGCTTCTGCAAAACAAATTTTATTGAGCAATGAAAGTGACAGTTGATCCATAAAAAGTCTTAATTGTACAAGGCAAAACTGAGATTTACAAACTTAAGCGCAATAAACGTCAACGGGAAATTTGCAATTAAAATTTTCAGACAGTCTAATGTCAAAAAGAAAAGTAATGTATTGCAAAGGTGTGTATACGTCTTTGGACATAAAGGTCTTGTTGAAGGACCTTCTTTTCGGCAGTCTATTTTGAATAAGGATTCCGTTAACACATTCCCACACAAAGACCCTGATTGACGCTCCTCAAGAAAAACAATTGGGTAAAACAATGTGTAAAATGAAGAAATTGCTTGCATCAAGCAATTTCTTCATTTTTCACAGTGTTTTCTGCCAATAAAACTAAACTTTAAAATATCGTCTTTCAAATGGGACCAGTCTAAAATTTTGCATTATCGTACTGAAATATAAACCATGGCCTTGTCACTGCATTAATGGAGCAAACGGGACTGCAAGATCTGATCATTGTACTGGTTTGCGGCTAACTTTACTTAAATAATAACAAGGGAAGATCGTCCTTGAACAAAAAAAGAATCCAAATACCATAAGACTCCCACCGCCGTACATCAAAATTTATATTTTCACGCGGGGCTTGGCCACTCGTAGAAACATAGCTTTGTTGTACCCTCAGAGAAAGATATATCGATCTAACACTGACCTCTATATCTTTATCTTGGTAGATTTTCTGAAATAACCCACTCCCATACAGCAAAATTTTAGACCGGTCAAAATTCAAAGAAGATGCAGAAGACAATTTCAAGTTGATGAAATTCAAACTTCTTTCGCATCTTTGGATAGAAAACATAGTGGATAATGAAGAAATTGCTTGATACAAGCAATGTCTTCATTTTCCACAATGTTATAGAAAGCTTTTTTTCTTCGGGGGCGTCCAAAGGAGGGATTGTGTGGGATTGGGTAAAGAGCCGTCGTTCGGCATTACTACATGTACATATTTAATATCAGATATTGATTCAAATTGTCCTCTACTGAGTTCAACATCTAATTTTCAATTTTCATGGATTTAATGGGACGTCATTTTCCACTGACAAGCTACGGATACGTAATGTCCATATCGTCGATGTGATTTTAAAACCCCGTAACTACAGTTTTAATCAAGCTGTAGTTACGAGGTTTTAGAATCACACCGACGATATTTTGTTTTTGTTTGAGATTCGTGTAAAAGATAATTTAGACTGTTGTGGTTGTCATTGCTCTGTGACATATGTCACGGAAATATCAATTGTAGATACACGTGTTTCTATTTCTTTCTGTAGAATTTACATCTATTCGGTAATTTTGTTGATTTTTTTTTTTTTTTCAAATGACGACAAACCTAAAAACAAATAATCTTAGAGTAGCAAAGACGAATTACAAACTCAAATATGAGTAATATATCAAACAATTGTCTGAAACGCCATTTAGTATCGAAAGATGGTTTTGTGTGTGTGTTTTGTTTTGACTTTGGGTTTGTGTGTGTGTGTTTGTTTGTTTGTTTTCAAAATGTATGGCCAGTTACCTATAAAATAAAATTAAAGTTGTTTGCTGAAGAGTAGAATTCGTATCTACAGCTTAACTGCAGTTTTAATAAGCTGTAGTTACGACGTTTAGTTGTCAAACTGACAAAAATGATCCACATAAATGTAGGCTAATGTTGGAGTATAAGCTTAATTTCCAGTCTAAATGAATTGTTGCCGCGATTGGTCAATTTCAAATGTGCAGACATTGAGCCGACTGGGCAGCAACAAATAGCATACAGAATATTCGTTGACTGCATAAAGAAACTTCTAGTCTGTAGCTTTATGCAGACTTTATATTGAGGACTCTGAACAAGCCGATCTGAGTCTTTTCTTGACGCAGATGTGAAATTGATGAAAACATCACGCTTAACCTACTCCCACATAATGACGCTTGTGGACTCACCTCAAGAAAACAAGTGGAAAAACATTGTTTAAAACGAAAAAATGAAGAAATTGCTTGTAACAAGCAGACATTGAATTGGGACAGTTCTAAAATTTGTCGTCTGGTAATGGGCTCAGAACATATTTTTAAAGTAGATAAATGTCATTATCTGTCTCGTTAAAAACAAAACACTTAATTTCAAAACCAACTTAGACTATATAGTCTTGGCCTTATTGCTATTTAACGCAATTATTTATTCCTTTATGTACTGATGCTTCATAATATATCAAATGCTTAACGCCTTCTGGGTAAGAAAAATGATTTTTTTATAGATTTTATTTTTTTACTTCACTTTTGTTACCATGGCAACCAAAGTTTACAGTGGGTTTAATTTATATTGGCCCTTAAATGCAAAAAAAAAAAAAAAACAAAAAACGCTTATGTAACATCTTTGCAAAATATGGTTGAATTCTACCAATTTGTTTAGGTTGAAGATGTTATTCAAAATAATTGTTGTTGGACGACGGGTAATGCACAAGAACGGACGTGCGATAGGGGGACCACAATAGCTCACTTAGGCTCAGGTGAGCTAAAAGACAATTATTAAAAATACCTTCTGTGTTCTCTACGGGCTACATTTTCTGTCTCAAATGGTTCTGAAATTTAGTCAGAATGATTATCTCCGAGATATCTCTGACAGGTGTCATACTGAGTCACTAAAGGGGTAAAAAAAACAAGGTCACTAGAACATTTAGAACATGTGCACTCAGATGAGCCATTTAGGTCCAATGACCCTTTTTTGTTTTACTTAACCCCCTTCAAATCTGCCCAATGACAAAACCCATGAAATTACGTTACAGAACCATAACAGCAATTCATAATGCAAAACTTGACATCCGTTGATGATATGTGTCACTCACAAATTTGTTATGCGTATTTTTAAACCTTGAAGGTCAGAATATACAACAAGGGTTGAAATATTTCTGCATGCCTGAACCATACTGCTAGAAGGCTCTATCTAGTAATTACTTCAGAAAACATATATAGCATGACCGACATTATTGTCGAACGGGCTTTTTCAGTCAAATCTTCCGTTGGCCAACCAAAATATTCATTTAACCCGAAGCTTCGATGAAGCTCTTGTTTTGGTTGTGAAATGGCGGAAGTAACTCACTTTCGCGCCATCTGTCAGCATTTTGTCTAGGGAAAGTTCGGGCATGTAAACAAAGATCAAGGTCGATTCTAAAATGGTCAAAATATTGTAAGTATAAAAACCAATGTTTGTTTTCTGGAAACGTTTTATCGTTATTCGATTAACACTCGGAGAAATTGAGACTGTCTTCATATTTACCTTCCCAGAACCACGTTCGAACATCGACTAATTTTCCGAGAATCGCTTTAATTATAGATGCGAAATGAGGGTCATCTTGAAAATTGGGTCAAATGTCATTGATAATAGGGATCATCATATACATTTTATTAAATTATCAGAGTGTGCGAATGATTTCTCTTTATTTTGATATGAGTCTAGATTTCGTTGCAAACTCGTGGACCGAGCTATGAGCAAAAATGTTATTTTGGTCGTCTATGGGAATTGATTTACTTCCGTCTAACCTTTGTGTGCGCAATTTTGGGTGGGGGTGGGGAGGGGTTTGGATGTTGCTGTGGTGGAGGTGATGGATTTTTTGTGTAGCAGACCTCTGATTACAGTTTTCTCGATCAAATATGTTCTTAATTATGTTAGTGTATTTCGTACAATACGGTGCGTTTTTGTATAACGGTGTATTCGGCAATTTCAGTAAAAATTCACTTTTGTCAAAGTTCTCCAAATTCGCATTTTCACAAAAGCATACTGTAAATATTTTGTGTGGGGAGACAAATTGTTTTAAAAGGCCGTGTTTATAGCAAACCATTTTAAGATATCTCCGAATTTATCTTGTTCAGAGTATTAAGTCGGTTCGGGTAAAACAAAACAAGTCTGTTAATTAGTCACTACTGTGACTCAGGTAAATAAACCTCGATTCAACTATTTTAAGCCTTGGTTCAGTGCCTACCGCCTTTAAAGATTTCAATTTATATCATCGATGATACAGTACTAAATTCTATGTTTAGATCGTTTAAAAAAAGGCTAAAATATAAACAAAAATTCGCGTTGCTAGAATCCGGTAACAATTATTTGTGAGTACCGGTGCAATATTCGGATTTACTTTCAGAAAAGGATATTGCGGGAATCCAGAATCCAGAATTTTCACTATCCAGAACCTAGAGTCGAGGTTTGCATCTTCAGTGGTCGTCTTTCATTATGAAAATATATATTGTTCGTTTAATAGTGAAATTTGTTGGTTGGGTGAAATATTAACCAGGGCTCGTGTTAACCCTTATTCCTTTCCTGTTTTGCAAAACTTAACACCTGTCCAAATTCAAAGATTTTGTAGACGACAATTCAAAGTGGATTTAATTTGAAAAATAGCCATTTAGTAGGGTTGAAAATATTGTGGAAAAAGAAGAAAATGCTTTCACAATCATAAAATCATAGGGACGTAAAATCCAGGAATTGAGCAAGAAAGGGTTAAACTTAAGTCCTTGACTTCTTGACCATGGGATTCTAGGGATCATTACTGACTTTGGAGGGGTCAAATAACAAAAAAAGTAAATTATGAGTATAAATTTGAAGGTGTAAGTACTAACAGATAATTTTTTAAAGATATGAATTAAGCATTTTATTTCTATATTTTTCAATAGTACATAAGCTATTGCCCTTGGATGAAATTTCTAATTGTCAAAAATAGGATACATTTATTTTCATATTTTTGAGGTTCAAAACCCTGTTAAGGCTCATAAAAATGTACGTCGGCAAACCGACAAATGGCTACAGAATATCACGTTTCATGAAAAAACAGGTAGTAACTGAACAAAATAGAACATATCTTTTTCGTTATATCCGAGTTCATTACTGTACAAAACAAATAAACACTTTCGGAGGACTGAAATAAAATTAAATAAGTAAAGATTAAAGTTAACGAGTGTTAAATCAAAAAATACTTTAGAATTATCTTTTTTTTTTTTTCCGAGGGATACGTTGATCTTATTCTATGCCTAAAGTTCTCGAAGGTAGACCTATGCTGACATGTTTCAAAGGAAAAGCTGCGGTTTACATATCACCGCATTGCCTCTTAACACCAGCAACCACAGCTCAAAACAAGCTGTAGTTACGGGTTTTCGGACGCAAAACTGCGACATAGTTGGTAGGCCTATGTCCTGGATTTTGGTTTATTTATTTAACCATTTATTCATTTCTTTTCTCCCCCTGTAAATGTGTTCGTTCAAAGAGAAATCAATTCCCTTTTGTCGTGACTTGTTTCAACAAGGAGACAGTACACGTATAAGATGCAGGTGTTAATTACAGCATTATCCCTTAAATGGTGCAGTAAAAAATGTGGATTTGTCGATTAATCATAAATAACCCATTACATGATGACTAAATAACTGGTCCAAATTCAAGGAACTACATACATGTACGACATTTAACCCATTCACACACGACAAAATTCTAGACTGGTCCAAATTCAAAGGTGTTGCAGACGACAAATTAAAACTGATGTAATTTTCGACTTTTAAAACTTTCTTGGTAAAAACATTGTGGAAAATGAAGAAATTGCTGTCACAAGTAATTTCTTCATTTTCTACAATGTTTTCCTAGTTGTTTTTCTTATGGAGCGTCAAAAAGTGTCACTATGTGAGAATGAGTTAAAAAAGCTTATTTTCTATAAAACGATTCAATGCGGTTTTAACCGTTGCCTATAATTTGCTACAGATATTATCGTTGGACATACAAAATGTCGCAACTACAGAATAAAGTTATAGTTACGACATTTTGCACGCCCAACTACGATATGTGTATGCATTTTTTTTTTATTTCGTCTGAAAATATTTTTTTTTCATTTTATTCATTAAAATAAAAAGTCATCGGTCTATCGTTTGTTATGTATTCCAGACATACATGCTGATGTATTTGACATAAACGAGGCAATCATTCGACCGACATTGGCCTTAATTTCATAGATATTAATGATGGCGGAAAGAGAATTCACAATTACCCTCATCACTTATTAGTGCTGAATCATTAAATGTTAAATATGTTATTTGAAATGCAATGTCTGGTTGATTTCTGATTTATATTTAAATGATAATAGCGATGACGCCCTGATATTAAAACTGATAAAGATATGCTTGGTAAGGAAAAGTTGATTGCGACAAGAAATTACTTAGTTATTACCTTCATTTTTCTAATCTTGTTTTACTTAATGTCAGTTTCTAATCACATTAGATGTAGTCTGAAACTCCACTTTTTAGCTAGCAAAGCGTCAGCTTTGATAGCTTAGGTTTACAGGCAAAATATTGATGTCTTCCCAGAGTTCAACGAGTGCAAACTGGTACTGGAGGCTTAACCACAAAATCTATCGAATGCCTACGCCATAAAAGTACATGTAGTTCTTACGTATTTCAGGAATATTGCGAACTATGCCTGCAAGTTCATCTCCTAAGTCTTAGCACATCGTGTTCAAAATGACTCTTATCTGAGTCTTGAAAGAAGTTACAGATGACAATTTCCCAAACCATAAAGTATGTTCATTCAAACCGAAAGTACTATAGTTAAGCTGCGACATATATTTCGATCGTTCTAATTCGTAGACCACTTAACCCTTTCCTGTACAATCCTTGTTTTTTTTTTTTGTTGTTGTTTTTTTTTTTTTTTTTTTTTTTTTACGTCCACGTGTTTTAATACTAGAGAAAACACTACCGAAAAAGAAGAAATAGCTTGTAACAAGCAATTTCTTTTTTTCCCATAACATTTTCTACCATACTGAATGATTATTTTCCAAATAATATCGACTCCAAAATGTCACCTCCAAGACCTTTGAATTTGGTTTCAACTTTTGCTATAGGGCAAAGTATTAAACAAGGTTTCGAATTCGATTTTTCAAGAAATAAAAAAAGACATTTATCATCTCGGTCAAATTACCTTTTCAGAGGTTAGTGGGCGTGGTCACCGATCAGTCAATTGATTATTTACCACTTACATCTTTTCTGGATCATCATAGCTTCAATGCTAATCAATGAAGGATCAGTATGCCTTTATGTTTTCTACAAAATGAACATATTTAGGCTTTAACAAATAACCACACAATCCTGTACTTTTTATGCACCATAGAAATAAAGCTCGGGAAAACATTGTAAGAAAAGAAGAAATTGCTTGCGAGAAGCAATTTCTTCGTTTTCTACTATGTTTTCTAGCTCCTATAGCTCTATCTAAAAAAGAAAAAAAAAAAGAAAACAATTATTTTGTAGTCTGCAACCTCTTTCATTTTGAACACGTCTTATTTTTTGTCCTTTCGGAATGGGTTAAGGTGCAGTTACGAACATTTTAGTAATCTACCATTCATTATTTACAGTGTCCGGAATGACCATGACATCAAAGCTGTACACACGACCAGTCCGACCACGTGGTCGTATTGAGAGAGTTATTTCGGAACCACAAACTCCTGTCAACACAGTCAAAATTCCAGGTAAACAGTTATTTTTTTCCCAAAATGTCGTCTTTTATACAATGAGAAGTTAAAGCTATCAAATAAACCTGTCAAATGTCACACGTTTTACCAGATTAATGAAATATCACGATTCGAGAAAGACTCGGTTTTTAATGATTTCGAACCCTTTCTTGTACCAATTCCTGGTTTTTACGTCCCTATGATTTTTATGATTGAGAAAACATTGCAGAAAAAGAAAAAAAAATTTAACAAGCGATTTCTGCTTCTTTTTCCACAATATTTTCTATCCTACTGAATGGTTATTTTTCAAATTAGATCCACTTTAAATTTTCGTCTGCGACACCTTTGAATTTTGACAGGTCTAACATTTTCATAAAAAACAGGAGAGGGTTAGTTAATGTCAAAAAAAGATAAACAGAGGACACCTCTCGCGAAACTAAGAATATCTAACCATAGATTAGCTTTTCAAACAGGAAGGTATAATAACATAGTCTGACGGAGAGGACATGTAAAATATGTAACAGAAATCTTGTAGAATCAGAATACCATTTTATTATGATATGTTCCGTGCATTCCTATCTACCGTTCATCTTGCTTAATTTCGCTTTCGAGTAAGATGAACTGAACGTGGATCACATTTTCTCATCATGTCTGCATATTTAAAAATCTCTGATTACAAATAATTACGCAGAAGTTGTTGTCCTTCATAGAGACCCTCTAGATAGTTTCTAATAAACTATATTCTATGTTCATGTATAGACATAAACGCCTGTTACATGCATAGAGAAAAATAGAGAAATGTTTTGTTCTGCCTTTACCTTTATATATAAAGGTAATGTATTCTTCTAATAAAAAGACTCACAATAATCTTTCTATGTGTTGAACAGAAGATGCGAAAATTCGTAATCATTTGATTAAAACACCATTAATAACCAGGACTTTGTACTTGGGTCTCTTAACCATTTCCTGTTCAAATCCGGGATCTTACGTTGCTGTGGTTTTATACTTGAGAAATATCGTAGAAAAAAGAGAAATCGCTTGTTCCAAGCAATTTCTCTTTTCCCCACAATATTTTCTACCACAAGAGATAGTTTCATTTCAATTGAATCCAATTTTCATTGTCATCTGAAACCTCTTTCAAACTGGACCAGTTTAAAATTTGATAAAACAGGAAAGGCAATAGAAAGTGATATTTGAATTTATCCCGTTGTTACTCCATTTACGCTGAGAGATAATTTACCACTGGACATTAATGATTGGTGAACTGCCGATTCCTCGATATTAAACACGTTTATTTCTTTCATCAGGCATTTTTCATACTAAGCCAAAAAAACATACACGAAGATATAATCATTAATATGTCAAATAAAAATTTCGAGTTACATATGAATGAAAGTTTGCTGGGTTATTTCTGTTTACAAAGAAGCCTGGTGCGAAAGAAAAAAATATTTAATCCTTTATTTATCATATTGAAATTTATAACCTTTTTTCTTTGATGCTTTCAGATAGATCATAGAAGTTTTGTCTATTTGTTTTTTTTTGCAATAATCCATTCCTACACAATGACGCTTTTTGACGCCCCTCAAAAATTCGGCTTTGGGAAACATTGTAGAAAATGAAGAAATTATTTGTGAAATTTTCCACAGTGATTTCTACCCAGAAAGTTGAAAAAATAAAATAAGAATAATATCTCATAAACTTGTCGTCTGCAACTCCTTTTAATTTGTACTTTAATATTACCGTCTGGTAATGGGTTAAAGAAACAGAATAATTGTTTGTTTTTCGCGTAAGATCGTCCGCTAATCGTGATAATATAGCTTTTGTTGTTCACTCAATGAAAGGTAATAGGATCCTACACCAAAACAAACAATTATTCTCTATATAATATAGGTTGTACTCCAGAATGTTCGCCAGCATGGGTTGATATGTTTTCGAACATAAGACCAGTTCAGAATGAATCGCTTCCGGTTTGTGAGTTCCCGGATGTTTTTCAACCGTGCTTAGCTTCCGGGTCAAGATGTGCGTCGCATCCGGTAGATTCAGCGTGTTGTCCATTAAGGTGCATTCCAGATTTAGAGAAATGTTACACCGAAAGTCCACCGGAATTCATCTGTACACCGAGGTCCCTGCAACGTGAGTAGTATTAGTATAGGGTATCATTGATTATAACTTTAATCTAACAAGGTTTGGTCGAGTTAATGATACCAATTAAAATGAAAGTAATAAAATTTGAACAGGCATGTGATATCGTTTAATATCATTAAATTTCAAGTCAATCATTAAAAAAAACACATTTGATATCTACAAAAATCTGTCTTTATTTATGATAGAATAGATAGAGATCTCTAATTGAATATGGGTTGAAATTCAATAAAAACCTGGTGCATTTCACAGCTAAAGATGAAAAAAAAAAAAATTGTAGAAAACACTTCCTTTTTATCATTGTCGGTTGAAAGATGTTTGTTTTTCTCAATAAAATAAAAACTATTGGCAAAATATTAACCTTTTACCACACAACAATATTTTGGACTTGACTAAATTGAAAGATGTTGCTGAAGTTGAGGACATTTTAAAGATCTTTTTCTCTTTGGATAGAAAACAATGCGACTATGAAGAAATTTCATGTCATTTTCCGCATTGTTTTTACCAAGTTCTTTTCTTAGGGGCGTAAAAAGGAGGGATTGAGTGTTAATAGCTTAGGCACGTATATTGTTAAATCTGTATGTTCTTTCTGGTTTTCAGCATGGATCAGAAGAATCAGTAAATATTTTGGGTAGCGTTGACCAGAGAGAGGAACCAATTTTGTGCACTCGAGATTGGTAACACAAAAAACTGACATTTTCGCCCATCATTCAAATTAACCCGGCGCCGAACAGCGCCCACACGCATTAGAAATCCAGCTTCGTCTCCCTTCAAATTCTATTCATACGTGCACGAGAGCGAGATTTGTTTTGAAGTGTCGTATGTGCCAGTACTGGTTTTACAGACTTGCAGAAACTGACCCTAGCGTGTTATTATTATTTCATTAAGATATATATGTCATAAATATGTTGCAAATTTCTGTGTGGCAGATGACTTACCGTCGAATCACGATACCTAACCCTTGTCATGCTGAACCCGCTATATTCCTGTATTGGCAGAAGGTATAGACAAAGATCAGCCTGCACATAAGTGCAGCCTGATCTTAGTCTGAACCTCCTGTCTATCCATTGAAGATAAGAATTGTTTATGGAATTAATTTTCAAAAGAAGTAATGATGATTGAACAACATGTACTATCAGTGCTTTCAGTTCTTTGATTTTATTTGTATATATATATATATATATATATATATATATATATAGGGTTAAATCACTTGGCACTTTGATTCAGTAACCTTTAATGACTAACAAAAATATCCACTACAAATATACCCAAGGTTGTGCAGCTTTGTTTGTTTTTGTGTGTGTGTGTTGTTGTTGTTTGCGGATTAGTTACGGATGCATTTACAAACACCCCCTTGTTCCGTATTTCTACGAGTCAAACATTTCCTGCGGCGGAAACCAGCGATAACAACCGTTACTTTAAACAATGATGACTGCACTACCGTGTGTATATTCATTATATGTATTTTATAAGATAGAAATTTCTAAAACATATAAAAGAAAACTTCACGAATTCAAACAACAAACTAAAACGAGCGCCTTTTGCTTAATTATATAAATTATGTAAGCAGATAGTGTCTTCATGGTAATCTGGTGACTTTCTATGGTTATCTAACAAAGGCTCAGCGGAATAAGACGTATCTTTTAGAATTCATGCCACCCATGCGATCTCACTTGCATATATGACCAAAATTCACCAGAAGAATACAAAGTGACATGGGCAACGACACAACATAATAATTAAATTTCTATTTTCGTCTATCAAAAACGAGCGATCTGATTGGTCGAAAAAATTATTCATAACTCCATGAACAAAATATTGAGCACGCAGCGATTTTGTATGATTCCGCACAAAATAGACCATACAAAACGGTATCAAAATTTGTAAAGCTTTTGTTTTTTTCGGTCCATGCTATTAAATTAAACGAAATGAAGAGAATATTTTTTGTCTTCACGGAGGTATGAACCGAAAAACCTAAACACACAATGTATGAATCCGCTTTGCGTATTCATACAGTGTGATTTGGTTTTTCGGTTCATACCTCCATGAAAACAAAAACTATTCTCTTCATCTCTTAAATAAATTTATTTCGTTACAACTTTGGGATAGCACCAAACTCTTGAAAGTGCTCTTATTACTATAAGTTAGACAAAAAAAGCTTAACAAAATTAAAACTCGGCGAGCAAATATGACACTTAGTGACGTCAAGATGCCGTTGGTTGTGAGGCTCGAGCGCCGAATCAAACTCTTTCCAAACTGAAATCGTAAGGTCAACCGCCTGTCGCACCACAATGCTATCCAAAATTCATGAGCGAAATCTTATTATAGAGTAAAAAATACGTTGTCAGTCAAGAAAATACCATATCTTACTCAGATGTTCGATCTCAATGCTTTTGTTTTGTTTTGTTTGCTTGTTTTAACAAATCTACTTCATAGAACACTGTAATAACTCAAAACAATATAGCATGGTAAAATAAAAATGAAATCTGCGAATTTTAAGAAAGTCATCCACCTACCAACTCCTTAAGGTGGGTTGAAACTGTCGACCATATTAACCCTTTTCTGTACAAACCCGAGATTTGGGTTATCTAACAAAGAATGAAGAAATTGCTGTTTTCCCATCTGCGTAAAAAAACACCACTTTGTGGGAATGGATTAAACAAATATCTATCTTTTGATGTTCGAAATAAACAAAGGCGAAAATATCGCCTTTGAGCAATTTTGATGAAAATATAGTATCTTCACGTTGAAGTCATGAAGTTTGTGAGTTTTCCTCAGAAGATTAAACATGTTAAATGCTCTTATGCTCTAAATTTCAGCCCTTTTTTAGTCATTTGCATTAACTATGGCTTGAATAAGCCGACGTGATTTATACTTGAGAAACCATTGTGGAAAAAGAAGAAATTGCTTGTAACAAGCAATTTATTATTATCCCACAATATTCATTGTTTTCTGCAACCTCTTTCAATTTGGATCTGACCAAAATTTAAAAAGAAAACAAGAAAGGATATCCGATTATCCTGTCTTTCTTTATTCCCCGACCATCTCGAGCATACGTGATCATACTCGAAATCTCACGTGACTAATGACAGTTTGTCCATGAAGCCAGTCCTTTAACCCATTACCACACAGGATAAATTTAGACTGGTCCAAACCAAAAGAAGTTGCAAACGACAATTAAAAGATTATGAAAATTTAGATTTTTTGAAGTTTCTGGGTAGAAAACATCATGTAAAATGAAGAAATTGCTTGGGACAAGCAATTTCTTCATTTTACATGATGTTTTTACAATTGTTTTTCTTGAGGGGCGTCCAAAAGCGTCACCATGTTGGAATGGGTTAGATAACAGGGTTCGATACTTACTAAATTCCACCACAAGCAAGTAGGACAAGCCAACGGCTACCAATCTATCTCATTCATCGCAAAATACTATGAATTAAATCTTAGATGATGTCCGATATATTTATATCGCATAAGTCCGTGAAGTTGGCAGAACATTTGACATTAGACATTAGACATTCGGCCGAATGTCTAATTGCATAAATAGACATTCAACAAGTATAAAGATTGAATGTCTAATTAATCATTAGACATTCGGTGGACATTGGAAAACACAGATTTGAATGTCCAATTAGACATTAGACATTCCGTGGACATTGGAAAACACAGATTTGAATGTCCAATTAGTCATTAGACATTCGGTGGACATTCGAATTTTTTTTTGAATGTCTATTTAGTCATTAGACATTCGATGGACATTCGAAAAAAACAGATATGAATGTCTAATTAGTCATTAGACATTCGGTGGACATTGGAAAACACTGATTTGAATGTCTAATTAGTCATAAGACATTCGGTGGACATTCGAAAAAAAAAGATTTGAATGTCTAATTAGTCATTAGACATTCGGTGGACATTGGAAAACACAGATTTGAATGTCTAACTAGTCATTAGACATTCGGTGGACATTGGCAAACACAGATTTGAATGTCTTATTAGTCATTAGACATTCGGTCGACATTTGTAAAAACAGATTTGAATGTCTATTTAGTCATTAGACATTCGGTGGACATTGGAAACACAGATTTGAATGTCTAATTAGTCATTAGACATTCGATGGACATTGGAAAACACTGATTTGAATGTCTAATTAGTCATTAGACATTCGGTGGACATTGGAAAACACTGATTTGAATGTCCAATTAGTCATTAGACATTCGGTGGACATTCGAAATTTTTTTTGAATGTCTATTTAGTCATTAGACATTCGATGGACATTCGAAAAAAACAGATATGAATGTCTAATTAGTCATTAGACATTCGGTGGACATTGGAAAACACTGATTTGAATGTCTAATTAGTCATAAGACATTCGGTGGACATTCGAAAAAAAAAGATTTGAATGTCTAATTAGTCATTAGACATTCGGTGGACATTGGAAAACACAGATTTGAATGTCTAACTAGTCATTAGACATTCTGTGGACATTGGCAAACACAGATTTGAATGTCTAATTAGTCATTAGACATTCGGTGGACATTTGTAAAAACAGATTTGAATGTCTTTTTAGTCATTAGACATTCGGTGGACATTGGAAACACAGATTTGAATGTCTAATTAGTCATTAGACATTCGATGGACATTGGAAAACACTGATTTGAATGTCTAATTAGTCATTAGACATTCGGTGGACATTCGAAATTTTTTTGAATGTCTATTTAGTCATTAGACATTCGGTGGACATTGGAAAACACTGATTTGAATGTCTCATTAGTCATTAGACATTCGGTGGACATTCGAATTTTTTTTTTTTGAATGTCTATTTAGTCATTAGACATTCGGTGGACATTAGAAAACACTGATTTGAATGTCTAATTAGTCATTAGACATTCGGTGGACATTGGAAAACACTGATTTGAATGTCTAATTAGTCATTAGACATTCGGTGGACATTCGAATTTTTTTTTGAATGTCTATTTAGTCATTAGACATTCGGTGGACATTGGAAAACTCTGATTTAAATGTCTAATTAGTCATTAAACATTCGGTGGACATTGGAAAACACTGATTTGAATGTCTAATTAGTCATTAGACATTCGGTGGACATTCGAAATTTTTTTTGAATGTCCAAATAGACATAAGACAATCGGTGGACATTGGAAAACACTGATACGAATGTCTAATTAGTCATTAGACATTCGGTGGACATTGGAAAACACTGATTTGAATGTCCAATTAGTCATAAGACATTCGGTGGACATTCGAAATTTTTTGAATGTCTATTTAGTCATTAGACATTCGGTGGACATTGGAAAACACTGATTTGAATGTCTAATTAATCATTAGACATTCGGTGGACATTGGAAAACACTGATTTGAATGTCAAATTAGTCATTAGACATTCGGTGGACATTTGAATTTTTTTTTTGAATGTCTAATTAGTCATTAGACATTCGGTTGACATTGGAAAACACTGATTTGAATGTCTAATTAAGCATTAGACATTCGTTGGACATTCGAAAACACACATTTGAATGTCTAATTAATCATTAGACATTCGGTGGACATTCGATTTTTTTTTGAATGTCTATTTAGTCATTAGACATTCGGTGGACATTGGAAAACACTGATTTGAATGTCTAATTAGTCATTAGACATTCGGTGGACATTCGAAATTTTTTTTGAATGTCCAAATAGACATAAGACAATCGGTGGACATTGGAAAACACTGATACGAATGTCTAATTAGTCATTAGACATTCGGAGGACATTGGAAAACACTGATTTGAATGTCCAATTAGTCATAAGACATTCGGTGGACATTCGAAATTTTTTTTGAATGTCTATTTAGTCATTAGACATTCGGTGGACATTGGAAAACACTGATTTGAATGTCTAATTGGTCATTAGACATTCGGTGGACATTGGAAAACACTGATTTGAATGTCAAATTAGTCATTAGACATTCGGTGGACATTCGAATTTTTTTTTTGAATGTCTAATTAGTCATTAGACATTCGGTGGACATTGGAAAACACTGATTTGAATGTCTAATTAGTCATTAGACATTCGGTGGACATTGGAAAACACTGATTTGAATGTCTAATTAGTCATAAGACATTCGGTGGACATTGGAAAACACACATTTGAATGTCTAATTAGTCATTAGACATTCGGTAGACATTCGAAATTTTTTTGAATGTCTATTTAGTCATTAGACATTCGGTGGACATTGGAAAACACTGATTTGAATGTCTATTTAATCATTAGACATTCGGTGGACATTCGAAATTTTTTTTGAATGTCCAAATAGTCATTAGACATTCGGAGGACATTGGAAAACACTGACTTGAATGTCTAATTAGTCATTAGACATTCGGTGGACATTGGAAAACACTGATTTGAATGTCTAATTAGTCATTAGACATTCGGTGGACATTCGAATTTTTTTTTTTTAATGTCTATTTAGTCATTAGACATTCGGTGGACATTGGAAAACACTGATTTGAATGTCTAATTAGTCATTATACATTCGGTGGACATTGAAAAACACTGATTTGAATGTCTAATTAGTCATTAGACATTCGGTGGACATTCGAAAATTTTTTTTGAATGTCTATTTAGTCATTAGACATTCGGTGGACATTGGAAAACACTGATTTGAATGTCTATTTAGTCATTAGACATTAGGTGGACATTGAAAAACACTGATTTGAATGTCTAATTAGTCATTAGACATTCGGTGGACATTCGAAAAATTTTTTTTAATGTCTATTTAGTCATTAGACATTCGGTGGACATTGGAAAACACTGATTTGAATGTCTATTTAGTCATTAGACATTAGGTGGACATTGGAAAACACTGATTTGAATGTCTAATTAGTCATTAGACATTCGGTGGACATTCGAATTTTTTTTTGAATGTCTAATTAGTCATTAGACATTTGGTGGACATTGGAAAACACTGATTTGAATGTCTAATTAGTCATAAGACATTCGGTGGACATTGGAAAACACATATTTGAATGTCTTATTAGTCATTAGACATTAGGTGGACATTGGAAAACACTGATTTGAATGTCTAATTAGTCATTAGACATTCGATGGACATTCGAAATTTTTTTGAATGTCTATTTAGTCATTAGACATTCGGTGGACATTGGAAAACACTGATTTGAATGTCTAATTAGTCATTAGACATTCGGTGGACAATCGAAATTTTTTTTGAATGTCCAAATAGTCTTTAGACATTCGGTGGACATTGGAAAACACTGACTTTAATGTCTATATAGTCATTAGACATTCGGTGGACATTGGAAAACACATATTTGAATGTCTAATAAGCCATTAGACATTCGGTGGACATTCGAAATTTTTTTTGAATGTCTATTTAGTCATAAGACATTCGATGGACATTGGAAAACACTGATTTGAATGTCTAATTAGTCATTAGACATTCGATGGACATTCGAATTTTTTTCTGAATGTCTAATTAGTCATTAGACATTCGTTGGACATTGGAAAACACTGATTTGAATGTCTAATTAGTCATTAGACATTCGGTGGACATTCGAATTTTTTTTGAATGTCTAATTAGTCATTAGACATTCGGTGGACATTGGAAAACGCTGATTTGAATATCTAATTAGTCATTAGACATTCGGTGGACATTGGAAAACACTGATTTGAATGTCTAATTAGTCATTAGACATTCGGTGGACATTGGAAAACACTGATTTGAATGTCTAATAAGTCATTAGACATTCGGTCGACATTGGAAAACACATATTTAATGTCTAATTAGTCATTAGACATTCGGTGGACATTCGAATTTTTTTTTGAATGTCTAATTAGTCATTAGACATTCGGTAGAACTTTGGAAAACACTGATTTGAATGTCTAATTAGTCATTAGACATTCGGTGGACTTTGGAAAACACTGATTTGAATGTCTATTTAGTCATTAGACATTCGGTGGACATTGGAAAACACTGATTTGAATGTCTAATTAGTCATTAGACATTCGGTGGACATTCGAATGTTTTTTTGAATGTCTATTTAGTCATTAGACATTCGGTGGACATTGGAAAACACTGATTTGAATGTCTAATTAGTCATTAGACATTCGATGGACATTGGAAAACACTGATTTGAATGTCTAATTAGTCATTAGACATTCGGTGGACATTGGAAAACACTGATTTGAATGTCTAATTAGTCATTAGACATTCGGTGGACATTTGAAAACACATATTTGAATGTCTAATTAGTCATTAGACATTCGGTGGACATTCAAAATTTTTTTTGAATGTCTATTTAGTCATTAGACATTCGGTGGACATTGGAAAACACTGATTTGAATGTCTAATTAGTCATTAGACATTCGGTGGACATTCGAAATTTTTTTTGAATGTCCAAATAGACATAAGACAATCGGTGGACATTGGAAAACACTGATACGAATGTCTAATTAGTCATTAGACATTCGGTGGACATTGGAAAACACTGATTTGAATGTCCAATTAGTCATAAGACATTCGGTGGACATTCGAAATTTTTTTTGAATGTCTATTTAGTCATTAGACATTCGGTGGACATTGGAAAACACTGACTTGAATGTCTATATAGTCATTAGACATTCGGTTGACATTGGAAAACACATATTTGAATGTCTAATAAGCCATTAGACATTCGGTGGACATTCGAAAATTTTTTTGAATGTATATTTAGTCATTAGACATTCGGTGGACATTGGAAAACACTGATTTGAATGTCTAATTAGTCATTAGACATTCGATGGACATTCGAATTTTTTTCTGAATGTCTAATTAGTCATTAGACATTCGGTGGACATTGGAAAACACTGATTTGAATGTCTAATTAGTCATTAGACATTCGGTGGACATTGGAAAACACTGATTTGAATATCTAATTAGTCATTAGACATTCGGTGGACATTGGAAAACACTGATTTGAATGTCTAATTAGTCATTAGACATTCGGTGGACATTCGAATTTTTTTTTTGAATGTCTAATTAGTCATTAGACATTCGATGGACATTGGAAAACACTGATTTGAATGTCTAATTAGTCATTAGACATTCGGTGGACATTGGAAAACACTGATTTGAATGTCTAATTAGTCATTAGACATTCGGTGGACATTGGAAAACACATATTTGAATGTCTAATTAGTCATTAGACATTCGGTGGACATTCGATTTTTTTTTGAATGTCTAATTAGTCATTAGACATTAGGTAGAACTTTGGAAAACACTGATTTTAATGTCTAATTAGTCATTAGACATTCGGTGGACTTTGGAAAACACTGATTTGAATGTCTATTTAGTCATTAGACATTCGGTGGACATTGGAAAACACTGATTTGAATGTCTAATTAGTCATTAGACATTCGGTGGACATTCGAATGTTTTTTTGAATGTCTATTTAGTCATTAGACATTCGGTGGACATTGGAAAACACTGATTTGAATGTCTAATTAGTCATTAGACATTCGGTGGACATTGGAAAACACTGATTTGAATGTCTAATTAGTCATTAGACATTCGATGGACATTCGAATTTTTTTCTGAATGTCTAATTAGTCATTAGACATTCGGTGGACATTGGAAAACACTGATTTGAATGTCTAATTAGTCATTAGACATTCGGTGGACATTGGAAAACACATATTTGAATGTCTAATTAGTCATTAGACATTCGGTGGACATTCGAAATTTTTTTTGAATGTCAAAATAGACATTAGACATTCGGTGGACATTGGAAAACACTGACTTGAATGTCTAATTAGTCATTAGACATCCGATGGACATTGGAAAACACATATTTGAATGTCTAATTAGTCATTAGACATTCGGTGGACATTCGAAATTTTTTTTGAATGTCTATTTAGTCATTAGACATTCGGTGGACATTGGAAAACACTGATTTGAATGTCGAATTAGTCATTAGACATTCGGTGGACATTGGAAAACACTGATTTGAATGTCTAATTAGTCATAAGACATTCGGTGGACATTCGAAATATTTTTTGAATGTCTATTTAGTCATTAGACATTCGGTGGACATTGGAAAACACTGATTTGAATGTCTAATTAATCATACGACATTCGGTGGACATTGGAAAACACTGATTTTAATGTCTAATTAGTAATTAGACATTCGGTGGACATTCGAATTTTTTTCTGAATGTCTTTATAGTCATTAGACATTCGGTGGACATTGGAAAACACTGATTTGAATGTCTAATTAGTCATTAGACATTCGGTGGACATTGGAAAACACTGATTTTAATGTCTAATTAGTCATTAGACATTCGGTGGACATTGGAAAACACACATTTGAATGTCTAATAAGTCATTAGACATTCGGTGGACATTCGAAATTTTTTTGAATGTCTATATAGTCATAAGACATTCGGTGGACATTGGAAAACACTGATTTGAATGTCTAATTAGTCATTAGACATTCGGTGGACATTCGAAATTTTTTTTGAATGACTATTTTGTCATTAGACATTCGGTGGACATTGGAAAACACTGATTTGAATGTCTAATTAGTCATTAGACATTCGGTGGACATTGGAAAACACTGATTTGAATGTCTAATTAGTCATTAGACATTCGGTGGACATTCGAATTTTTTTTTGAATGTCTATTTCGTCATTAGACATTCGGTGGACATTGGAAATCACTGATTTGATTGTCTATTTAGTCATAAGACATTCGGTGGACATTGGAAAACACTGATTTGAATTTGTAATTAGTCATAAGACATTCGGTGGACATTCGAATTTTTTTGAATGTTTTTTTAGTCATTAGACATTCGGTGGACATTGGAAAACACTGATTTGAATGTCTAATTAGTCATTAGACATTCGGTGGACTTTCGAATTTTTTCTGAATGTCTATATAGTCATTAGACATTCGGTGGACATTGGAAAACACTGATTTGAATGTCTAATTAGTCATTAGACATTCGGTTGACATTGGAAATCACTGATTTGAATGTCTAATTAGTCATTAGACATTCGGTGGACATTGGAAAACACTGATTTGAATGTCTAATTAGTCATTAGACATTCGGTGGACATTCAAAATTTTTTTGAATGTCTATTTAGTCATTAGACATTCGGTGGACATTGGAAAACACTGATTTGAATGTCTCACTAGTCATTAGACATTCGGTGGACATTCGAATTTTTTTTTTTGAATGTCTATTTAGTCATTAGACATTCGGTGGACATTAGAAAACACTGATTTGAATGTCTAATTAGTCATTAGACATTCGGTGGACATTGGAAAACACTGATTTGAATGTCTAATTAGTCATTAGACATTCGGTGGACATTCGAAATTTTTTTTGAATGTCTATTTAGTCATTAGACATTCGGTGGACATTGGAAAACACTGATTTGAATGTCTAATTAGTCATTAAACATTCGGTGGACATTGGAAAACACTCATTTGAATGTCTAATTAGTCATTAGACATTCGGTGGACATTCGAATTTTTTTTGAATGTCTAATTAGTCATTAGTCATTCGGTGGACATTGGAAAACAATGATTTGAATGTCTAATTAGTCATTAGACATTCGGTGGACATTGGAAAACACTGATTTGAATGTCTAATTAGTCATTAGACATTCGGTGGACATTGGAAAACACTGATTTGAATGTCTAATTAGTCATTAGACATTCGGTGGACATTCGAATTTTTTTTTTTTGAATGTCTATTTAGTCATTAGACATTCGGTGGACATTGGAAAACACTGATTTGAATGTCTAATTAGTCATTAGACATTCGGTAGACAGTCAAAATTTTTTTTGAATGTCCAAATAGTCATTAGACATTCGGTGGACATTGGAAAACACTGATTTGAATGTCTATATAGTCATTAGACATTCGGTGGACATTGGAAAACACTGATTTGAATGTCTAATTAGTCATTAGACATTCGGTGGACACTCGGGTTTTTTTAATGTCTATTTAGTCATTAGACATTCGGTGGACATTCGATTTTTTTTCTGAATGTCTATTTAGTCATTAGACATTCGGTGGACATTGGAAAACACTGATTTGAATGTCTAATTAGTCATTAGACATTCGGTGGACATTCGGATTTTTTTTTGAATGTCTATTTAGTCATTAGACATTCTGTGGACATTGGAAAACACTGATTTGAATGTCTAATTAATCATTAGACATTCGGTGGACATTGGAAAACACTGATTTGAATGTCTAATTAGTCATTAGACATTCGGTGGACATTCGAATTTTTTTCTGAATGTCTAATTAGTCATTAGACATTCGGTGGACATTGGAAAACACTGATTTGAATGTCTAATTAGTCATTAGACATTCGGTGGACATTGGAAAACACATATTTGAATGTCTAATTAGTCATTAGACATTCGGTGGACATTCGAAATTTTTTTTGAATGTCAAAATAGACATTAGACATTCGGTGGACATTGGAAAACACTGACTTGAATGTCTAATTAGTCATTAGACATCCGATGGACATTGGAAAACACATATTTGAATGTCTAATTAGTCATTAGACATTCGGTGGACATTCGAATGTTTTTTTGAATGTCTATTTAGTCATTAGACATTCGGTGGACATTGGAAAACACTGATTTGAATGTCGAATTAGTCATTAGACATTCGGTGGACATTGGAAAACACTGATTTGAATGTCTAATTAGTCATAAGACATTCGGTGGACATTCGAAATTTTTTTTGAATGTCTATTTAGTCATTAGACATTCGGTGGACATTGGAAAACACTGATTTGAATGTCTAATTAATCATACGACATTCGGTGGACATTGGAAAACACTGATTTTAATGTCTAATTAGTAATTATACATTCGGTGGACATTCGAATTTTTTTCTGAATGTCTTTATAGTCATTAGACATTCGGTGGACATTGGAAAACACTGATTTGAATGTCTAATTAGTCATTAGACATTCGGTGGACATTGGAAAACACTGATTTTAATGTCTAATTAGTCATTAGACATTCGGTGGACATTGGAAAACACACATTTGAATGTCTAATAAGTCATTAGACATTCGGTGGACATTCGAAATTTTTTTGAATGTCTATATAGTCATAAGACATTCGGTGGACATTGGAAAACACTGATTTGAATGTCTAATTAGTCATTAGACATTCGGTGGACATTCGAATTTTTTTTTGAATGACTATTTTGTCATTAGACATTCGGTGGACATTGGAAAACACTGATTTGAATGTCTAATTAGTCATTAGACATTCGGTGGACATTGGAAAACACTGATTTGAATATCTAATTAGTCATTAGACATTCGGTGGACATTCGAATTTTTTTTTGAATGTCTATTTCGTCATTAGACATTCGGTGGACATTGGAAAACACTGATTTGAATGTCTATTTAGTCATAAGACATTCGGTGGACATTGGAAAAACTGATTTGAATTTGTAATTAGTCATAAGACATTCGGTGGACATTCGAATTTCTTTGAATGTTTTTTTAGTCATTAGACATTCGGTGGACATTGGAAAACACTGATTTGAATGTCTAATTAGTCATTAGACATTCGGTGGACTTTCGAATTTTTTCTGAATGTCTATATAGTCATTTGACATTCGGTGGACATTGGAAAACACTGATTTGAATGTCTAATTAGTCATTAGACATTCGGTGGACATTGGAAATCACTGATTTGAATGTCTATTTAGTCATTAGACATTCGGTGGACATTGGAAAACACTGATTTGAATGTCTAATTAGTCATTAGACATTCGGTGGACATTCAAAATTTTTTTGAATGTCTATTTAGTCATTAGACATTCGGTGGACATTGGAAAACACTGATTTGAATGTCTCATTAGTCATTAGACATTCGGTGGACATTCGAATTTTTTTTTTTTTGAATGTCTATTTAGTCATTAGACATTCGGTGGACATTAGAAAACACTGATTTGAATGTCTTATTAGTCATTAGACATTCGGTGGACATTGGAAAACACTGATTTGAATGTCTAATTAGTCATTAGACATTCGGTGGACATTCGAAATTTTTTTTGAATGTCTATTTAGTCATTAGACATTCGGTGGACATTGGAAAACACTGATTTGAATGTCTAATTAGTCATTAAACATTCGGTGGACATTGGAAAACACTGATTTGAATGTCTAATTAGTCATTAGACATTCGGTGGACATTCGAATTTTTTTTGAATGTCTAATTAGTCATTAGTCATTCGGTGGACATTGGAAAACACTGATTTGAATGTCTAATTAGTCATTAGACATTCGGTTGACATTGGAAAACACTGATTTGAATGTCTAATTAGTCATTAGACATTCGGTGGACATTGGAAAACACTGATTTGAATGTCTTATTAGTCATTAGACATTCGGTGGACATTCGAATTTTTTTTTTTTTTTTTTTTTTTGAATGTCTATTTAGTCATTAGACATTCGGTGGACATTGGAAAACACTGATTTGAATGTCTAATTAGTCATTAGACATTCGGTAGACATTCAAAACTTTTTTGAATGTCCAAATAGTCATTAGACATTCGGTGGACATTGGAAAACACTGATTTGAATGTCTATATAGTCATTAGACATTCGGTGGACATTGGAAAACACTGATTTGAATGTCTAATTAGTCATTAGACATTCGGTGGACACCCGGTTTTTTTTTAATGTCTATTTAGTCATTAGACATTCGGTGGACATTCGATTTTTTTTTCTGAATGTCTATTTAGTCATTAGACATTCGGTGGACATTGGAAAACACTGATTTGAATGTCTAATTAGTCATTAGACATTCGGTGGACATTCGGATTTTTTTTTGAATGTCTATTTAGTCATTAGACATTCGGTGGACATTGGAAAACACTGATTTGAATGTCTAATTAATCATTAGACATTCGGTGGACATTGGAAAACACTGATTTGAATGTCTAATTAGTCATTAGACATTCGGTGGACATTGGAAAACACATATTTGAATGTCTAATTAGTCATTAGACATTCGGTGGACATTCGAATTTTTTTTTGAATGTCTATTTAGTCATTAGACATTCGGTGGACATTGGAAAACACTGATTTGAATGTCTAATTAGTCATTAGACATTCGGTGGACATTGGAAAACACTGATTTGAATGTCTTATTAGTCATTTGACATTCGGTGGACATTCGAATTTTTTTTTGAATGTCTATATAGTCATTAGACATTCGGTGGACATTTGAAAACACTGATTTGAATGTCTAATTAGTCATTAGACATTCGGTGGACATTCGAAATTTTTTTCTGAATGTCTAATCAGTCATTTGACTTTCGTTGGACATTGGAAAAAACAGACCTAAATGTCTAATTAGTCATTAGACATTCGATGGACATCCGAAATAAGCTTATTTGAAAGTCTAATTAGTCCTACACATTCGGAATAAACAGATAAATTCCTTTAAATGGTATATAATGAAATCTACAATTTGACAAACCTATCTTCGGCTCATTTGCGAATAACGCCGTTACTCTTTTAAAATAGGCACGTTTAGTTTCAATGTTTTATTTTTCATTTGAATTTTACTTCTGTCGGTTGATCTGATTTACTGAGTTACCCCTCTCTCCCCTCTCTTTCTCTGTCCGTCTGTCAGTCTGTTTTTCTTTCTGTCTCTATCTCTGTCTGTCTCTCCCTCTCTTTCTCTCTCTATTTATCTGAGGCACTTGTCAAGGGAATGAGACACTTGTCCCTTAGATTAGCCGCGAGAAAGAGCGGCAGGCCAAGCGCCGCTAGCCGCAGATAAGACCAACGGGGGCTTAGTGCGGCAGATGGCCGTGGCCCCGCCCTCGGTGTCGAGTGCCGCTGGCGCGCTAGGTGCAGTGTCACGGGAATGAGACACATTTCCCTTGGAATAAATCCGGACAGTAGCGGCCCGTCCCCGCTTTGTCCGCTACAGGGAAGACCGCCTCGATGTTGTGCCTGGGGTGCGCTTTGGGCCGTTTCACGGGAATGAAACACTTGTGACCGAAATGAGACCCTTGACCCGTGGATTTACCCCGTGAACGAGCGGCATTCCACTGTTCCGCTTGCTGCAGAGAAAACCGCTCGTGGCTCGGTGCCGCAGCTTGCCAGGGCCCGAGCCCTGTAAGCAAAGCTCGCAACGCCTCCCTCCTTGTCGAGAGCGGCTGGCGCGGTAGGAGCCGTGTCACGGGAATGAAACACTCTCCGGCTGTTTTAACTCCGGGCAGAAGCGGCCAGCCCTAGCTCTGCCCGCTTCAGGGAAGGCTGCTCCCATGTCCTTTTAACAAGGCTGGCCGCGCCTCAATGGCGAGTGTCACGGGAGCGCCAGGAGCCGTGTCACGGGAAAGAGACACTTGTCACGGGAATGAGACACTCGTCAGATGCATTTACCTCGGAAACGAACGGCAGCCCCTTGATCCGCTCGCTGCAGAGAAGGCTGCTCGGGGCCTTGTGTGGCAGGCGGCCCCGTAACCCACCGAGTACACAGCGCTGGCCACGCCTCGGGAAGACCGCTCCGGGCCTGGCAGGCAGACCTGGCCCTTTCCCAGTAAGCAGTGCCTTGTACCACGCTTTCGTGAGGCTGTGTCACGGGAATGAGACACTTTCCGCGTCTATTTACCCCGGGCAGTAGCGGCCTGTCATTGCTCCCTCTGCTGCAAGGAAGAACGCTCGAAGCCCTGAGCGGCTGATGGGCCGGGCCCTGGCTCAGTAGGCAGTGCTGGCCGCGCCGTGTCACTTGAATGAGACACTTGTCCCTTGGTTTTACCCCGGGCACTAGCGGCAGACATCGGCTCCGCTCGCTGCAGAGAAAACCATTCTGGGCCTAATGCGGCAGGCAGCGCGGGTCCAGGCCCAGTAAACAGCGCTGGCCACGCCTCGGTGTCGAGCTCCACTTTCGCGGTTGGGGCCGTGTCACACGAAAGAGACACCTTTCCTGAGGATCTCTCTCGGTCAGTAGCGGCCCGTCCCAGCTCCGCCCGCTTCAGGGAAGACCGGTCCGGGCCTGGTGCGGCAGGCAGACCAGGCCCTTTCCCAGTAAGCAGTGCCTTGTGCCACGCTTTCGTGAGGCTGTGTCACGGGAATGAGACTCTTTCCGCATCTATTTACCCCGGGCAGTAGCGGCCTGTCATTGCTCCCTCTGCTGCAAGGAAGAACGCTCGAAGCCCTGAGCGGCTGATGGGCCGGGCCCTGGCTCAGTAGGCAGTGCTGGCCGCGCCGTGTCACTTGAATGAGACACTTGTCCCTTGGTTTTACCCCGGGCACTAGCGGCAGACATCGGCTCCGCTCGCTGCAGAGAAAACCATTCGGGGCATGATGCGGCAGGCAGCGCGGGTCCAGGCCCAGTAAAAAGCGCTGGCCACACCTCGGTGTCGAGCTCCACTTTCGCGGTTGGGTCCGTGTCACGGGAAAGAGACACCTTTCCTGAGGATCTCTCTCGGTCAGCTCCGCCCGCTTCAGGGAAGACCGCTCCGGGCCTGGTGCGGCAGGCAGACCGGGCCCTTTCCCAGTAAGCAGTGCCGTGTGCCACGGTTGCTCTTGGGGCTGTGTCACGGGAATGAGAAACTTTCCCCGTATAATTACCCCGGACAGTAGGGGCCTGCCCAAGCTCCCTACGCTGCAGGGAAGAACAGTCGGGCCTTGAGCGGCTGATGGGCCGGGCCCCGGCCTAGTAGGCAGTGCTGGTCGCGCCTCGTAGTCGAGTGCCGCGGACCCGCTAGGAGCCGTGTCATGGGAATGAGTCACTTGTCACGGGAATGAGACACTTGTCCCTTGGATTTACCTCGGGGAATAAAGGCAGACATCGGCTCCGCTCGCTGCAGAGAATACCATTCGGGGCATGGTGCGGCAGGCAGCGCCGGTCCAGGTCAAGTAAACAGCGCTGGCCACGCCTCGTTGTCGAGCTCTACTGGCGCCGTAATTGCCTTTTCACGGGAAAGAGACACTTTTCTAGTGGATCTATCCCGGGCAGTAGCGGCCCGCCCCAGCTCCGCCCGCTTCAGGCAAGGCCGCTGCGGGCCTGGTGCGGCAGGCAGACCGTGCTTTTGCCGATTAAGTAGTTCTGGCTGCGTCTCGGTGTCGTGTGCCACCGTTGCTCTTTGGGCTGTGTCACGGGAATGAGACACTTTCCCTGTCTATTTACCTCGGGCAGTATCGGCCTGCCCAAGCTCCCTCCGTTGCAGGAAAGAACGCTCGAGATCTGGAGCGGCTGGTGGGCCGAGCCCCGGCCCGTTAGGCAGTGCTGGCTGCGCCTCGGTGTCGAGTGCCACGGACCCGCTAGGGGCGTGTCACTTGAATGAGAATCTTGTCACGGGATTGAGACACTTGTCCCTTGGATTTACCCCAGGCACTAGCGGCAGATACCGGCTCCGCTCCCTGCAGAGAATACATATCGGGCCTGGTGCGGCAAGCAGCGCGGGTCCAAGTCCAGTAAATAGCGCTCGGTGTCGAGCTCCACTGGCGCGGTAATGGCCGAATGACGGGAAAGAGACAATTTCCCATGGATCTATCCCGGGCAGTAACGGCCGGCCCAAGCTCCGCCCGCTTCAGGCAAGGCCGCTCCGGGCCAGGTGCGGCAGGCAGACCGTGCTTTTGCCGAGTAAGTAGTTCTGGCTGCGCCTCGGTGTCGTGTGCCACCGCTGTTCTTTGGGCTGTGTCACGGGAATGAAACACTTTTCCCGTATATTTACCTCGGGCAGTATCGGCCTGCCCAAGCTCCCTCCGGTGCAGGGAAGCATGCTCGGGCCCTGGGGCGGCTGGTGGGCCGAGCCCCGGCCCGTTAGGCAGTGCTGACTGCGCCTCGGTGTCGAGTGCCACGGGCCAGCTAGGAGCCCTGTCACGGGAATGAGACTCTTGTCACGGGAATGATACACTTGTCCAATGGATTTACCCCGGGTACTAGCGGCAGACGGGGCTATGCTCTCTGCAGAGAATACCATTTAGGGCCTTTTGTGGAAGGCAGCACAGGTTTAGGTCAAGTAAGTAGTGCTTGCCGCGGCTCGGTGACGAGTACCACAACCGGGATAGGGGCTGTGTCACGGGAATGAGACACTTGTCACGGGAATGAGACACTTGTCCCTTGGATTTACCTCGAACTGTGCGCCAAAGTGCCGATCTTTGCGGAGACCGAATCGGGCGAAACTTCGTTGTCAAATGCTTTCTCTCGATGTCTTGAGTGCCGTTTCGTCGAAACCGGGTAGCTACAGCCCAGCGTTTTCTCACAATCGACCTGCAAAGTAAAGTCGCGCACCTTCATCGTTCTGGCCAAAAACCTCAACCCGATGTCGGATTGGCGATAAATCGGTATCTGCGTGTATGGCTCGCCGAGATCTACAATCTGGGCGAGAATTGTGCAATTCGGTCGACTCCCTGCCAAAGTTCATCTCTTTTTGCAAGTCATTCGGATACGGGCCAAGTTAACATGAGACGGACCTCGCCGGAATAACCCCTCACCGACTTAATTTCGGCTGTAGCTGCGAGGGTATCCGTCGAAATAGAGATATCGCGTGTAGAGAAATCTGTGTTTTCCAATTACTAATTAGACATTCAAATCTTTTTTTTCGAATGCCCACCGAATGTCTAATGACTAATTAGACATTCAAATCAGTGTTTTCCAGTGTCCACCGAATGTCTAATGACTAATTAGACATTCAAATCAGTGTTTTCCAATGTCCACCGAATGTCTAATGACTAATTAGACATTCAAATCAGTGTTTTCCAATGTCTACCGAATGTCTAATGACTAATTAGACATTCAAAAAAAAATTCGAATGTCCACCGAATGTCTAATGACTAATTAGACATTCAAATCAGTGTTTTCCAATGTCCACCGAATGTCTAATGACTAATTAGACATTCAGAAAAGTTTTCCAATGTCCACCGAATGTCTAATGACTAATTAGACATTCAAATCAGTGTTTTCCAATGTCCACCGAATGTCTAATGACTAATTAGACATTCAAAAAAAATTCGAATGTCCACCGAATGTCTAATGACTAATTAGACATTCAAATCAGTGTTTTCCGATGTCTACCGAATGTCTAATGACTAATTAGACATTCAGAAAAAAATTCGAATGTCCACCGAATGTCTAATGACTAATTAGACATTCAAATCAGTGTTTTCCAATGTCCACCGAATGTCTAATGACTAATTAGACATTCAAATCAGTGTTTTCCAATGTCCACCGAATGTCTAATGACTAAATAGACATTCAAAAAAACATTCGAATGTCCACCGAATGTCTAATGACTAATTAGACATTCAAATCAGTGTTTTCCAATGTCCACCGAATGTCTAATGACTAAATAGACATTCAAATCAGTGTTTTCCAAAGTCCACCGAATGTCTAATGACTAATTAGACATTCAAATCATTGTTTTCCAAAGTTCTACCGAATGTCTAATGACTAATTAGACATTCAAAAAAAATTCGAATGTCCACCGAATGTCTAATGACTAATTAGACATTCAAATATGTGTTTTCCAATGTCCACCGAATGTCTAATGACTAATTAGACATTCAAATCAGTGTTTTCCAATGTCCACCGAATGTCTAATGACTAATTAGACATTCAAATCAGTGTTTTCCAATGTCCACCGAATGTCTAATGACTAATTAGACATTCAAATCAGTGTTTTCCAATGTCCATCGAATGTCTAATGACTAATTAGACATTCAAAAAAAAATTCGAATGTCCACCGAATGTCTAATGACTAATTAGACATTCAAATCAGTGTTTTCCAATGTCCACCGAATGTCTAATGACTAATTAGATATTCAAATCAGCGTTTTCCAATGTCCACCGAATGTCTAATGACTAATTAGACATTCAAAAAAAAATTCGAATGTCCACCGAATGTCTAATGACTAATTAGACATTCAAATCAGTGTTTTCCAATGTCCACCGAATGTCTAATGACTAATTAGACATTCAGAAAAAATTCGAATGTCCATCGAATGTCTAATGACTAATTAGACATTCAAATCAGTGTTTTCCAATGTCCACCGAATGTCTAATGACTAATTAGACATTCAGAAAAATATTCGAATGTCCACCGAATGTCTAATGACTAATTAGACATTCAAATCAGTGTTTTCCAATGTCCACCGAATGTCTAATGACTAATTAGACATTCAGAAAAAAAATTCGAATGTCCACCGAATGTCTAATGACTAATTAGACATTCAAATCAGTGTTTTCCAATGTCCACCGAATGTCTAATGACTAATTAGACATTCAAAATAATTTTCGAATATCCACCGAATGTCTAATGACTAATAAGACATTCAAATCAATGTTTTCCAATGTCCACCGAATGTCTTATGACTAAATAGACATTCAAGAAAAATTTCGAATGTAAACCGAATGTCTAATGTCTAATTAGACATTCAAATTATTTTTTTCAATGTCCACCGAATGTCTAATGACTAATTAGACATTCAAAACAGTGTTTTCAAATGTCCACCGAATGTCTAATGACTAAATATCATTCAAAAAAAAATTCGAATGTCCACCGAATGTCTAATGACTAATTGGACATTCAAATCAGTGTCTTCCAATGTCAACCGAATGTCTAATGACTAATTAGACATTCAGATCTGTTTTTTTCGAATGTCCATCGAATGTCTAATGACTAAATAGACATTCAAAAAAAAAATGATTGTCCACCGAATGTCTAATGACTAATTAGACATTCAAATCAGTGTTTTCCAAAGTTCTACCGAATGTCTAATGACTAAATAGACATTCAAAAAAAATTCGAATGTCCACCGAATGTCTAATGACTAATTAGACATTCAAATCAGTGTTTTCCAATGTCCACCGAATGTCTAATGACTAATTAGACATTCAGATCTGTTTTTTTCGAATGTCCATCGAATGTCTAATGACTAAATAGACATTCAAAAAAAATTCGAATGTCCAGCGAATGTCTAATGACTAATTAGACATTCAAATCTGTGTTTTCCAATGTCCACGGAATGTCTAATGACTAATTAGACATTCAAATCTGTGTTTTCCAATGTCCACCGAATGTCTAATGATTAATTAGACATTCAATTTTTATACTTGTTGAATGTCTATTTATGCGATTAGACATTCGACCGAATGTCTAATGTCTAATGTCAAATGTTTTGCCAACTTCACGGACTTATATCGCATCCCAACCCTGATTCTAGCTTACCGACTTGCATATACTTTCGAAGTGATTGCACAAACGTTTTAAACCAAACGGCATATAAATGACCCATACAGCGCTGTGATACACATTTATCAACGTTTTATCTAATATTCTATGATCTATTTTGGTGGTTCGTATAAAAAGTTTCAAATAACTATGTTTATCTATAAGTAAATAAATATGCAATGACGAAGAGGAGTTTGCACGTCATAACCCTTTCTAGCTCTACTTACTATAATTTTTCAAAGGTTCGTGAATGAATTAGAACTACAGTTTTGTTCAACTTTTAAGATTTTTAAATGTACCATGGTAATGAAAACAGTATTTGAAATGTACCATGGTAACGAAAACAGTATTTGAATGCACCACGGTAACGAAAACAGTATTGAAAATGCAACCAACGGTAGGGTAAAGGGGGGCCAAAACCAGATGAGATAAAACGTCCATCCATGAATTATGTACATTCTTGTAGATGGTTTTCTAAATGTTCATAAAACAAAATTTTGCATTTACATCTTAGAAATTGCGTAGTATGTCAATATTTGATTATTTTCAGGCATTTTGATATTATTTTGAGGAACTGTATTTTTATGTACCGCATTACAAGAGTTATGAGAGTTACAATTTTATGAGAGAGAACTCCCTATTACATTGAACAAAGCGCCGTTTTACCAAAGTGATATCAAAGTACTGAATGTATTGTAAGCTAGCAAAGAATGTTTTTGATAAATCCTCTTTGTCTTCTTGGTCTTTTGTAGGGTAGAAAACATTGTGGACACTGAAGAAATTGCTTGTTACGTGCGATTTCTTCATTGTCCACAATGTTTTCCAAAGCTCTTTCTTGTGATGCATAAAAAGCAGAATTGAGTGGGAATGGGTTAAATAGCATTCTTTTGAAAGAGCTCTCTACAATTTGAATAGAGTTTGCAATAATTCTGAAGATAAACAAGAACTATTTTCTATGGCGTTGACATTCAATAGATTTAGTAGTTAAGCCTCCAGTGGAAGTTTGCACTCATTGAACTCTGGGAAGACCTAAAAGGTTTGTCTGTTAACTTTAGCTATCATAGCTGACACTTTGCTGGCTAAAAAAATCAGAAACCATTGCATGGGTATGTCCCCTGACTAAATGAACCATCATACACCATTTGGAGCAAAAACGCCCATGTCGCTTTTTTTTTCAGAAAATTGTTCTTTACAATATTTAATGATTGACTGATGTTTCTTCGGGGCTCTTGAGAAGAAGGGAGGAGGGAAAAGAATTTTATAATAAGCAAACCGAAAAGATCCGAAGCTTTGGAATTCTGCCAGTCCTCCATATAAATCACAGGCCTCGGACCCGGTGACTGGTGTTAGAGTCGACCCCAATTATGATTCTATCACGACATCTACTCGATCTCTCCTTGAGTCCCTAAGCACGACCAAGGCTGGGTATTGATATAGGCGAGGTAGAGCTCGTCGAGTTGGACCTGGGTTATTGAATTTTAATTCAACAAAACAAGAGCACCGCCTACGGGTGCCTACACTCGGCTATTGGATGCTGGATAGTGGATGAAAGCACGAAATGCATCTAGAGTTATCCCCCTTGATAGTATAGGTTACTCTTTTGATAGTGAACACGTGTGCCAAGTTTCAAGTGAATGCCTTTAGTAGAACCAGAGGTATCACAAAATGTCAAAGTTTTCGCACGACGACGACAACAACAACGATGACACCAAGACTATAGTAATACCTCGGGGTTTATCCGAAAACAGCCGAGCTAACAAGATTTACATCATTGCTTCAATAATTATATGATCGCCGCTGTAAAATAAAAAGAACAATTCACTATCTATTTAGAACAGAAGTGAATGTTGACCCCAGCCCGAACATTTTTGTGAGCTTGAACACTGAAATAACGTATCTGCAGCTTATTCAAGCCTTAGTTAATACAAATGACTAAAAAGGGCTGAAATAATTTAGAGCATAAGAGCATTTAACATGTTTAATCTTCTGAGGAAAACTCAGAAGCTTCATCACTTCAACGTGAAGATACTATATTTTCATCAAAATCGCTCAAAGGCGTTATTTTCGCCTTTGTTTATTATTTTCGCCTTTGTTTATTTCGAACATCAAAAGATAGATATTTGTTAAACCCATTCCAACACAGCAAAATTTTAGACTGGTCCGAATTGAAAGAAGCCGCAGACGACAATTTCAAGTTGATGGAATTTTGAATTTTTTCGTCTTTTTTATAGAAAACATTGTGGATAATGAAGAAATTGCTCGATACAAGCAATTTCTTCATTTTCCACAATGTTTTCCAAAGCTTTTTTCTCGAGGGGCGTAAAAAGGAGGGATTGAGTTGGAATGGGTTAACCCATTCCCACACAGTGATGCTTTTTTACGCAGATGGGAAAACAGCAATTTCTTCATTTTTACACAATGTTTTCTATAGAAAGTTGAAAATATCCTTAGTTTCATAAACTTTTAATTGTCTGCAAAGTCCTTTCAATTCGGGCCTGTCTAGAATATTGTCGTCTGATAATGGGTTAAAACCTAGACAGCTTCTAAACCATTTAAATCCAGATAGAGAAAAAGAGGAGAAAGTGACCAAAGGTCATTTTGCGCTATATCTAGACAAATTATGGCTTAAAATTACTTACCATTACAGGTTGGTATATACATTCTGTGTCAGTCACTATACCCTTATGTGTTGTTCTCAGAATAGTTAATTTGTTAAAATATTTCTAAAATTGTGTTGGTTTCCGATGAGTATCAAATGTAGAAAAGGGCAAAAATGTTTCTGTTTGGTCAGGTTTGCAAGATAATAGTCCAAGGATGTCTTTGAAATATAAACCTTAAATCTAGTAATACGAATGGACGACCAGGAACCACATTGGTCTAATTTGGTCTGCAACAGTACTTTCATGTAACCTGTTATCATATTTTATAATTGTCTTTGTTCTTTGGGTAAAATGAGGTCGGGTCTCTATTACACCTATTGAATAAATCGTTTTCACAAAAGAAGAGGAATGGTACTGCCGCAAGACAAATTTGATTGCTATTTAGCTATCGGGGTTAAACAAAGAGTTCGTACAATTAAAGTTAACTGTTTTTTTAATTACTGTTTAATTAAGTTAGCAGGTCTGTATCTACACAGCTATACTTCCTGTCGATCCTGATATAAAGTGAAAAAAATGCTAAAAGTGATATTTGAAAGATATTTTCATAAATGATACGCATTATAAGTATTGGCAATGTTGTCTGTCCGCTTGGTGCATATTTAAATCGTGGCTGTTAATCTTCTAATAATGATTTGTATCTTTAACCCTTTGCAAAACAAACCCCCTTCTTACGCCATTCAAGAAAAGGCTTCTGAAACATTGTGGGAAATGAAGAAATTGCTTGTATCAAGCAATTTCTTCATTATCTACAATGTTTTCTATATTAGAAACGAAAAATCTTAAAATTCCATTAACAAGCAAATCGCGCCTGTACCTTCTTTAACCCTTTCCTGTACAAACCCGGAATTTTACGTCGCTGTGCTTTTATACTTGAGAAAACATTGTGGAAAAAGACGAAATTGCTTGCACCAAATATTCATTTTCATCTGCAACCTCTTTCAGTTTGGACCAGTCTGAAATTTTGTTGTATGGGTAAGGTATAAGAAACTTTGCCCTAACCCAATTCCTTATTAGACGACAAAGGGATTAACAGAGTCAATTTTCGAATGCGCTTACGGTGACAGATGTGGTTAGTTTTTAATTTGAAATCAGAATGATTAGACAACATCGTCGAAAATATTACTTGCTGCAAGTCTCAAAACGCTTTTCGTTTTGCTACTCACAAAGGACGACAAAACAAGGAAATGGATTAAGTAGAATGTGTTGTTTGCCTTTCTACTTATTTTGCAATAAAAGTAGTCAAACACCATCATAAGCGAAAGTTTATAACGCGTTTTATTTACGTGAAACACAGTTCAGTAGGTCAAATCGCCGTCCCAAAACCTATCGCTGCGTCTCTTACGTTTACGTACTGTGGTGACCATATGAAACAGCGTTGAATATTGAAGACACGTAACAATTTTATCGTGGTTGATAATTGATACATCGATGGTCACGCCCACTAATTTACGACAGAAAGTTCCTACTCGATATTAAACCGCTTTATTTTACTTAATTTGTTGCGGGTAACATTTAACAAAAAAGTGAAAAAATTGGTCTGCGTCTTAAACGCCGTAATTACAGCTTTGAAAATCTGTAGTTACGACGTTTACGTCGGCAAACGACGGAGTTCCGTCTAGAATTAATGATTTTTGATTGGAAGATTTGTTATTTGATTAACATCTGTTTGACAGACGCTATGCGTCAAGTCAACAAAATGCTTCATTTCTCGTATACTTGACTTGGGAATTTTGCAGGACATGGTTACCATGATAGCGCATGTTTAATGAAATGTTTGTAAAAGAATCACTTTATGAACTCTCAAAAGTGTCTTTTTACGCTTTTGAATGTTTTTATCAAATTTATCAAGTGTTTACCCGTCTGTACGGATATTTAAGATATTATTAAAAAGCTAGTGTCATACAAAAATGGTCCAGACTGTTCTTGAGTCAAGGGCAATTAAAAAGTAAAGACATACTAAAGTGATGTTAAATCCAGAATTAACCCATTATCAATCGACAAAATTTTAGACTGATCTTGAGTCAAGGGCAATTAGAAAGTAAAGACATACTAAAGTGATGTTAAATCCAGAATTAGCCCATTATCAATCGACAAAATTTTAGACTGGTCCAAACCTGAAAAAGTTGTAGATATATCAAAGTACAATTGAATTGAGATATAACTGTCAATTGGTTGAATAGAAATATAACTGTCAATTAGGGTAAAAAACTTTTCTTGCATGTTTTGCAAAGCTCTACTTTTTATTTATTTGTCAGTGTGTAAAATTGGGGTATTAAGTTGTTATGTGTTAATTGGAAATTTAACTATTTCAGGTTTTTGCGGGTGATCGGTACATTTATAATAAAAAAGAGAAATAATTACAACACAAGAAAACAATCCATGGGTTCAATGTAGACGCTACCGAATGCGTTCGGAGGTTCGCTGAAAACGCTCACTGACCCAATACAGGAAGTTCTAATTAGATACAAAATTGCGTTGTTTTGCAAAATATATACTAAGTAGCATGTAAGAAAAAAATTAAGTGCTGCTTTGCGACCAGAACGTCGTAATTATAGTGCAACATCAACAAAAAACACTTAATATAAATATTGGAGTTCAAAGTTCACATAGAGTCCAAATTACTGATTTGATTGATTAGGCCAGTTTTTTAATGACATCATCGATCCGTCACTACAATTTGGTTTGTAGCTAGCATTTCTCTCGCAGCAATAAATGTGCATTGTGACCGCTTTAGGTCCATTTAAAGTAATTTGTAAGTACACATTTGTATATTTGAAAAGAGATGTAATTGTAAGAGTAATTATGTGCTTTTGTTTTTCAAATTTATTTCCCTTTGAAGAGGGTTCTATCCAACGTAGTCTTTCACTTTTTCAAATGCTTTAGGTTGACTTATTCCGAAAAAAAAACCCAAATAAATGCTGGATTGGTTGTTTAGGGTTGATAATAGATCACTTAATTGTTATGTGCAGAAACATCCTAATGTAAATCATATTCTTACACATATAGAATGTATATGAAATATCAAATTTATCTTTTACCTATTCCCACACAGTGACGCTTTGGACGCGCCTAAAGAAAAAAACAACAATTTTGAAAACATAGTGTAAAACGAAGAAATTGCTTGTAACAAGCAATTTCTTCATTTAACACAATGCATTCTATCCAGAAAGCTGAAAAACACCAAGTTGCAATTGTGGTCTGCAAAACCTTTAAATTTGGATGAGTCAAAAAATTTGCCATCTGGGCGTTTAAAAATTCAATAATTCAGTAATTTGATTTGATTGTAATGGGTGGGGGTCAAGAGTATTTAAGTTATAACACTTGTGCAACTAACCAGGATTTTTTTCTTTCTGCCCACCGAAGCTCTCTCATCATTCGCCCATTGGTGAGATACAGATGACAAAGGTCGAGATGACTTTTATCAAATATCGAAAAGATAATTGGCTGAGTCGGAGTTCAAACTCACGTCCAAAGGAAAGAGATCAAATCGCGTTACCGACTTATAGGGCCCGGCTCAACTATAACATATGGAACACATGTTTTAGCAAACGGAGACCTCTCAGGGTTCCCACAAACTTTAGTAATGTGCGTTCACATCATCTCGCCGTTTTCTGGAACATCGCACTTTTCTTTGAATTCAGCATTGTCCGATCTCATAAACCTGTTTAATTTTAGGAGTAACGATCGTCCGAACTTCTAAATCCAATACATTTCATGCATCATTCGAATTCTAAGTAAGATAGTTTTGAATAATACACGAACATAGCGCAAAATATCGAAACTTCATGACAAAAAAATTAAAAAGGGGGAGATGGTCTCTGTTACTTCTTCTTCTTCATTATTTTAACCTGTTAAGAGCAATGAATATATTACCGGTCGCTTGCCACGCCCAATGGGCTCCAACATGAAGTTCCACTTCGATATCAAACGTTGTTATGGTTACTAACATGTAACATGTAAAATGTAAAATAGTTGGTTGGTGACTTAAACGTCGTAACTACAGCTTATTCAAGCTGTAGTTACGACTTTTAAGTCACCAAACTTAAAAAATATTCTTTACATAGATATCGGCCAATCTTGGGGTTCAAAGTTGATTTGCGGTTTAAATGATTTATTTGATTGGTCGATCGATTCTTTGATTGACAGACGCGATCCGTCAATTAAGGTTTGCTATAAAACATAAAAGCTCACGAATGATTTTTTTTTTTTTTTTTGAGTTCATGAGCTTTGGATTTTTGTACAATACTGTTGTGCTTCATGCATCGACGTCGACATGAACGAATAGTGCCTACTAAAAACGAAACAAATAAACCGACTGAATTACGCCACGCCCTGAAAATTAGAATAACAACAGACAAAGAATGCCGTTATCTGCAAATGTCTTCAAAATAGTAACAAATAGCCGACCCTATCCCCGATTTTTTTATTTCATAGTCTGTATGTTACATGTATTAATCAAAGCACTGAAAGTATTGTAAGCTTGCAAAGCATGGTTTTGTTAGGTAATCTTCTTTTTTAAAGGTTATCATGATAAATAAACGAGGTTAAAGTTACCCAAGGATTAACACATCACAACATGACAAAATCTAAAACTGGTTCAAATTGAAAGAAGTTGCAGACTTTAAGTTGGTGGAATTTAGAAAATTTTTGCCTCCTATTAACTTAAGCTATCAAAGCTGACGCTTTGCTGGCTTAAAATGACTAAAACGCCAAAGAAGTCAATTAACACAACATCTGGTTTAGATGGAGGAAATAGGAGCTAATTCACTTGGTAAATAGTCATAGTTACCTCCCTTTAGAATAACATCTTCAAAGGGTACATGCGTGCAATAGTATGGTTTTGGCCCTCTTAGTGGCACATAATATGAAGACAAATATTTTTCTAATGATTTTAAAAATTCAACCACTGATATATAACCTTTTTACTGCTCCATCTTTATCCCTAGCGTTGTTGTTTTAGCCAACAACTAGATTAGATGGTAGATTTAAATAATTAGAATAAAACAAAACATAATAAACAAACAAAATCAAAGCCAAAACCTTTTCGAATTTAAATGAACAGAACAGAACAAAAAAAGTTTTGTTCTGTTCTGTTCATTTAAATTCGAAAAGATTTTGGCGTTGATTTTGTTTGTTTATTATGTTTTGTTTTATTTATTTGTTTGTTTTATAACTATGAGTGTAATATATCTATCGCTTTATGGCATACTTATCTAGTTACCCCGTTTACCCATGAGCACACGACAAATTCAGACTGGTCATAATTCATAGAAGTTGCAAACAACATTTCTTATATGCTGAAGTTTAAAAATGATTTATCTTTTAGAGCAGTTAAGATGCAGAATCATCACTTTTCATAATCTTTCCAAAGCTTTTCTTGATGTGTAGGAATAGTAATTGTGATTTCCTCGTCTAAAATGCCTGTCTTTTGACTCTTGTACTTTACAGATTTATTTGAACACTTTGTCGTTAGATATGATTTAATAATAATTGCCAACGTTCGTATCGTGTAGATTTCAGGTAGAGATTTACGATTAAGGAAGAATGATAAATATCAAAACTTTTCAACGTGAGATTTAATTTACTTAAAGTGGGTAATCATTATTTTCCCTCTTCCGATTTCGCCTAAAAATATTTCTCCATGACGGCGGCCCAAAACATTTATTCAGCCCGGACCAGAGCTTATCAACTCCGGCATGTGCCTTCATTTTTGCTAACCTTAGCGATTGGCGACTTAAACGTCATAGCTACAGTTCAATCAAGCTGTAGAAACGACGTTTAGGTCACCAACCAACATTTTGCTTTTTTTGTTACATGCTGCTATCAATAAATTTTGCAAAACGACATCGTTAAAATCCTTTCAACCCCAACATTGGCCGCCATTTTAGACGACATTTATTGTTTGTTTGGCAACTTAAACGTCCCAACTACAGCTTATTCAAGCTGTAGTTACGACGTTTAGGTCACCAACCAATATCTTACTTTTCTGTTTCATGCTACTAGAAATGAATTTTGCATAAAATCGCCGATGAATAACGATAAAAATCGAAGCGGAACTTCCTGTTGGAAGTTCATGGGTGGGGCATAGAGAGCCATTGGGCGGGGCCTAGAGAGCCATGGGGCGTGGCCTAAAGAGCACTTTGGCGGGGCCAGCGACGGCGGCACTCATCCTTTCCGACTATTTGTCTCTCACCAATGGATCGATAATCGTAGACCTATGCGGGATAGCAACTGGAGGCTAGGAAAGGATGTAATGGTAGTATTGGTGTGAGAAATACCTGGATCCCATTGTTAGGGTCTCCAGCTGTCGCGATATGACTGAAAGATTGTTGAAAGCGGCGTAAAACCCCATTCAAACAAATAAATGTTTTGATTAGTCGGTTCATTCCTTGATTTACAGAAGCATTTGGTCAATTACTTAGCACCATTTTGTTTCTTATCATCCGATCAAAACATATACCAAGACATTGAATATACGTGACCATAAAAATAGAATCTGCGACGACGAATATTCTCCATAAAAGGACTTGTTTTGTGTTTCAATCTAGGTTTTCCCCTTTTCTGACAGGCTTTTGTTCGAAAAAAAATCATTGTCTATGTTGATTACCCCAAACATTTCTTCTCATGTTGATTGATTGATTGATTGATTGATTAACTGATTTATTGATTGATTGATTGATTTATTGATTGACTGATTGATTGATTGATTGATTCATTGATCGATCGATCGATTGATTGATTGATAGGGGTTTAACGCCACTTTTAACAGTAGTTCATTTATATCGCGGCGGCTGTAGCACCTAACAATATATTCCTGCTATTTATAACACCACTACATCCTTTCCTAGCCTTTAGCTGCTACCCCTCTTAGGTTAACGATTTTCCACCCATTGGTGAGAGACAAATGTTGGAAAGGATATGTGCCGCCACCGGGGATCGAACCCGTGACATCCCTTGATTGAAGGTTAGGAGTCTGATGCTCTACCGACTGCGCCATGACGGCGGCTTTTCTTCTCATGTGCATCTTTTTATTGTTTTATTGTGTGTGAATTAGCACTCCCCCCCCCCCTAAAGACTGACAAGAGGTGATACAAAGAGATGCTGGGGGAAAAGGTTTACCAAAGATCATTTGTTATTAGGTTGTATGTTTACGTTATTCGGAACTGAATAAACTATTGTTCTTTAGTCTTCAATATTTGACCTTTCCAATTATTTAAAATATGAAATCAGATTTTATAACGTTTACGATAAAACTTACGCAAGTTTAGTAAAACGCACTTTAGATTTTCTTATGTTTTAACGTAAACTTAAAATACGTAAAGCCATACGAACACTGTAGTAAAACGGCACCCTGGCCCTTACTGATTTACGATAAACTATTTGACGAGTGGAAGAATCAATCTAAACTAGAATGACTCAAGGAAACTGGTATAGAATATTATGCACATTATTTTCGGACCGTGTGGTCGTTAAAGTTCTTGCATTTAAGGTCAAATACGTCAATGTTGTCATCTCTTTAAGTACAAATATATTTAATATTTGTCAAATTTGAACGCGCTTACCTAAGATCATTTTAATTTTGCATTTGTAATAAGACATATTATGAACAAGGGGCAGGTTTATGAGTGCAGGAAAGTGTTGTTATCCTTAAAACGGTCCTCAGGTATGTCGAAATGATCGGAAAGTACAAAACATACGCCGAAGAACATCAGTTTTTACATTCGGATAATTTCTTTCTCTGTTTCACAGTAATGGTCGAATAAAAAACGGTTAATCGATAAAGTTTGAATTGGTTTAAAGGAGCTTTCAACAATATTCACTTAAAGCATCAGCCAGCCATGAGAAAAAGTAGATAATTTTCATGTTTTAGTTTGAATATTCCTGTTATATTATGCTGAGCCCGGAATATTACTGTTTTGGCAGGAGGTGTAGCCTAAAATCAGACTGCATATATGTACAGTTTGATCTTGGTCTACACCATCAGATTGTCCCTGTTAAGCCAGTGTTGTTATTGGATAAATTCTCAAAATAATTATTAACCCTCAATGATACTTTTTTAGTCCTTTGATTTTAATGAAAGTATAGGTAAGGAATAAATTGTGAGAAAAGAGGAAGCTGCTTGTAACAAGCAATTTCCTCTGTTCTCACAATATTTTCTACCTAACTTAGCCTTTCATTTTTCAATAAACACCAACTTGTCTGCAACTTCTTTCAGTTTAGACCAGACTTAAATTCTGTCGATTGAAAATGGTTTAATGCATGAATTTTCCCCAGTATGTCAGGGGTTAAATGCTCTCATTTTACTAAGCCGAGATCCATGGCGATCTCCGAACTGCGACAGATCGACAAAGATCCTAAAAGATCTTCTCTTAATTAATAACTTTACTAGTACCTGCATTGTGATTATATTCAGTTTACGCTCTCATGGCGATCTTTTTACGACCATTGAGACCCAAAAACCATTTAACCCTTTCCCGTTCAAATATGTGATTTTACGTTCCTGTGATTTTATACACCAGAAAACATTGTGGAAAAAGAAGAAATTGCTTCTACCACATAGGATGGTTTTCATTGATGTCTGCAACCTCTTTCAATTTGGACTAGTCTAAAATTTCCAAAAGCAGGAAAGGGTTAATTGGAATTGGTCTCCGCGATAACCTCGTTGTGTGTGACGACCTCTAATGAACTGTTGACGGTCCGCTGATCATCCGGTTTGTTCAAATGCGGTCTTATGCTCTCTTTTCGTTATTCAAATAAGACGCGTTCTAACTCATTTCAAGTACGTTCCTGGCGAACAACGGAGACATAATTGACAGACCGCAGCTGTCAATCAAAACATCGGTCGACAAATGATTTTTTTTTTTTTTTTTTTTTCATTTATACAGAAAAATAATTTTGAAATCCCTCATTTATGTTGGGCATTTTTATTGTTTATTCTACTTAAACGTGACGGTCGTATTTACAGCTTATTCGTGTTTAAATGTAAAGATATTGCAGATAATGACCAAAGGTGCGTTTGAATAGAAAAATAGTAGCCAAATAGGGTACAGTCATCGTCAGAAAAGAAGAAATTCCTGGTTACAAGTAATTCTTTTTTTCCATCAAAGTATCCTCAATATGATTCAAACGGAAATGAACGGTCATGATGTAATGGGTTCACATTTCGCATAAAACACAAAGGCACAAGGACGACAAAAATATTTAAATATTGTGGCTTGACTATTTGTTTGTACAGTAAAGAACATCATGAAGTTGACGCTCAATCCATTCAATTTAACCCATTCTCACACAGCAAAATTTGAGACTGGTCCAAAGCTTCTTTCTTGAGGGGCGTAAAAAGGAGGGATTGTGTGGGAATGAGTTAATTGATAGCTGGCTGGCCATGTCCACTAAACTCTAACAAGTTTCTCTTGTATTTTAAAACAGCGTTATTTTGCAAAACTTATGGTTAATAACATTTAACGAAAAAGTAAAGCGGTTGGTTGGCGACCTAAACATCGTAGCTACAGATTGAATAAGCAAAACCGACAAAAAGCTTTACACGAATGTCGGCCAGTGTTGGAGTTTAACATTCTCCTAAGGTATATATCGGTCGGTTGATTCTTTCGAAAAGTCAACATTCAACTCATTTTTTTATTATTCGAAATACCAATTCAAAAAATTTCAAGATATTCCTTAATTTCTTTTACATCGCTCAAAACAGCCCGCAATTTATTTGGCTGACCTAGATAAACAGATAACTGACTAAACAACTCTATTGTGATGCATTTTTAAAGGGAGGTACATTTGTAATTACACATCATTCATTTCGTTCAATGTTTGCTCATACCGCTTATTCCATTGCATTTCGAAACTGTACCAAAATCACTCATTTGTCAATTTCACGATGTTCTAAACTGTACTATACTTACGACCCGGAAATAATTTCGATGTGAGGATATTCCTGAATCACGAAGATGTGTCTTCAAGAAGTTGTTTTGCGGTGTAATAGATCAACGAATGTAAACAATAACCTCAACATTTTGACGATTCAAATACTAAATCCACTAGAAGAATCACTTCTACTAATTCAATTTGTCTATCTTCCTCGGCGTACACACGATGGGTCTTGCGTGACTCACTGGTCAGGTTATGGACTCGTAATCTGAGAGGTATCGAGGATGCAGGTTCGATACCTGGCTGCGGTGCTGGTCTCGTAGGAATATCATCGGACAAAACATATCAGAGCCCAAGCCTAGTATTGGTGATACTAAGGAAGTTTATTGTTGTTGTCATTCTATAACGTCGGTTGAGTCAAGCTGTAGTTAACATGTTTTAGAACGACAACGACGATATGAATAAGAGATTATGAACTGTGATAAAACAGACAGATTGTTAAAAACGGCCGTAAACTCCATACAAACCTATATACATGAATATATAATTGTCATCTCTAATAGAAAAGTGATCATCAAGGGTTGCGTTTTCATTCTATAATCCGCCAACTGAAGAATCTTGCTGTCATTCAAAGAATTGATTGACCAATCAAAATCGTTCTTTCAGACAGGAAGTGAATATTGACATTGATATTAATGTCAATCGTTTTTCTTAGTGTGGCGACTATAACGTCGTAACTACAGATTATCTAAGCTGAAGATTATCGATTTACCTAATATATTATGTCCTACACCAAATCAAAAATTGAGCAATCAATCCCCATTTAAAGTTTGAGTTAAACTAACTTGTCAGAGGTCAGAAGGCTTTACCGGCGATCCGTCTGTGGAGGAATCGGTGCTGACAATTAATATCGAAATACCGATCAAATTACTCCAGCAGCCTCTTATACCTCCGTCGAGTAGGTTATAAAATCTCTCTGTTTGAACCAAATGGCGTAACTATAGCTCATTTATACTGCAGTTGAGAGGATTTTGGTGCCCGCCGACGATTACCAGTTTCAAACAAGAAACCAATGATTTCTCGTATCTCTGACAAGCTGTCCTGTCGGTGTGTCGTTTGAAGAGGTGATGGCTAACTCTACGTCAATAAACGGATCGCTGTTCACACGCTATAACTGACAATGTAGATTGACTAGGATTTCAAACAACGTCTGTTTGTAAAATATATGTTCAGGGACATATAACTAAAAGTAAGTCGTTGGTAACGACCTAACCGTAGTTACGACGTTTAACCCATTCCAAGTACCCGAAAGGCAGTTTGACTAGGATATCAAACAATGTCAGTTTGTATAATATATGGTCAGTGACCTATAACAAAACGTAAATAGATGGAAGACGAACTTTAGCATAGTTACGACGTTTAACCCATTCCCACTACAAGACAAGGCAGTTTGACTTGGATATCAAATAATTTCAGTTTGTATGATATTTTGTTTGGGACCTATTACAGAACATAAATAGATAAAAAAAAACGACCTAAGCATAGTTACGACGTTTAATCCATTCTCACTACCCAACAAGGCAGATTGACTAGGATATCAAACAACGTCAATTTGTATAATATATTGTTAGGCTCCTATAACTTAAAGTAAATCGAAGGAAGGCGACCTTACCATAGTTACGACGTTTAATCCATTCTCACTACCCGACAAGGCAGATTGACTAGGATATCAAACAATGTCAGTTTGTATAATATGTGGTCAGGGACCTAATACAAAACGTAAATAGATGGAAGATGACCTTACCATAGTTACGACGTTTAACCCATTCCCACTACCCGACAGACAGTCTGACTAGGATATCAAACAACGTCAGTTTGTATAAGATATGGTCAGGGACCTATAACAAAACGTAAATAGATGGAAGACGAACTTTAGCATAGTTATGACTTTTAACCCATTCCCACTACTCAACAAGGCAGATTGACTAGGATATCAAACAATGTCAGTTTGTATAATATATGGTCAGGGACCTATTACAAAACGTAAATAGGTGGTAGACGACCTTACTATAGTTACCACGTTCAACCCATTCCCACTACTCAACAAGGCAGTTTGACTTGGATATCAAACAATGTCAGTTTGTAAAATATATGGTCAGGGACCTATTACAAAACGTAAATAGATTGTAGACGACCTGACCCTAGTAACGACTTTTAACCCATTCCCAATACAGGGCAAGGCAGTTTGACTAGGATATCAAACAACGTCAGTTTGTATAATATATGGTCAGGGACCTAATACAAAACATAAAATTGAAGGAAGACGACCTTACCATAGTTACCACGTTCAACCCATTCCCACTACTCAACAAGGTAGTTTGACTTGGATATTAAACAATGTCAGTTTGTATAATATAAGGTCCGGGACCTATTACAAAACACAAACAGATGGAAGGTGACCTTACCATAGTTACGACCTTTAACTCATTCCATCTTCCAGACAAGGCAGTTTGACTAGGATATCAAACAACGCCTGTTTGTATAATATATGGTCAGGGACCTATAACAAAACGTAAATAGGTGGAAAACGACCTAACCATAGTTACGACCTTTAACCCATTCCCACTTCCAGACAAGGCAGATTGACTAGGATATCAAACAACGTCAGTTTGTATAATATATGGTCAGGGACCTAATACAAACCGTAAATAGATAGAAGATGACCTAACAATTATTACGGCGTTTAACCCATTCCCACTGCCCGACAAAGCAGTTTGACTTCGATATCAAACAACGTAAGTTTGTTTAATATATGGTCAGGGACCTATTACAAAACGTAAATAGATGGAAAGTGACCTTATCATAGTTACGACTTTTAACCCATTTCCACTACCCGACAAAGCAGTTAGACTTAGATATCAAACAACGTCAGTTTGTATAATATATGGTCAGGGCTTATTACAAAAAAGTAAATCGATGGTAGACGACTTTACCTTAGATACGACTTTTTACCAATTCCCACTTCCCGACAAGGCAGTTTGACTAGGATATCAAACAACGTCAGATTATATAATAAATGTTCAGGGACGTAATACAAAACATAACTCTCTGGTAGCCGACCTTAGCATAGTTACGATGTTTACCCATCCCCACTACCCGATAAGACAGTTTGGCTTCGATATCAAAAAACGTCAGTTTGAATGATATGTGGTCAGGGTCTTATTACAAAACGTAAATAGATGGAAGGTGACCTTACCATAGTTACGATTTTTAACCATTCCCACTACCAGACAAGCCGTTTGACTAGGATATCAAACAACGTCAATTAGTATAATATATTGCCAGGGACCTTTTACAAAACGTAAATAGGTGGGAGGAGACCCACAATAGTAACGACGTTTAACCCATTACCACTACCAGACAGACAATTTGACTAGGATATCAAACTATTTCAGTTTGTATAATATATGGTCATGGACTTATTACAAAACGTAAATAGATGGTAGACATTATCATAGATACGACTTTTAACCCATAACCACTACCCGACAAGGCAGTTTGACTAGGATATCAAACAATTTCAGTTTGTATAATATATGGTCATGGACTTATTACAAAACGTAAATAGATGGTAGACATTATCATAGATACGACTTTTAACCCATTCCCACTACCAGACAAGGCAGTTTGACTAGGATATCAAACAACGTCAGTTTGTATGATATATGGTCGGGGACTATTACAAAACGTGAATTGATGGAAGACGACCTTACCATAGTACCCATTCCCACGGGTCGACAAGGCGGTTTGACTTAGATATCAAACAACCTCAGTTAATATAATATATGTCAGGGACATATAACAAAAGGTAACTCGTTGGCAGGCGACCTTACCATATTTACGACGTTTAACCAATTACCGAAAAATCCCGCTTTTTTTTGTCCCTCATGAAAAATGTTGTGGGAAAACATTATGGAAAATGAAGAAATTGCTTATAACAAACAATTCCTTCATATTATCCACAATGTTTTCTGCCCCCCAAAAAGACAAATATTTTTTTAAAATTTCGCCAACTTGAAATTGTTCTCTGCAATAATTTCAATTTGGACCAGTCTACATTTCTTTTGTGTTGAAAAAGTCTAAGCCCCCCCCCTCCCCCCGACCGAAAATCTTTGTTTTCAATGTCAAACTCTGTATTGGAGTGTCACTTCCGATGAAATCAAATGAGCGCATGCGTGACATTTCCAACTATTACACATGTGCGCCAAGTAAAGACTCAGATCAGCCTGTGCATCCGCACAGTCTGATCAGAGCCTTCACTCTGCGCTCTGTAGATAGATACTGACCCAAAGCTTCTTTAAACAATCAGCCAATATTCTAATTGCCCCGAATGGCTGTCCAGGGTGCTCAATGTGTGCGAGTCACGCACATGCGAAATGGTTGGAAATGTCACGTATAGGCTCAAATGATTAGATGGTTCAGTCGAGTATTCGATTGACAGAGGCGATCCGTGAATTGAACAGAACTTTAGGCTGAAAGACAAAACAAAAATCAAATTTCATCAAGGCAAACACGTGGATACACCACTTGCGGTTCGTTCGGAAGAAGGAAGTTAGATTCATTGTTGATCGCCATAAAATAGAACATAAATCCTGTGGCGACGTGACTTTTTATGAGTAATCGTGAACCATCAAACCTTTTCGTCCCACCTTTTAAACTTTGCATAAAATAAGTTATGATTTATCAGAATTGGTGTTATGCCTTTTTTTCTTCTTCTTAGAAATATACATGAAACTATTCGTCAATATTCGTCCCTGAAAAGAAATTGACAATAATTCACTTCTATCTATGTATCATCTGTATAGTGCATATAGTGTAAATCCTGACCAGACTTCGCGGATAGGCAGGCTGGTCTGAGTCTCTAAATGGCTCAAGTGTAGTGGTGTTGGAAATGATACGCTCAAAAAATGATAGTAATTAAACAAGCGTAGTAATCTAGTCAGTTAGCATAGTGGTCTAGGCCGTCAACGAAGCGGTCCGGTCCTTTTAGTTAGTGGTCTGGTCCGTTGGCATTGTCACCTGATCTGTCAGTGAAGCGGTCTGGTCGCAGTGATTTGATCGAGTAGCATTGTGATCTCGTCTGTTAGCATTGAGCCCTGGTCTATTAGCTTAATGACTTAATCCATTGACTGCAAGTGGTCTAGTCCGTTAGCGTATAGTGATCTCGTCCTTTAGCCTAGTGACCTGGTCCGTCAGCGTAGAGGCCTGGTCAATAAGCGTACATGCCTTGTCCGCAGGCATAATTGTCTCGTCTGTCAACGTAGTGGTCTGGTCCGTCGGCGATTTGGTCTAGTTCATAACATTTTATAAGGCTTCGTCTTTTTTGATAGAAATAATGTAGATAGTGAAGCAATGGCTTGTAACAAGTTATTTATTCTTTTTTCCAAGATTCTTTTCAAAGCTTTTTCTTGAGGGGCGTCAAAAAGTGGAGTTGTGTTGGAATGGATTTAACTCCATATCGCTTGCATTTCTACAAAATTTGGATTAAATTTCCACACCCTGTTACTGGTCATAATGACACATTTGGGTTTGTGATGTCTTATCGAGCAAAAGTAGGGCTAGGTGGAGAAGTTTTTTGTAAATTCAACCCACTGGTTCATTTGTTGATGGTCTCTGTAAATAGTTTGAATTGTAGCCACGTTAGCTCGTAAAAGTGTGTGGGTGATACTCTTATTATCCACAGAACATCATGCTTTGGAAAACAGTTCATGATAACAACAAGATAATAACATTCAAAAAGATTCTAAGGAGTAACCATTTTGTTAATTTCATACTAAAGATGTAACAATTTGCCAATCGCTGGCCCCGCCAACTTACTCCTTTGGTCACGCCCACTGACTCTGACAGGAAGTTCCGCTTCTAGTTTAAACGGCGTTATTTTGCAAAATTTATGGCCAGCAGCATGTAACAAAAAGTAGAATAGTTGGTTCGCGACCTTAATATCGTAACTACAGCTTATTCGAGCTGTAGTTACGACGTTTAAATCATCAAACCAATAAAAAAAGATTAATAAAAATGGTGGGAAACTTTTGAGGTTAAAACTCATGTCTGATCTGAATGAACGATTTAATAACTCGACTTGTCGCCGAAATTGGTCAATTCTCCCTGGAAGCCCGACGAATCTAGGAAGAGTAAATAAATGCACATTTCAGACAGGGAACTCTGTAAACTTTGTAAGTGAAATAACATATCGTCTGTCAAATTATATTAGATGTTTCCCGTCTTTGACCAACACCAAAGATATTGTAGTGACCCAGATTATATTTATAGACCATGAAACCGAATAACTTCTTATTGATTGACCAAGGATATAGCGTAGAAAATAAAAACACACTACGTTAGGAAGTAATTTTGTATACAAAGGAACTTTATGTTACACATAAAATGGTTTAAGTCACACAGTTGTTCTTTAAATATACATGTACATAGCTCATTGGTGGGAAATGATAAATTGAACTTAATTGACCAATCGCAGCTGTCAATCAAATAGCCAGTCGACCAATGAAATCATTCATTGAGACAAGAAATGAGTTTTGATCATCAACATTGGCCGCCATTTTTGTTAGCCTTCTTTGTTGGTTTGGCGGCTTAAACATCGTAGTTACAGCTTATTTAAACTGTAGTTACGATTTGTATTTCGCCAACCAACTGTACTACTTTCTTGTTACATGCTACTAGTCATATTTTTTTCAAACTAACGCCGTTTAAAATCGAAATGGGACTTCCTTTCGGAGTCAATGGGTGGGGCTAACGAAGTAAGTGGGCGGAGCCAGCGATTGGTTAATCATTGTAACATAACATAGTAAGCATGATCCTGTATTTTAGAAACGTACGTGTCATTTTTACACTTTGGGACAATTTCCATTGTCCCCTAAAACACATCTTAGTTACTTAAACCCATCCAACACTTTTAAAATCAAACGGGTGATATAACACTACAGTAAATACCGTGCCATTGAGCTGAAATCTTTGATGACGCCCTTTCGTTATTATGAAATAGATGTCATTTTGATATCACAAATTGGTCAAATTCAAGAATTCAAGAATTCGTCTTAACATAAATTTGGTATCAAGATCGTGTTTTCATAAAATACCGGAAATATTAACTCGTCATTGAAAACAGATTCAAACTTGTCAAGGCCACGTTTTTATCAGTTTATCGACTATATTCGTAGACGAACCGTACGCTAATATCGCAGCACTTTTACACTGGTTCTAGTATCTAATGACTAACCGTCATCATTCATTGTGATGGATACTCGTAAATTTATTTTTTCATATTTTTTTATTATTATTATTTTTTTTTTTTTTTTTTTTTTTTTTCAATTTTGATATTTGACAATCACTGGATAATATTGAAGAAATATGAATAGCCTTAGGGCTTTAGTCCCTGATAAGAAAGAAAATATGTGATGGTTCATTATCACAAATATTGAAATTCTAAAAGTCACAGACACTTCATAAAACCATGATTAGCTTTTGTTTTACCAGGAATCCACTGTTAGGGACCATCCGCCGCGATTTGACTGAAATACTGTTAAAAGCTACGTTAAACCCAATTCAATCAATCATTTAAAAAGAAAATACTTGATAGCTAAGTACATTACTGCGAAAATTGTGTCGAAGAATGACAAACAGGACAAGATATTTATTGAAATTTTAAAGCATTTTCTGCCTTACAATTGTATTATGATTAGCACTTCAATCATTTAATCACTTCTAACAATGGCACAATTTTGATTCCAGTTGATCGGATGATCATAAGCTCTTCGCAGTCGACACAAGAGTTACGATCGGCAGTTTTGATATGGAAATAAATGCATTGATTGGGATCAATTATATTGTGATGAAATACCGCATCAATGGGAAGATTCCGTTAACCATTAGATACTGGACCGACCAAAGAGCGCTCATCTTGTGGTTTCCGTAAAGAAAAGTACTCTTAACCCTTTTCATGCTGATCCCGGAATATTCCTACTTTAACAGTGGCTTTGGCAGGTGTATAGACTAAGATCAGACTGCACAGATGTGCAGTCTGATCTTAGTCTACATTACCTGCTTGTTATTGCTGTGCTGAGAAAAATCTTTGACGACATATTGATCTAATTTTATCGAACTTTTAAAATACAGTGGAAACATGATGAATATTCAGCAGAACAAGGATTAAAATTCAATAACCCCCAAAAAAGGCACGGTTATCAATGACTTCGTAAATACTTCAAATCAACAACGGTGCCTTAAGCTTAGACCTCTTGTAGGGAAAAGTGGAGGCCTTGACATCGTTCAACGTAAGTGGCAAAAGGTAGTAGGAGGTTGGAAACAATGAACGCAGATCAGTTTTGTATTTTACATCCGTTCCGATATTTTTATGCAACAAAGTTCATATTAAAAGCACTTGATACACTATACTTACACTGGCTCCCAAATTCTCCGTTCATCAGGTGCTTAATTCTAATAAGTTCAAATTTGATTGTTGAATTCAACCCTTCAGCTATTTCTCAAAATTATGTTTTAGGAAGTATAGATCATGGAATGGTTTTTATACATATGTTATACCAGGAAGCCTACGACCATCTTCGGTATCCTCGGATGACGCTCACTGACCATCTAGCCAAGGGTAGTGTTAATCGCTATGCTGTTCGGACTTGTTCAAATCGTCTAATTAGGGCAAATGGCGAATCGCGACGTCAATCAAAGAATCGATTCGCAAATCAAATCATTCGTGTAGACCGAAAGTGTACTTAAAACTCAGACATTAACCGACATATCTTTTTAAGTTTTTATAGTTTAGCAACTTAAACTTCGTAACAACAGCTTATTCAAGCTGTAGTTAAGACGTTAAGGTCACCAAACAACCACTTACTTTTTTGTTACATGCAATTGGCCATAAATCTTGCAAAAATCACGCTGTTTAATGTCTTAGTGGGACTGCCTGTTAGAGCTAAGTGAGTGGGGCTATATCCATTGCATTCCGACAATGTGGTCTGTCTGAGATAAAAAAAAATATTAATTTACTTTGCAAAGTAAATGGTCGGGGATAAAAAAAAATGTGAATGATCTATCTAAACAGCGTCCTTACAGCTTTAAGGTCGCAAACAAACGAACGCGTTCGACATAAATGTTTGAGGTCGACATTACAACATTTCAAAATGAGGGAATATAATTTGTTAATCAATTATTTTAATTAACAGCACTGTCTGTCTTTTCTACAACAGTTCTTACAATATCTTGTAGAATAATTGAAACGAAAGAAAATGAGTGAATAGAGAATAAGTGAATAATCGCGGCTGTCAATCAAATAATCAGTCAACCAATGAAGTCATTCATTTAGACCAGAAATGAATTAAATCATCAAAACTATCTATAGGTAATTACTAAATTGAATACTATTGTGAAGTATTGATCCGAACATTAAATTTTGATCCTCGTAGCGTAGGAACGCTTTCATTGAAAAAAAGTCTCGAGAGGAAAGGCGAGTGCTTCATTATATACTATATTTATTATATTCCTAGCAGTGAAATCTTGGGCTTTTTCAGTTTAATAAATTTCACTCCAAAAATCGGAACTGCTTTTATTTCAAAAGGGCCAGGGCGCTCCAGGCCAGAGCGAATTGCATAATGAATTGTCATTCTACCTCACCTGATATCTTTTTTTTTTCTTCAAATTTAAGGTCTAAGGGCTGAACTCTACAATTGAACAACAGTGGATGCCAATCACTGAAAAAAATCGACCAATTAAATCAATCATTAAGATCGGAAGTGAATTTTGAACTCCGACATTTTTCCGCCATTTATGTAAAACTTAATATGGGTTTGGAGACATAAAAATCGTAAGTACAGCTTATTCGACGTTTAGGTCGCCAACCAATCATTTTACTTGTTACAATCTACTGTCCATAAATTTTGCAAAGTAACGCCGCTTTATATCGAAGTCGAACTTTCTGTCGGAAAATAGTGAGCGGGGCTAGCGCGGAGTCAGTGGGAGGGGGCCAGCATAGCAAGTGGGCGGGGCAAACGATCGGTCAATTGAGTGGCAAGAGCATCAAGTTAATGATACTCTTAACTGTAACGTAGGTTAAAATATTATCGCATGTTTGTTGAAATTGTTCAATGGTAAGTGTTTCTAACGTGTTTTAAGACATGTTAAACTGTTACATCATTAAATCAAGATAAAACAAAACACAAAACGACAAATACATTGATATAGGCGGTAAGCTTGTCAAATTTCTTTAGTTTAAAAACTAATCTTAAAATGCGGTAGAGGCCCGTCAATAATTTTTCCAAATACCGCATAATTTCTAAAGGTAATGGTGGTAAAATGTTCATTCATTTTAATAGATATGTAGTCGCTGGGCGAGCAAAAATGCGGAAATACAGCTTTATTCAAGCTGTGTCCTACATTTTGCTCGCAAACGACGATGTGACCTGCCCAGAGGAAAGGGACCTTTCGAATTAGGAATTCCAGAAACAAATATTCGACATATCTCAAATGGGCTAAAAATTGCATTAATTGGAAAACAGCCAGGTAGGTTATTCATAATCATCTCATAAGAAACTGCTGGGCGGATTTCAACCAACATTCACAGTAATGATCCTTGGGGCACCCAAAAAATGTTCATCGGAGTACTTGGCTTTTATTTGTGGACATTCAGCACTAACTTGTACAAATGGTAAAATCTTTAAAAATCTTCACTGAAACCAGGGGGTGGGGGGTGGGGGATTTGTATGATAGTTTGCAGGCATATTCCTTGGGTCGACCTATATAAATTTCTTAAAAGTATATGATCGGAAAATTGATATGACCTGGAGAGGTTATAAACACAATTAGTTTCCAACTGTTTGTTTTTGTTGTTGTTGTTGTTTTCGGAAACAACTCTTTGTTTGGTTTTCTATGGGAATTTTAATTTTGAAAACAAACAACTGATGATAAATATGCATGGGGCCTATCAAGTCGGATGCTGAACAATTTTATGGACAGGATTAAAAGCACAATATGTAATAAATTAAAAACAAAGTTTAGAATATAAAAAGATTTTGGGTATTTTTTTTTTTTTTTTTTTTTTTTTTTTTTGTCCTATTCCAATCAATCCGATTTTTTCTAAGAAAAATCTATTTATCGTTATCTTCTTGCATAAATTAGATTTTTGTTCCTTTAAATACCATTCTTCAAATCCAATAACCATATTGACCGCAATAACGTGCAATCAGTTGGCGTCATTTAGACGTAATGAGAACGTCATACAAAAGACTGTTTCCATTCCTAGTAAGGAAGGAATATTTTTGTAGTCGCTATGGAAAACAACAGTACGCATACGAGAACTCTGTATAGTAGAATGGGTTTTATCAACATCAATCAATGCATGCGCTTTGAATATCGGAAAGAAATTTAACTATCAGTCTTAACACATTTAAACCATGCGAATGCATTTAACGTTAACGTGATACAACGTACATGCGCTCGCCGTATAATCCGCATACACAATATCGCATTGTACACATGATTTAGTTTAAATGAAACGACCATTTAACGGGCCTCAAAATTACATTCACGTCATTTCTGTATACGGTTTAAAAATCTACGTCGCGTTGACGTTGGGTGACAGATCGCATGAAAACGTTTGCTTGTAAAAACGATTGAAGTAGCAGGATACATTATCGGCACAATGAAAGTTTTACTTGTTTTAACATTTTCTATGTTGGTCTGTCCGACCGTGTCACAAGTTTTTGGTTTATCTAACATGCCGAGTCCGCTTCTAAATATTTTTGCTAATATTGGAACGTCATCTAATCCAAGTAAGTATTTTGTTTTTCCTTTTCTCACCCATAACCAGGCGTCTAAATTTAAGTACATTCCGAATTCATCGTCGTTACAAACCACAATTAAAGACGCGTATGAAACTGGAAAATAAACGTATTCATGGGGAGAAATATCGGCATTTCTTTCGGCGAGTTAAAAATCATGGATCGAGTGTTAAAAGTGCCTTGAATCAGATTTGGACTATATATTTTTCTAATCTCAAATATCAGTCTGATTTACTGGTGGTATGCTATAATTGTTTTAACCCATTCCAACTCAAGCCCTCCTTTTTACGCCCCTCAAGAAAAAAGCTTTGGAAAACATTGTGGAAAATGAAGAAATTGCTTGTATAAAGCAATTTCTTCATTATCCACAATGTTTTCCATCCAAAAAGACAAAGAAAATTTAAATTCCACCAACTTGAAAATATCGTCTGCAGCTTCTTTCAATTTGGACCATTCTAAAATTTTGTTGAGTTGGAATGGGTTAAAAAAATTAGAGGAATTTTAGTTTGAAATTGAATGGAATTGAAAAAGGGTAGATAGTTGAGGGAGTCGATGCTAAATAACATAGTGTATTATATTCACTCAACCCATTCGATCAAATTTTAAACCTGTCCAAATTCAAAGAAGTTGATGTCGACAATTCAAAGATGGTGAAATCTTTTAAATCATAGCCTATTGGGGTAGAAAACATTGTGAATAATGAAAACATTGCTTGTAACAAGCAAACACTTCGTTTTCCACAATGTTTTCCAAAGCTTTCGTATAGAGGGGCGTATAGAAGCGTCATTGCGTGGGGTTTGAGTACCCATTACCTAATAACCCGGAAAAAAGGAAGCTCATGGAACTTAGTCCATTTTCTTGAAACCTTAATGGCGTAATCATCGGCATGACGTCATCTTACCAGGATTGTGACAGCATCTATCTTTACCCTTATCAGTTCAGTACATTTTTTGTCTGTCAAGTACGATTTTGTGAGAGCGCAATGAATATATCTTAAGAACATACACTGTACAATGAATTATAATATACAATACAAAACTGTAAAGTATGCGTTTAGACTGAGACCAGCCTGCCCACTCAGACAGTCTGACCAGAGTCATTGAACCACTAGCCACTGGCCAACAGTCTCTTTAAACGATAAGTAAAAAGTCTCAATGCTCTGCGTTGTCGCTCTGTCTCTTCAAAGTCCATGCTTTACGAACATCCTGATTTTACAAAATTGTAACGATCAGCTAAGGAACGCGCTACCATTTATGTATCTAGAAATAGCTTTGGGCCATGTAATGTCTCTTAGATTAGTTTTCATTCGAGTTTCACGTTTCTCTAAGTAGTTTTTGACCGATTTATAAGTTTCTGCGAGGCACTTTTAATCCTCTCTTGTTTTACAAATGTTTAGACCTGTCCAAATTAAAAGGTTTTTCAGACGAAAATTTAAAGTTGATACAATTTGAAAAATAACCATTCAGTAGGGTAGAAAATATTGTAGAAAAAGAAAAAATTGCTTGTGACAAGCAATTTCTTCTTTTCCTAAAACGCCTTCTCAATTATTAACCACAGGGACGTAAAAACCAGGGATTGAACTGGAAAGGGTTTAGCGAAAAATATGTTGTTCGAAGTTGCTTTTGATCCAGATGCACATTTTTCAAGGTAGTAATATAAGTACAAAGCAGCTTTTGTTATAGCACACATATTTTCAAAATATTCCTTTACCTAGCAAGTAGCCTTCGTTTCTAGAGATAGCTATTGACCAAGTTGCAAGACATCAGAAAGATAGCAATTGGACGCATTTCTTGTTTCTCGAAATAGTCTTTGACCTAAGAACAAGTTTTTGTGGGTTTTTTTTACCCGGCCTTTAAATCTGAAGTCACTCAAATAGACTTGTCACCGACTTCAATAAAAGTCGAATGGCCATTTAGTTCAGAGTAAAATGCTAAACTCCGCCATTTATTTGAATTGTTTTCCTTTACCCTTTCTCGTTTATCAAAATTTTAGACCGGTTCAATTTGAAAGAAGTTGGATACAAAAAATAAAAGTAGGTGCATTTTGAAAAGTAACCAACCTAAAGGTTAGAAAATATTTTGAGAAAAGAAGTAATTGCTAATCACAAGCAATTTCTTCTTTTCCCACAATGCTTTCTCTATTATAAAAATCACAGGGACGTTAAAAAAAGGGATAATGTAGGAAAGGGTTCGGTTCTTGGTGGTGTTTGAGTACCTTGTAGTCCTCAGTGGTGGTTGTGGTGTTCTTTGTTTGTTTGTTTGTTTGTTTTTCGATTGTTTTGTGGTGTTTTGTTTGTTTGTTTTTGTTTTGTTTTGTGTTTTTTTTTTGTTTTTGTTTTTTTTTTTGTTGTTGTTTTGTTTTCATCAATCTCAATAGTCCTAACTTACAAATAATTATTTACCAATTTAACCCTTCTTCCTTTTTCCATTCAGACTGTCCCGCAGTGTGCACAACCCAGTGGATGATACTTTTACAGGCTTTCCGAATGAATGTCGGCTTAAAGGTGAAATCATATAATATAATACTTTATTATACATAAAAATGTATTTAGTAGAATATATACATTCGACACTTACAAAATCAGACTCGTCAGAAAAAAATCCGAATCTGATAGTGTCAAATACAATTCCATATAAGGTACTCTAAGATAACGTCGTTTTCATTCTGTGTATGACATCGTAATGAGAATAAACGTAATCAAACAGAATGGTAAAGGAGAAGGAAAATACTTGTAGAAATACAGGGTTTTTTTTTTTTTTTTGTCATTTCGTCTTATCTATTTGAATAAAAAAATAGATAAATAATAAATGGAATATTATGTTACGTTTACGATACAACATCTCGTATTTGCTTCTCGCTGCGGAGGTAAATTTTATATTCGACCTTCGGGCTCGTGGAATATCGAAATTTTCCTCCGCAGCTTAACCCATTCCAACACAGCAAAATTTTAGACTGGTCCAAAATGAAAGAAGCTGCAGACGACAATTTCAAGTTGATGGAATTTTGAATTTTTTCGTCTTTTTGGATAGAAAACGTTATGGATAATGGAGAAATTGCTTGGGAGATGCGAGAGATGCATGTACATCAACCCTACCTTTAAGCTGGTTTCAAGACGGCAAAATATTAGACTAGACCAAAATTAAAGCAGTTGTAGACAATTATTCATAATTGATGAAATTGAAAATATAGTTGTCTTAAGAGGTAGGAAGCGTTGTAGAAAATGAAGAAATGTTTGTTACAAGTAATTTCTTCATTTTCCAAAATGTTTTATAAAGCTTTTCTCCTGACGATCGTAACAAGGAGGGATTGTATGGGATTTGATGGTTTAATATTTGTGCGATATAAAGATGCGCTTCATAGAAACATGTATTTTTCCTCTCCTGGGACTTTATCTTTCTTTACGAAACCTTTGATTCCTTTACCTACATACATAACACGTTGCCACAATGAAGCTAGCCGCCGTCATAGCGCAGTTGGTAGCGCGTCGGACTGTCAATCTAGAGGTCCCGGGTTCGATCCCCGACGGCGGCACTCATCCTTTCCGACTATTTGTCTCTCACCAATGGGTCGATAATCGTAGACTTATGTGGGATAGCAGCTGGAGGCTAGGAAAGGATGTAATGGTAGTACTGGTGTGTGAAATACCAGGATTCCATTGTTAGGTGCTCCAGCCGCCGCGATATAACTGAAAGATTGTTGAAAGCGGCGTAAAACCCCATTCAAACAAACAAATAAACAAAGCCACAATGAAGCTGAGAAAAACGTGGCGCATTCGTGCCTGTGTACGAATGCTGCGTGTAAATGCGTGTAAATCTCCTTTAAACTTTTACTGTTTTTAAAATTTCTGGACTTGTCCGAATTAAAAAGGTTAGCGGACAACATGATGATGTGAGCGCAATTCAAATATCAACCCTCCTAAATGATAGAAAATTGAATGTGACAAGCACAGTGATTTCTCAAATATTATGTCACAGCTATGTAAAAAACAGGATTGTACGGGCAAGGGTTTAATGTGTGGAAGATCTTTTTTCTTTTAAGTCAATTTATTACTATTTTCTCCTTGCAGCCTAACGATAGTTTATGTCGATATGCCACAAACCAATCCTTGTTTACTGAATGTCAACCGAATGTTGCCGATCCAAACTTGCCATGCAGAATTTACCAGCCTGAACTAGGAAGCGCGGTGAGCACTTTGTTGATATCCCTTAACAAAGATTTAGCATTCACTTAACCCTTTCCTGGTTTTTGCAATTTTAGACTGGTCCAAATTGAAAGAGGATGCAGACGACAATGAAAATTGGATGCAATTCAAATTAAAACCATTCTATGTGGTAGAAAACATTGTGGGAAAAGGAGAAATTGCTTATTATAAGCAATTTCTCCTTTTTCCACAATGCTTTCTCAAGTATAAAATCAGTGACGTAAAATTCCGGGTTTATCCAGGAAAGGGTTAGATAGTTATTCTTTCCACTAAGCTCTGAAGATCTAGTTCTCAGAACCTAAGTAACCTCAGCACGAATTGGCGGAAAGCGAGTGTTAATCAAGGAACCGATCGACAAACCAAATCATTCATTTTGACGGAAATTGAGCATTTGACTCCAACATTAGCCGACATTTATATCAAAAACTATTGTTGGTTTGGCGACTTAAACGTCATAACTACATATTTTTCAATATATTTTTGGTCGTCGACCAAGGATTTTACTTTTTACTGGCCATAAATCTTGACAAACAGCGTCGTTTATATGCCTGTCTTGGTCACGTTTTATACCTTTCCTACCACATCATGAATATTTCTTTTCTGTCTAAATTAATCTTTCTATGCATCTTATCTAGGTGGAGTCGTTCAATTTTCATTGCTGTCCAAGAAATTGTGTTGAGCCGATATTGTCGTGTGTTGGAGATACTATTCCGCATATCTGCATTCCGTCGAAACTGACACGTGAGTAAATACATGAAACATATAAGTTTTCGACTGGTCTAAAGCCAAAGAAGTGGTAGACTTCGCCTTCTTTAAACATATAATCATTTTCTTTCGTTATATATGTTTTCGATAATTTGTTCGAATCCTAGGTATTTGTTCAAACATAGTGGTGCGTTTCTCTAAGTTTACATGCTGACTTTCCAAACCCATTCCCTCACATAGGCGCTTTTTGACGCACTCTAAGGGTTTTGGAAAGCATTGTGGAAAATGAAGAAATTGCTTGTTACAAGCAAATTCTTCATTGACCACAATGTTTTCTATCTCAAAAGTAAAAAAATATTAGATTTCACTAACTTTAAATCGTCGTATAAATGATGGTAAATGAATTATGGTTATCTTTATTTATTCATATTTTTAATTCGGGTTATTCATTTACCCTATTATTATAATTCTCTCTCGTTTCAGCTTGGCGAAGTCGAATCATGGCAATCTATGTCAAACATCAGACTGAGATGGCAAAAAGAAGTACGTAAAATGATCCACTGGTCATGCATTGTCGCTAAAGTTATAACGCAAAGAAAATGATTGGTTTCATCTCACCTGACAAAAGTCATATCTACGACTGCTGCTAAAAATATATCGTGCAATTACTCCACAGAGCCTTGTCTATCAAAACAAATTTTAACAAGATGACGGCCGGGAGAGTTTTGCTTCCTTGAAAACTTTAACAAAATTTGCATGCTGCTAAGAGAGTTAGCTTTGTCGTTTCTTTAGAGGAAACACTTCCGCCATTTTTTATTTCTTTGCAAGTAATGTTTGCGCATGCTCAGGCAGGTGCGCCTCTGATGTCAAGGGCAAAATTTTATTTATTTACGATCGCCCTTTGTCTTATCGGTTCGGAATAGAAAGCGGAAGGGGAACGACCATCAGGGTATTTCCCTAATAGCCGTCGTAGACTGTTAATCTGTTTTAAGAGTACGCCGGGACAGTTACAAAGAAAATTGGGTAATTCATGCGGTGCGAATAGCCGTTGGAATCCCTCATTCAGTTTGAACTTGCATAAACCAACGTCACCGTTAAGTCATCAGGAGTTATGTTTGCTAGGCGGTCTTCAGTTTTGTAAAGATCAGTCCAAAACTGCCGTAAGCGCCAATACGAATATAGACACTTGGCGTAGTTTTGCGCCAACCATTTGGTGTGACATGATTTAGGACGTTACCGTCCGTTGACTTTGGGTCATATGCAAATGAGGTCATGCGCTGTCGACAACCGAATTCCATGATATCTGAAATAACCTGGAATTCCGCTGAACCTTTCTTAGAAAGCAAAAAAGGCCACTTTAAGCCTGTCAAATTATTACGAAGATAATATCTGAGTTAAGCGTCCGTTGAGCGTATTTTTAGGCAAATGGCATTTTTATTTCTCATCAAGGTTTCAGAAACATCGATACCTCCCATTAAGGGTCTCCACCGGATCTCTCTCCAGCAATCAAAAAAGAAGATTGATTGCTTCTCCGGTTCGATTCCACAAAACCCACAGAACTTCCACACGTTTATCTCTGTGGCACTTTCTCTTTTCGTAATTTGACTCGTCCATTTCAACGGTCCTCTTTTGTTTGCCTAGCGTACAATTGTCACTGTCCAAAATTTCAAGACAAAGGGCCTATACTACCCGAATAAAGATGTACAAGTACCAGTCGATAGTTCTATGCTCTCTACAAAATCCTGGTTCATGGTTAAACCGTTACCACACAATGGCGCTTTCTGACACCCTGAAGAAATACGATAATTGAAAACTTTGTTAGAAAAGGGGAAATTTCTTGTATCAAGCAAGTTCTCCCTTTTATGTTCCAACAGTAGGCATGCTGTGCGTCCATATGTCTCTACGTCCGAAGCCATTTCTTTACAGCCCTTAGACCAAGTTGGATGAAACTTTTTATATGAATTCCTTGACAGATTGTTCTAAACAACTTTTCACCGTTTCTCGATTTAAGGCTTCGTTACGGAAAGGGGGCTTACTGAACAATCAGTTTTTCACTAATTTATTCTAATTGCTATACATTATTGTATTTCTTTGGTCAATTAGAACCTTTTCATTGAAAAGGGATACTTCCGGTAAATGTCTCTCTTTTTTCCAAGTATTCTCTTTTATATGTCCTCATAATTTCTTAATATCCTTTAAGATATTGTTTATTTAAATCGCTACACAATACTATTTTCATGTTTTAAATAGATGTGGCTATGATAACTTACATTTTGTTTATCTCCACTCCGAATTAACCTAAATTCGAATTGTCGTCAGCAACGTCTTTCCATTTAGAGCAGTCTTGGACTTTGCTTTCTCGTAATTGGTTCACAAGTTCTGCAGGATAGTTGTAGACCAAGTAATCTATGAACGATTGTTTTAAAAAAAGTATATGTTTGATCGTTTGGTGGATATGGTCATGAAATTAAGACAGACAGATAGAAAATTGTATTATTAGACTGGTACAAAGTACATCGTCATATATAAATATATAACAAAGCATAATCTTAAATAAGTAACAAATAAATATGTACATTATTTAAATGATCACGTGAAGTTCAATGAATTATCTTAGGGTTAGGTAAGAAACAAAAACAGTCGGTTTTCCCAGAAATTATTTATTAAGTCAAATTTCTTGATAAGCAAACGATTTTAACCTTCCCTTATTTTAAATACGAATGTGCTTATTTACCAAACAGAAAGATCGAGAGAGCTTAATTTGAACGGTAAAAACGTTTTCTCGAATTGACGTCAAATACATTGGTCTAAACAGCTGAATCGATGTGCCATCCCCTTGGCACTACTTACAAAAATTAAACTCAAAGGACTGAAAGTGCTGAGAAGTTGGAATGCGCTAAAAGGGTCATTACTGTGGAATTCGGTTCAAATTCATTTATTACTTTCCGAGTAAGCCTCCCTCCTTTAAATTAAATCAGAATTCCCATTCGTGTACATATGATCGTGAACAACGCACAAAAACATAAATCCACATACAGAAATAAAAAACTAGCATTGTCTTCACCCATTCCCAGACAGTGACGCTTTTAAATGACCCTCATTATGAAAGTTTTGGAAAACATTGTGGAAAATGAAGAAATTGCTTGTTACAAGCAATTTCTTCATTATCCACAATGTTTTCTGTCTAAAAAGACCAGGATTTTAAAGTTTTCATCAACTTACAATTGTCGTCTGCTACTTCTTTGAATTTGGGTTGGTCTAAAATTTTATCGTGTTGGAATGGGTTGTAAACTCGTGTCACGCACAGCAAAATTAGAATGTTCAAGCATAACATTCTCCTTTTGATCAACTGTAATACATGAACTCCTTTTAGAATCTTGAAAACAGAGAATAACAGCTTCTAAGAAATCAATGACCTCGATGATTATTTGACTCTCAACTCGGCTAATTCTGTAACGATCATACTAAACTCACGTTGATTTTCACTTCAAGTTTATGAGTATACGTGGAAATTTGCGGAGTGATCGATTTGAAATACTGGTTTAGACTTAGGAAAAAAGAATATTTAAAGCGTTGTGAAGAAAATTTTAAAAAAAAAGGACGTTAACGTTATTCTAACGTTATTGTTTGCACATGGTAGTTTTGCCCTTTTCCTAAAAATTCCTATAATATGATGAAGATAGTATCAAATTATCTTTGGCGCCCTGAAGTCGCACGATTTCCTTATTCGTTATTCGGCTTTAGAACAGTAAAAAATCTTAGGTAAAAAGGACCAAGCTGAAAGCTAGATGACACTTGTTAAAGGTTTGATGTGTTATTATTGATTTAAACTCGTAAATAACGGCATAATAAAGCGTTATTATTTAGTAAATAAGTAGAAACCGGATGTTGATATGTTTACATTCTAATTTTCAAAATCTTCTTCTTTCGTTTTGAATCTCTTTGATTTTTATTGAGTAAAGGCTGTAAATCCAACAATAATCGCTTTTGCTTGATGCCTAAGACCCCCCTTAAACGCTCTAGAATGTTTTAAAGCACTGGGCGGCGTGATTATTGTAAAAATTCATTTCGACCTGAACCATATTTGTAAACATTGCCTATCTTTGGTCACATGACTACCACATGTCACTTGAGACGTGATTACCAAACACGGGAGGGCGAATCACAAAAAACAAATTACTGCGCTGATTATTACCTTATTTTTCAATAATCTAAAGCATGTTTAGAAGTCTCTAAACGAATTTTTATATCATCCTTTACATATGCCATAACATTGGCTACAACTAACTGATTGTCCGTGGCAAGTTGAGATGAGAAGTAACCCGAGGTGTTTTCATATCTAAGAGATCACGTGATATGTGTTATCAAAAACCCGAAATGAAATTGTCTTGTGTTCATTTTGCGGTTTTGTAAAATCTAAGTTGGAATTGCTCCGCATTCCAACTTAAAAATCGTGATAGAATTTCTGACGGTGAAAACCTGCTTTAGGGTACATTAAGATGTGAAATATTGCAGTGCTAACCCATTCCCACGTAACCTCACTTTTCGACGCCCTTCAAGAAAAGAAAGCCTTGGAAAACGTTGTGATAATGAAAAAATTGCTTGTAACAAGCAAAATATGTAATTATTATTATCATTTTTGTTATCATTGTTACCAAATTTCAATTTGTTGCTTGGGGTTTTTTGGTTTTTTGGGATTTTTTTGTTTTGTTTTGTTTTTCGTTGTTGTTGTTTTCAAATTGAAAAAATGTGTTTCATTTATTTTACAGGATCCTCGCCAGTGTGATAATTACATGGAATTTGAACGATTGAATAAAATCGCTGTTGATGTCGTCTTCAAATGAAACAAACACCCAAGCCATACTTCTGTTTTTTTCAACTACTATCAATTTTATTTCCATTATTGTTATAACAAAGAACTCTTAAATGCCTACCTAATTTCCTATGTCGGAATAAACGAACTCGACAGAAAAAATCCCTAACATTCATGTTTGAAAATAGTTACATGACGTCATTTCCTGTTAAAAAGATGTCATGCCACGAATAAAGTTAGTATGATTTAAAAAAGGGTTGATTTTAGACAAATTTCGTTAGTTCTTTTCATCTTTTATAGTCGATTCTCGCCAATTTGGAAATGTGATATTTTACGAAATCGAATATATAATGAATGAAAAACTACGATGTAGTAATATTACAATATCCTACCTTGGATTCTCGCCGGAAAATTTGGTCTCGTAAAATAACAAAATTCTTTGAATCTCGAATCCAATGCAGGGTTTCGTATCGCAAATATACCATAATATTCCTTATATACTGTTAGATGTACCTCCAAAGTTATTTGTGATTCGTCAGGGGGAGAGGGACGCCCCCCGCCCCGGGTGTGCCGTAAAACAAACTATTTGATAAAGCGTTTGGATAAATCAGAGGTCGCATTCTAAAAATAATCATATCAGAAAGAAGAATTGAGAAAATCATCAAAGAGCGATAGGTTTCAGATCGGTCGGGGAAGGATTGATAATTTTCGCACCATGTAGGAGGCCCCTTTTGTCTGACTGGTCACGTTTTCGTTCAAATTGTTATTTTTCAAATCATTTTCACAAATAGAAAGAAAACACGTGGAAATTGTTTCGACCTTTGCGTTTGTTTCAATTTCTTCTTTTATATTTATTCCTCTATACATTGTAAAGCTGTTGTTATTATTGTTGTTGTTTTCTTAGGTAATAAAAAAAACGTTTTTGGTGCTTTATATTGAGGTAAACGTTAAATTAACAGGCTACTAGTCCCGAAAATCGCCCGCTAGCTTTGCTCTAGCTCAACGGCGATAAAGCGTCATATGAAAAGACCAGTCTGCGTCAACACTTACAAAATGATGGTCAAAATGAACGTTTCATAAACCTTATATAGCGAAAACACAATATAAGTGACCGAAAGACGCTATTTGGTAAGAACGCCGTCAATATTTTGTTTTTATTGCTTTTTGTATGAAAACTAGTGACATTTTATGTTCTGTTACATGTAGGTATAGTGAAAATATTTTGACCATATTTGCCATTGACAACCATTCGGACAAGAAATGTAGCCTATACAATCTGCACACAGGGTTTACTGAGATTTGACTAAGCCAATCAGTATCAGTGATGTTCATGGTGTTATAAAGACTAATATAGTGACTAAGATTCCAGAAATGAAGTTTCTATATTGCCCTCATTTTATCTTAGGTTTTATTACTGAAAAAAAGTTTTAAATCAACTTGATCGAGTCTGACCATGCTCAAGAGAAATAAAGAACGTCTAGTCTCTAGAGTGACACACAATACGACACTCAAGTATGTGTATTTCCGTTTATTTATCGTCGCTACCGTAGTACACGCCCGTATGAGCGACGCCCCCAGAAGACGGTGGGTGGTTACGGGGGATAGTGCAAGGAGGACGAAACTGTTGAGAGCCCCGCCTGGTTCTTTAACGTGCTCGATGGATAGCATCGTCACACGGGGACGCGGTTTAACGTCTCTTCCGAAAGGCACTTAGTTTTGTTAGTTGGCATGGTCAGCCCAGGGCTCGAACCCTTGATCTTTAGGTTTGAAGTCAAGTTCTCTACCAACTGAGCTAATTTGGCTGACTAAGACAAAAGAGTGTGACAGTATTGACATCATAATGGTGGAACACAAAAGGTGATTTTAAGAACTTTAGGCTCAAGTGAGCTATAGTGACGCTCTAACGTAATGACGTAATGATACACGAGTGAGACAGGACTGACACCATACACTATTTGAACACAAGAGGTGATTTTAAGAACGTTAGGCTCTAGTGAGCTATAGTGACGCTCTAACGTAATGACGTAATGATACACTAGTGAGACAGGACTGACACCATACACTTATTGAACACAAGAGGTGATTTTAAGAACGTTAGGCTCTAGTGAGCTATAGTGACGCTCTAACGTAATGAAGTAATGATACACGAGTGAGACAGGACTGACACCATACACTGCGTGAATACAAAAGCAGATATTGAGAACTTTTGGATCAAGTTAGCTTTAGAGCTTTAGCGATGCTCTAACAAAATGAGGGTTTGTTGTTGTTGTTGTTGATGTTATTTGATGTTGATGTTGTTGTTGTAACCAATCAAATCATTCATTTAGAACGGTGGTGACCTTTGAACTGTTACACTGGCCGATATTACTGTTAAGCATTTTGTTGGTTTGCCGACTTAAACTTCGAAACCAGGCCGTTCAGGTCCCCAACCAACCATTTTACTTTTCTCCCTTGTAACTGGCCATCATCTTAACTATTTCCTATACAATCCCTGGTATTCACGTCCCTGTAATTCTATACTTGACAAAACATTGTGGGAAAAGGAAAAAAATGCTTGTAAGAAGCAATTTCTTCTTTTCCCGCAATATTTTCTACCCTGTATGTTGGTTACTTTTCAAATTGCACTTACTTTTAATTATAGTCTTCAACTTCTTTCCAATTTGACAAGTCTAAAATTTTGAGAAAAAAAAAAGATAAGATAAAGCCGTTCGAAATCAAAGTCGAAATTCCTGTTGGGGTAAGTCGGAGTTACCAGCTTACCGTCGATTGCATTAAGTAACTACATTATTTTTACAAATTTCTGTTTTAAAAAATTCTAATGAATTTGAGTAAAAAATCATCTGATAACCTTGAACTGGTAAACATAAAATTCCTAATTTTACAAAAAAGAAAAACACGGGGGGGGGGGAGGGGGACTTTTTTCCACCACAAAGTTAACTACAAGTCCAAGGCATATTGCGAATCACCAGAATGTTCCTCGTCGCGTGTAAGTATAGATATCTTGGAGATAAACGTAAAGTGAAAAAGAGGAAGATTTTACCCTACCAGTCCTCAATACTGACATTTGACAAGTATTTGAAGTGCGCGTTTGTGAGCAGGCTAAATGACGTAAATATTTGTGCATGCTTCCTATCTTGATCCTAGCGAACAAAAAAAGATTTCTCCAGGGAACATCACATCATTCCACAAAGATACTGAGGTGTGTCACCCGTTAGCGATGAAATATCGTAAATACATAAAGATATACTTACGACATTTGGGCCAGCTCAAGAAGGAGTAGGAAATTAATAATTGACAAAGGTATGTATTGGTAAACCAAATGGTTCTTATTCTAATGTGTTTGGAACATTATCATTTTAGCGGCCGTTAAAAGCTTGCTTTTGGATAGCGTGTGAATGGGGGCCAAAATGATAATGTTCCAAACACATCAGACCGATTCGGGTCAAGATAAGGAAACGCTTTTTCGTTCTTTGCTAGTGCTGTCGATGACCGTTTTCTTTTAATGGGCCATTGATTGATTGAATGAGGTCTAACGCAACCTTTAACAGTATTTCAGTCATATCGGACTGGAGCATCTAACAATGGATTCCAATATTTCTCACACCATTACCACCACAACATCCTAGCCTCTAGCTGCTATCCCACTTAGGTTTACGATTATTCACCCATTAATGAGAGACAAATGTCACCCGTCCTCGCTGGGCTAAAGTGGCTGAATGGTATCTAGAACAAACAAAATCGAACGGATGTATCAGACTACTCCATCACTAGATCTTAAACCTATCGAACATATGCAGGGCATCGTTTAGATACGCACGATTGAAAGACTCAGTGAAACCAAATACCACTGAAGATCTTAAAGCGACCTTAGAGGAAGATTGGTCCAGAATATCTCGGGTAAATTGTCTGGGATCTCAATAGTTGTTAATTCTACGTGTCGTAAAGATTCGTCAAAGACAGAGTGCTAAGTCTGAAGGTTTGAATCGACGCATCGCTGGCCCCGCCAAGTTCACCGACCTCCGACAGAAAGTTCCACTTCCATATTAAACGGCTTTATTTTGAAAAAAAAAACATATAGCCAGTAATATGCAGCAAAAAGGTAAAACGGCGACCTAAAAGTCTTAACTACAGCTTCCGTCTACCACCTTTTTCCAAATATCAAGTGTAATAGGCGTTGGACCTGCCGAAAAATAAAGTGAATTAAATCACTGCCGAATCACATGCAATGCCGAAGAATATAATGATATTTGCAGGTGGAATATTCAAATACGAGTATTTAATTTAAATTTTCTTTTGGTGAAAAGAAGATATGACTTTCAAACAACAATTACCCCTTTTCCCCACAAAGGTCTTACAAGAATTCAAGGGCGATTTTTCATTCAAGGGATTAATTGATTGATTGATTGAATGTGGTTTAATGGGGTTTAATGTCCTTTTTAACAGTATTTCAGTCAAATCGCGGCGGTTGGAGCACCAAACAATGGATTCCTGGTATTTCTCAAACCAGTGGGTTTACGATTATCCACCCATTGGTGAGAGACAAATGTCGGAAAGGATATGTCCCGCCGCTGGGGATGGAACCCAGGACATATCCTTTCCGACATTTGTCTCTCACCAATGGGTGGATAACCGTATTTACATCTTATATCACTTTTTTCTCAAAGTAAATTATTTCAATTTTATCAGACACTTTCAAGTACATTCAACGTAAAATCGAACCACCTTCAAATGAATGATCTGTCTATAGTTCTTACGCCATGAATCTCAATTCAGTTTATAATGCGTTCGTCATGATCTATACATTGCTAAGTTTAGGTTCAACTCAACTGTTTGAATAGAAGGGTCGTCAATATATTTTTCCATCTTCAGTTTCCCGATTTTGTCCTTGATGAAATGTTGCGATTTTTACACGTCACGAGGGGACTGTGACTCTTTGATTTTGGTCGGACAAGCAGTTACAAGGTTATTGGACAGTACACACGTCACCTAAAGGCATGTCAAACTAATAAAACACCAAATAAAGACAAAACAATACACAACACCGACAAACATACTGATATATACAGCCAGCTTGTCAAATCTTCTTCATGTAGAAATTAATCTTATAGACCAGTGAGGCCCGTCTGTGCCCTCAACGCAGATACAAAATATAGCTAGTTAAAAAAGAATGGCTACTTATTTATTTGTTTGTTTGTTCGTTTGTTTCGTTTTGTTTTCTTTTATAAAATTATTCATATAAAATGTCATTTTGAATGGATGACGAAAGTATGTCGCTTAGGGAGAATGAGTTGACAGCCACAAAAAGAAGGTCAAAAGCTTTATAGCTCAACCCATTCCCAAATGACAAAATATTAGATTGGACAAAATTCAAAGAATTTGTACATAACGATTCTTACGAAATTTCTTGACGAAATTTTAAAAAAAAATGTCTTTTGAGGAAGAAAACCTTGTGGATAATGAAGAAATTGCTTGTTGCAAGCAATTTCTTCATTATCTACAATGTTTTCTCAACCTCAATTGATAAGGGGCGTAAAGAAGCAGGATGATGTGGGAATTAGTTAAAAAGCACTTTATACATGGCCGTTGGACCCTAACTAGTTGGATCAACATAGTCGTCAATGCCGTGATTTTAAATGTTTCGTTTTGTTAACAAGTTATATTTTATCATTGGTGAAGTATTTCTATTTTGACGCTCTTTTCGATCATGCATCCACCTTTTTCGAGATTGAAGATTAATTGTTTATTCATGTAAGGACAGGGCAACTTCATTTCTTTTTTCATTACTTTCCTTCAAGTCATCTGATAATAATTTAATTTCTAGTTTCGTCTATCAAAAACGAGCGTTCTGATTGGTCGAAAAAGAATATTCATAACTCCATGAACAAAATTTTGAGCACGCAGCGATTTTTTATGCTTCCGCACAAAATAGTCCCATACAAAAAGGTATCAAAATTTGTAAAGCTTTTGTTGTTTTCGCTCGATGCTATTAAATTATAAGAAATGAAGAGAATATTTTTTGTTTTCATGGAGATATGAACCGAAAAACCTAATCACATAATGTATGAATCCACTTGCGTATTCATACAGTGTGATTAGGTTTTTCGGTTCATACCCCCATGAATACAAAAAATATTCTCTTCATCTCTTAAGAAACCACTTGACAAAAATTCATGAAATACACCGTTTGACACTGCACCGATATTTGTGATGGTAGGGCTACGTAACAAAGGTATTTTACTGCCTGTAAAATTTAGTCTTTCATCTTGTAGGATCATTTAATTCTAGTTTCGTCTGTCAATATTCAATCGTGTTGATCGGCTGATTTTTTAACTTTTATTTTATCATTTCTTTTTATTTTATTTCTCTATTTCTTTTTTATACTGCCATGAACATTTTTTTAGCACGCAACTATTATGAATACTTTCGCACAAAGTAAATCCAAAACTCAAAACTAGTAAAACATTTGTTAGTTTTAATGGCATTAAATCATAAAAATGGAGAAAACATTTTATCTCGTTGAAGTATTAACATAAAACCCTAATCACACTAATATATGAACCCGCTTCTCGTATCCATACAGTGTGATTTACCCTTTCCTGTAAAAACCCGGGATTTTACGTCCCTATGATTTTAATCTTGAGAAAACATTGTGGAAAAAGAAGAAATTGCTTGTTACAAGCAATTTATTCTTTTCCCACAATATTTTCTAAGCTGTAAGATGGTTACTTTTCGAATTGCATCCAACTTTTATTGTCGTCTGCAAGCTCTTTAAATTTAGACCAGTCTAAAATTTCAAAAAAACGGGAAAGGATTAACTTTTTAGGGTCATGCCTCAATTAAACCAAACAACATTCTCGTCATTTTAAAAATGATCGTTAAAATTTTTAGGGCTGATCATCATATCTCTATTGATATCAAAAGCCATATTCAGTAAGCTTCTAAGACTCGAGTGAACTATATTGTATCATATAACGCCACAATAAAAAAGGGGGGCCGGGCTATTATTAGATCAGTTTCGTTTAAGACGTTTAAGATCAAACCTCAAGATCGCGGGTTTGAGTCCTGGGCTGCATGACCATACCAACTAACAAACTAATTGTATTTCGGATGAGACGTTTCACCGAGGCCCTGTGTGACGATGCTATCCATCAAGCACGTTAAAGAGTCGGGCGGAGCTCTCAGTAGTTTTGTCATGTATCCTTGCACTATCCCCCGTAACAACTAATCGTCTTCAGGGAGGGGGGGGGGCGTCGCTCGTATGGGCATGTGGTATGGTAGCGACGATAAACAAATGGAAATACACACGCACACACACACCACTAGAAGGGCCTCATAATGACGTCCGCGTCTATCTGAACCACGTTTATAATTAACGTCGAATCACCGTTGAATGACAGATCACTTGGAGACGTTGGAGTGTAAGAAAGTCTGGAGAAGAGAAAATACAAACAATTACAATGAATACGTTACTAGTGTTAAGTTTTTGTATGTTCGTGTGTCCGTCCATGTCTATATTACTTGACAATATGAATCAACAGAGTCCGCTTCTGGGCTTACTAGCAAGCCTCAATACACAAACTAATACAAGTAAGTGGGTTTAAATTTGTTTTCTAATTAGAAACTCGTTTTCTATACAAAGTATCTACATGTGACATTTCTAACATAGGTGCCAAGTGAAGACTCAGATCAGCCCGCGCATTCGCACAGTCTGATCATAGCCTTCACAGTGAGCCTTGTAGGTAATTACTGACTCAAAGTTTCCTTTAGAGGGCTTGCCAATTTTATTTGGGCTAGGTGCGGATATATCGACTGCTCTTTACTTTCTCTTTGCGATCTTTTAAATTGGAAATGTCTCCCACATGCTTAAATTTAGTTTCTCGTTTTCAACGAAAGTTTTATCGTCTTGCCCTTTTTAATTTATTCAGAAGAGGGTTACATACATATATTATATGATTTTGGTCAAGTCTATCGAAATTCTGCGTTCTGAATGCCTGAAAAATCGTTTCATAGCTCTATGGAAAACTTTTGTACGAAATTATCTTGCATTCTTGCACACAAACAAGTTCCATAAATACTGTTGATCTTGTTCTTGCCATTGCTGCTTTTGTTGTTCTTGTTCTTGTTGATTGGCTTATTTGAAATCTTGAGAATCAAATCCCCATTTACATTTCGAGCATTTGTCAAGTGATTTTTTATTTCGTATTTTAATTTCAAAATAAATCCTTTCAATTAATTCTTTAAAAAAATGTTTTGGAAAAGACGAGGAAGTATTTAGAACTATTTTTCGAATCATTCTGTTGGGGATCAAACGTAACTGGGACTTTAAAGTAAAATGATAGAGATAATGGTTTCATAGAGTATGAATCCGCTCATTACATTTCTGTGTCAGCCCCCCCCCCCTTAATTTGAATAACCTATAACTCGTCATTAGCCGTGCAAAATGTTGTAACTCCGCATGTTTTCAACCTGTAGTTACCACAAATTGCGGGCCAAACGACGCTTTGCGACAGTTTAGTCGCCAGTCAAGGGATATGTTGACATAAATGTTCGGCATCAACACTGTGATTCCCGTCTAAAAGAATGATTTGAATCGTCGATCGAATTTTTCATAGACCGCCACGATCCGTTGTCTACTAAACCGAATAACCCATTCCCACAAAGGTCCTCCTTTTTACACCCCTCAAGAAAAGGCTTTAGAAATATTGTGGAAAATGAAGAAATTACTTTTATCAAACAATTTCTTCGTTGTCCACAATGTTTTCTATCCCAGAGGAAGCTTCTTTCAATTTTGACCAGTCTAAAATATTATTTTGGGGGAATGAGTTAAATGTTTTCTGTTGGTTTTGTTACAGACTGTCCCACAGAATGTTCAACACAATGGATGAAGATGTTAGAACTGTTTGGGTCACAAGTAGGATTACAGGTAAATGGTTCTGTCATGTTTTAGGACAACATTGCTCTGAACTGATCTGCCTCTCAGGTAAACAGTGACCAAAAAATACATGAATGAAATTTCTGCTTATGACGAAAAATTTCTTCTTTACTCTTAGTGATTTTTTTCCAGAAAAAATAACTAAGTTTTCTTTTCTTTTTTAATTTCACCATCTTTGTCGTCTACAACTTCTTTGAATTTGGACCGGTCTAAAAATGAATCGTCCGGTGACTGGATAATTTAACAATGTTTCTACCTATTACAATAGTAGCATTCGATCTCTGCCACGAGATGTTATGTACAATAAAAGGCTTGTAAAGGATGAAATTGCCATTATGGAAGCTTAAAAGTCACGCATTTAATGCTGTTGGACAAACCATATTCTCTAAACTACCGCTTGAATAAGCTGCAGTTATAATGTTTTAAGTTGGTCGCCCACCGACTATATCTAGCACGGTCATGAGAACCAACCCAATGCCAAAACGAATGACATGATATGCAGAACAGTTGTATTTCCAAAATGGAATGTATAATTATTCGAGTGCATTATAAATGTTAACCCTTTCCTGTTTTGCAAAATTTTAGACATGTCCAATTTTAAAGAAATTAAAGTGATTGCCATTTGAAAAGAAACGATCCTATCTGGTAGAAACTATTCTGGGAAAAGAAGAAGCTGCTTGTTACAAGCAATTTCTTCTTTTCACACAATGTTTTCTATTGTATAAAATCAAAGGGACGTCCAGTTATTGAAGAGGAAAGGATTAAAATAGCTTTGATGATGAACATGGAAATCAAGACAAGGTAGATAACTATGTTTACTTCTAATCACAGTCTGACGGAGTTATGTGCCAGTACGCCAACAATCAGTCCCTATTCACAGCCTGTACGCCGCCCGTCGATACCCAATCACTCTATTGTAAAACCCAGGAAAATATAACCTTTAGCTGTTGTCCGTCCACATGTGTGCAGCCTATATTACCGTGTATTGCCCCGGGGGTCGAAAATGTGTGCATCCCATCATTGTTAAAACGTGAGTATTTTTTTTTTAACCCTTTCCCGTTTTTTTGGGTTTTTTATTATTATTATTATCATTTTATTTAGGCCTGTTCAAATTCAAAAGTATTTTGCAGGCAAAAAAATCAAACTGGAATAATTAATTCGAGATTATTATTCAGTAGTTAGAAAATATTGTGGAATAGAAGAAATTGCTTCTAACAAACATATTCTTCTCTTTCTACAATATTTTCTCAATTATAAATTCACAGGGACGCAAAAACCGGGGATTGAACTTCTTACATCATATTTGAAAAAGAAATAAAATTAATTACACGTAAATCAGAGATAATATGATATATAGCTTATTATTACTTTTTAGTTGTGATGAAAAAAAAATATTGTATTGGATTCGAGCCACGAATGCAAATTTGAATATTTCCTAGAATAGAGGGAATCAAAACTTTTCTCACCGAAGTTTGTCTTTTATGTAACCTAGTTTTCATTGTCGTAAAAGCATATGATTATAAAGGAAACGCATTCAATCATGTTTATTTTCCCTTTCAGCTTGGAGACAAACAATAGTATCAATGTACATGGACCGTCAAAAACAGGGCGGTAACTCTGGTAAGATCATTTACAATTTAAATAAAATGAACGAAGATCTCATGTCAGAATCAATAGAAATATTACTTAACTTAAAGAAACCCTAATATCCTCACATATCCTTGGAAAACATTCGATATGTGAAAAAATGTCACAATATATTTCCCAAAAGAAAGAGAAAACATTAAAATTCCATCAAATAAAAAAAATGGCGTCTGCTTCATCTTTGAACTTTAGGTCTACAAACAACCATTTTCTTTCTGCTTCTTCCCCGTCGAATCATCTTGGACCAAATGCTGTAAAACGAATACCTTAAAAGATGTGGATTCTGACAGACGTCAGCCGGACGGTGCATTGTGAAAATAATCATTTAATAACGTAGAATGGTCATTCTAGATTAAGAAAAACATGAAAGACCGAAAAGTTTAGATCCTAGTCAGTCTGTGCATTTCTCGCAATCTGATCAGGATTGTAACTTTTCGTACTTTCCGGGGGACCTTTTTTACCAGAAGGATCTCATAGGGAAACAATCCTTTTTATCATATTGTGTTGTAATATCAAAGTTCTTGCTATCGTTCAACGATTTTTCGCGGGGGACACAACACGTTTGAATTTCCTTTTCGCGGAAATCTTAAAGCATGGGCAAAGACATTTTATCCATTCCACACACAACCCCTCATCTTACGCCCCTCCCCTCATGGAAAAAAGCTCTGGAAAACATTGTGGACACAGAATAAAATACTTGACCCAAGCAATTTCTTCAATGTCAACAATGTCCTCTTCCGCCCCCCCCCTAAAAAAACCCAAAAAGTTTTAGTATTTCATCAACCTAAAACTGTCGTCTTTTTCAATTTGGACCAGTCTGAAATTTACTCATGCGGGAATGGGTTAATGTCGCCACATTACTGCTCTCGTTTTCATGGCAATCTATGGAGACATGTGTATTTACGTTTTATTTATCGTCGCCTGATTCTTTAACGTGCTCGATGGATAGCACCATCACACGGGGCCTCGGTTCTACGTCTCATCCGAAAGACAATTAGTTTGTTAGTTGATATGGGCTGCCCAGGGCTATGGAGACGCACATGTGCCTCCCTACATTTATATCTACTTATTATCAAAATTTAGTTTCGTGTATCAAAAACGAGCGTTCTAATTGGCCGAAAAAAATATTCATACCTCCATGAACAAAAAAAACATGGTATGAAAAATATTTATACCTCCATGAACAAAATTTTGAGCACGCAGCTATTTTGTATGCTTCTACACAAAAACAGTTCCATAAAAATGTATCAAAATTTGTAAAATATTCGCTTTTTTTCGCCTGATTTCATATAGGAAATGAATAGAATATTTTTTGTTTTCGTGGAGGTATGAAACGAAAAACTAACTACACTCATATATGAATCCGTATCGCGTAATCATACAGTGTGGTACAGTGTGAGTTTTCGTTCATTCCTACATGAAAACAGAAAATATTCTATTCATCTCTTGAATGATAATCTCATTTTCTATTTTTCAGGTGCGTCGACTACGGTATAATCTGTGTTCATACTGATTTAAACAAGAACAGTTCCAACTTCCATGCTGAAGTAATATTTATTGTAAATGTTGTAACGCGAAGGATCAAATTCAGTGCTTACAAGTGTGTTACTTTTATCTAAATACTTTTTCCTTCTTTGTAAGTTTCTGTGGTGTAACACGTACATGTAATGCGAAAAAATAAATGTTTTCCATCAGTCGTTTTTCCTTGTCCTTTTACTTCTTAGCACCCAAAATTAAAAATAGTTTTTCATTGTCCCTTTACTTCTTAGCACCCAAATTAAAAATCAAAGCACAGAGAGTTCTATGAGAAAAGGAGACTAGGATGCCAGTTGACTTGGTCCCAATTGAGTGTTTGTGGACCCTAAGGGCTAAGCTTATTCGAAAGATGAAGGAAATATTTTTTCGTGGAGATATGAAGCAAAAACACTTAGTATCACTGTGTGAAGCCGGTTTTATCATTCAGGAATGATATTTTCAAAATGAATGTAAAGAAGGGTAGAATTGGCACACTGTGTTCACGTAATTAAATAGTTACGAGTGTCGATCCTGATCAACTGGCGAAGATACGTATCTATTGGTTATTAAAATCTTGTTATTACAGCTTGTATAAGACAAACAATCCTTCCAGACAAGCAATTTATTGTTTTCTCAAAATGTTTTCTAACCTGTTTTTTTCACATTGCACCCACTTTTATGTGTTGAATGTAGCTTCTTTGAATTTGGACAAGTCTGAAGTTTTGAAAAACAGAAAATGGTTAACTCATTACCAGACGGCAAAACTTAAGACTGTTCCAAATTAAAAGGGGTTGTAGTCGACAATTTGAATGTTATAAAGTTTTGGATTTTTTTCAACTTTCTTGGAAGAAAACATTGTGCTAAATGAAGAAATTGCTTGTTACAAGCAATTTCCTCATTTTACACAATGTTTTCCCAATTCTTTTTCTTGAGGGGCGTCTATAAGCGTCACTGTGTGGGAATGGGTTATGCTGTAGTCATAAGACACTGCTTCCTAAAAGAGAATCTGCATGTTGATCTGTTTAGATCGATATCACGAAAAAATTTGGAAAGTGGATTTAAAGTCGCATTTGTTTAGTTAAGAAATCTTGTATGCGCGATATTAATTAATTCATCGTTTTAATTGGCCAATCGCGTCTGTCAATCAAATAATCAGTCCACTAATGATATCATTCATTTAGACTGCAAGTTAAGTTTGAACTCCAACATTGTCCGCCATTTTTTTAATCTTTTTTCTTGATTTGGTCACTTAAACGTCGTAACTACAGCTTATTCAACCTTTAGTTACGACGTTTAGATCGCCAACCAGCCATTCTAATTATTTGTAACAGGCAAATGGGCATATTTTTTTCAAAATAACCCCGTTCAAAATCAAAGCGGAACTTCTTGTCGGAGTCAATGGGCGGGGCAAAAGGAGTCAGTGAGCGGGGCAAGCGATTGGCCAAGAAGTCAAAAGGAATTGATTATCGGTAGATCGCCACTGTCAATCGAAACAGCGATTAACCAATCAAATGTTTAATCTAAACACAAGGGGACATAAAATTCAGTCATTTATATTAAGTATTTTTGTTAGTTTGGCGGGTATAATCATGGTAAATATAGTTTATTCTATCTGTACATACAACGTTTAGGTAGCGAACATTTTTTTCAATTTTTTGTTACTCATAAATGACCATACGATTTCCTCAATAATGCCATTTAAGCCATTTCCACATAAGCCCTAAAGAAAAATACTTTTGAAAACATGGTGGAAAATGAAGAAATTGCATCAAAAAAGAAGAAAAAATATATTTTTTACCAGCAACTTGAAATTGTCGTCTGCAGCTTCTTTTAATTAGGACCAGTCTATTTTTTGGGGGGGGGATTAAATGATATCTATGTTGAACTTCATGTCGAAGTCAAGTGGGCGTGGCCAGTCATCCCGTCAATTACCAAGAATAATGCAACATTACTTCTTATCTTAAGGAGCCGACTTTTAGTTTAAAAAAAAAATAGAACGATAAAACATTATTCAACAAATAATTTATTTATTTAGTTCAAACATAATTGTTATCTAATATGAAAAACTAAAACGGTGTTGAAAATAGATATTTACGACTCTACAATGCAATAAAAAAAATGTTAATAATGATGATCAAATTAATAACAATATTGATGATGATTCCCAAATGACAAAATCCCTTATCATCCCTCATTTATTCAATTATGAATTTATATACTATTAAAAAATGTACAAATTAATTAATTAATATATCTTTACAAGAAAAGGTTAGTTGACAATTCAAAATCTTCAAAATTATACTACAGATTCTCTTTGTTATTTGTGGAGTCCATGTTCTAATAATAAGGTAAACTACTATGGACCGGAGAGTCCCGGGTTCAAATCCCACCAGCGCCATCGGAATTTTTCTGGGCTAATATTAAGTCCGCGTTGCTCCTCTCCATCCAGGTATATAAAATGGTAAACGTTTGGGTTATAAACCAATATGGTCGCACGCGAGCCATCTGTTAACAGAACTTGGTCCTGGGTTAAATTTTGTAAAGCCGTTCAGCGAACTTCGGTTTGAAAATAGACTGTAACATAAACTTTAACCCTTTCCTGTACAAACCCAGAATTTTACGTCGCTGTGATTTTATACTTGAGAAAAGATTGTGGAAAAAGGAGAAATTGCTTGTAACAAGCAATATCTCCTTTTCCCACAATATTTTCTACCACATAGGATAGTTTCATTTCAAATTGCATCCATTTTAAATTGTTGTCTGCAACCTCTTTTAATTTAGACCAGTCTAAAATTTCCAAAGACAGGAAAGGGTTAAAACTTAATTTTGACAACTTCAAAACCAATTTCATGACCAAGGAGTCAATGGCTCTTCAATTTCAAATGTTAGCACAAGCCTTGGTCACTGCTTTTTTAAAAAGTCCGCACTGAAATATGTTTTCTGCATTGCATTCCATCCTATAAGATTGGTTTTTCACAAATTTATTCGCCGTGGACTGTTGCTGTAAGTTTACAACCTCTTAAGATTATGACTAGTTTAATTTTTTTTCATCCGGTGGCGGAATACAACGTCTGTTATGATATGATTTCTTTTTCTTTTTATCATTATTACTGAGGTGGTTATGTAACAGTTGAATCCTCTTAATAGCAACCCTGATAATAGCAATTCACTGCATAATGTGCAACTCACATTTTGCACAAGCTTAGATTAATAGAACAAATAGCTTCTTTTAATAGCAACTTCTCTTTAATTACAACAAAAGCCTTGACAAACTCGTGTTGCGATTAGCAGGACTCTACTGTATTTCTATACGTGTTAACTCATGACCTAACAATTATTGAAAATTATTGAGACAAAAGCAGGGAATTATAGCAGCAAGCATTTTTTCTTTACTCACAATCTCGTCTACCGGCTAAATATTTTTTTCTTTTTTTTTTTTTTTTATTTTTCGTTTTTTACATCCACTTTAAATTGTCGCCTGTTGTAAGTAATTGTCTCAAACTTAATCTTCAACTGATTGTCATGACTGCAGATTTTGCGTAAAGTTATTTATTTATTTCATGAAAAATAATATAATTGCACAATATTGTATTCATCACACGCATTAAAGCACTATAGAATTACACCGTCGTCTTCCTCAGCCTCGCTTTCGCTCATGACGTCACTTTGGGAATCATAGTCCTCTTCGAGAAAAGAATCGTCTTGCTCCATATCAATGACGTCATCGCGGTTTTCATCTGTAACGATCTCAACGATTTCTCCAAACAAGTCTCTCCTGAGAGTTACGATGTTATGAGCTTTTTGATTGGCGTATTCGTAGTACATGTTCCTCACGCCCTCGACGATTGCCAATCGAAGACGGAGTTTGTATCGGAAGCTGCGCGCGGCTTGCTCTCTGGCTTTCTGGTAGTGAAAAAGGACATGCTCCATTTTCTTATTGAGAAGCACAATTTGATCACATGCTCGTCTAAACTGGTGCTGTGTCCGTCTCAAAATCATCTGTTTGGCTGTTAATGCCTTGTTTCTTGCCACTGGACCCATTATCTAGCACAAATGATTTCAGCACAATGAGGTAGGCTTAACTAGGCAGTAAATATTCACCAACTATTTCCTCATTTACAATATCGCAATGTTATAGTTATAAACTTTTATAAGATATGTTTGACTTTTTGTATCATGAACTCCTCACAAGCTCTTCCAATTGTGTATTGGATGTTGTGGCAAAAAAGTTAACGATAAATAATTTACTTCAATTTGACAATGTAATACCTAAAACTGATTCGGCACTTGATATATTTACAATGTAACTTTACAGAATGTATCTTAGGCACACAAATTATAAACGGCACTTTTATTTCTATATTTCCCCTAAAATCAACGTAAGTTTGTAACTCTTTTACATATGGTTAAAAATATCCACAAATATATTCATATCAATTCCACTTTCACAATATATTCTTGTTTTCTTACTTCCTCTAGAGAACTTTTTTTATTGAATATCAAATGTAAATTAATTGATCATGATTTTCCAAAAATGATATTTTCACTAAAATACAGAATATGAATGTAGTTTTTCATATGTTTTGTATAGTTGATTAAATCACTGAATGATGCATGTTCCTTCCAGAAGCAAGTTTATATACCTGACAAATCCATACCCGTGTTATCCCTAGGGTAGATGGGTTCGCGATAAGCCTTTTAGAGGGAAGTCCAGGCTGCTTGGCTGTTGACACGTCCGTTAAGATAAACATCATGGCTTTAAATTGCACTTAAGCGGGCAGTAGTGATTAGTGGTTATTAACCCATTCAAAACTTTGATGGTTTCAATCAAAAAGGTGTAATTGAAAAAGGTGTGAAGTGTTAATCACCATTTCATACTGTTTATTTTAAACCATTTTTATCAATATACCGAATAAGAAGTCTATTGATTTCCCAATCGCCACATAAAACTCTCTTACAACGACAGTAACCCTTTCCTGTTCAATACCTAGATTTTACGTCCCTGTAAATTTGTAATTAAGATAACATTGTAGAAAAAGAAGAAATTGCTTTTGACAAGCATTTTTTTCTTTTTCCATAATATTTCCTACCCAACTGAATTGTTATCTTTCAAAATGAATCCACTTTAAAATTTCGTCTTCAAAACCTTTGAATTTGGACAGATTTAGGAAAACATTGTGGAAAATGAAGACATTTCTTGTAACAAACCATTTCTTCATTATACACAATGTTTTCCACCATTTAAAAACATTTTTAAATTCCATCAACTAGAAATTGTCGTCTGCAATTTCCTTCAATTTGTTACCTGCCCTAATCAATATCGTTTGGTAATGGGTTAACCATTGTAATAAATAATTTATGCAATTCCTTCAATTTTCTCATTATTTTCCACCAATGTTGAAATTGTTATTTAAAATGATATTCACTTAAACGTGTTGTCCGCAATGTCTTTGAAATTGATCCGATTTTACTTTTATCGTCTGCTGTATGTAATCGTAAGATCGAAGTAAAGATAGATATAAAATCCAGTTCATATTTTGTGCAGGAAGATTTCAAAACAATACAAAAGAACTATCCAAGCTGTAGTTAGGACGTTAACGTCGCCAACCAACTGTAAACAGTTTGTTTATTTCGTTTCTGGTCAAAAATCATGTAAACTAAAGTCGTTTAATAGCTCACTCAGCTCACTCAACTGACTAGACCCTTTCCCGTTTTTTTTTTTTTTTTTTTTTTTTTTTTAATTTTAGACTTGAAATAAAGAGGCTGAAGAAAAAATTTAAAAGTGGATGCAATCTGCAATTAAACCATCTTATGTGGTAGAAGATATTGTGGGAAAAAATCTTTTTACACAATGTTTTTCTCAAGTATAAAATCACAGACACGTAAAATCCCGGGTTTGTACAGGATAGGGTAAGAGATGAAGAAAAAATGTTCAAAATAAGTCAGAAAATCGCAACTAATTATCAGTTCATAAAACTATTCACACACTGTGAAATTTTGGACCTGTCCAAATTCAAAGAATTTGCACGCGATAATTTTACATTATTGAATTTAAAAACCTTTGTCTCTCTGGGTAGAAAACAACGTGGAAAATGCCGACATTGCTTGTAACAAGCAATCTCTCTATTTTCAACATTGTTGTCCATAACTATTTTTATGGGGGGGGGTAAAAAGGAGAGATTGTGAGTGATTAGGCTTTGTTTGTTTGAATTGGTTTAATGCCAATTTTAACATTTTGTTTAGTGCTGGAGCACCTAACAATTGATTCATGGTATTTCTCACACCGGTACTACCACTACATCCTTTCCTAGCCTCCAGCTGCCATCCCAGTAAGGTTTACGATTATCCACGCATTGGTGAGAGACAAATGTCGGAAAGGATATATGCCCCCGCCGGGGATCGAACCCATGACACGCTATGATTGCAGATTGGGAGTCTGATACGCCACCAACTGCGCTATGAGGTTAAAATGCCTGAGTGCGACAATAGGTTAGCCCAGAGGAAAAAGAATATACGCACACGACACATGGTTCAAAATGAGAACTTCAAATCTAACAACTCAGTGGAATAAATATATTACGAAATATATTACGAAATAGTAAAATAATTACTATCGTATATCAAACGATTTTAATAAACGTATTCACAATTTTACAACATAGACGAAACAGGATATTTGCTGGTAAAATGACATAATAAATTGGATCAATATCTTTAATACTGAAGGTAGCCTAGTAAGCAAATATGGTCCAGCTGGAAAAGTGCAACTCATTACAAGCCGGTGTTTCAGACATGTTTGTTTGATTGTTCGTTTTTATTGTATAGGGAGAATTGCTGTTAGTCTTGACCAATTCTCACACAATCCAGCCTTTCAAGCGGATAAAGGCTTTGGAAAACATTGTTGATAATAAAGAAATTGTTTGTTACAAGCAATTTCTTCATTATCAACCATTTATTCTATCCTGAAAAAACAAATAATTTTGAAATTTATCGACTAAGACGTGACGTCTACAAAGATTTTGACATTGGACCATCCTCAGAACTTGTTGTGTTGTAACGGATTAGAAGGTTTCTTTTTTAACAAAATGATCGACATGGTTCCTCCCTACTCGAGAAAGTGGCACGAGTTGCATGACGAACCTTACAATTCGTTAAACTATGTAAGACGAGAAACAAATATGAACTGATCCAAATTGAAAGAAGATGCTGTCGACATTCCAAAGTGACCGTAAATTGTAATAAAAGAACATGTCGTCAAGGGAAGGGTAAAATTGCTCGTTACATGCTATTTCTCTGTTTGAAAATGCTTTCCTGAAAATATTATTGATTGGCAGCACATGAATCAGGGATATTTTGGTAATGGGTTAATATATACGCAGATCAATGGTAAATGGTAAACCAATTTTCTGTGCATTTGAGCCATTCCTACACAATCCAACTTGTTAACCCTGTGGAAAACACCGTGGAAATAAAGAAACTGTTCGTATATAGCTATTTCTTCAGTATTCACAATATTTTCTAACTCAAAAAGATTATTAAAGACTATCAAAATTTCATCAACTGAAAATTGTCGTCTGCAACTTCTTTGAATTTAGACCAATCTTAAATTATGTCGTTTGGGAATTAATTGAATGAGATTCTTCATCACTGCATATCCTTGTTTTTGAAATGTGAGCCCTGTTTAGTAAATACTTGTCAAATTCGTCCATCTGTCCGTTCAGCTTCACATGAGAAAATAATTCCTGCATAATAGCTGTTAAAATATCTGGGTTGTGTCGTTATGTCATAAAACAAAACTAGAAAAAAGTCATCAGATTGTTGTCTAATAGATATAACTTTTATCGTTTTCAACCCAAAGGAATGCCGTCACATCTTGCTATAACTGTAAAACTAGGTTCCAGTTTTTGCATGCCATAATATCCTGACAAAACTTTTCTAGACAATCCTACAGTGTCCTCTAGTAGTTTTGTCATGGCCGTCACTGAAAATAGAAGTTTGTTTGTTTGTTTGGTTGGTTGGTAAGTTAGTTGGGTGTTTTTGTGGTTGAATGGTTTGTGGATTGGTGGGTTGGTAGGTTGGTATGCTTGTGGTTGGTGGATTGGTTGCTTTTCATCTCAGATTGTCTTCTTTACAAGTGTATTCTCATTTCTTGTAGCTGACCTTTTGCCAATGAATTAATAATAGTTAAGCTATTTATAGATTTAAAAAAATCTGACACAAAATAGGAAAGCATTACGCATTTTTGCAGAGACAAGTTGATATTTCCCCTAAATAACATTTTGCTAAAATATAACTAACAGTTTTGAAGCTACACTTCAAAGCTCTACGAATTTTCTGCAAATTTAAAATAGCATATTTTTGGGATACGTTATCTGCCCATTAAATGCATTTCTTAACCCTTTCCCGTTCAAATACGGGATTTTACGTTCCTGTGATTCTTTACTCAAGAAAACATTGTGGAAAAAGAAGAAATTGCTTGTAACAAGCAATTTCTCCTTTTTCCACAATATTTTCTACCACATAGGATGGTTTCATTTTAAATGGCATCCAGTTTTCATTGTCGCCTGCAACCTCTTTCAATTTGGACTAGTCTAAAATTTCAAAAACGGGATAGGATTAAGCTTGTGAATTGGATGAATCCATATTGAACCTAAATGATTTGATATAAGAAAAATTACAAAAAAGCACGGAAATAAAGATACGCTTTGAGAAAGAACAAAAAGAATAAATAAGGTCATTTAAAATGAAAAAAATAACTTTGCTGTTTCGAACACAGAAAACATTGCACTATGGAAAAAATGAGCGGTTTGTTTGTTTGTTTGCTTGCTTGCTTACTTGCTTGCTTTCTTGCTTGTTTGGGTTTTCCACAATTCTATCCACCGATGTAAAACTCAAGATAGCGCCAACAAGAAGATTACTGGAAACAGAATAAGCTATCAAAGAGGAGAAAATAGTCTTTTTTATTATCATTCTCTATCCGCACCCCCCCCCCAAAAAAAAACAACAACAAAAAACGATGTTTACTCAGTGGCGTAAACTGTTACAATAGCATGTCTGCCCCTTGAATCTTCCAACTCCAAATTTAGTGTGATTTCATTGTGACTTTATCTGATTAGCAGCTTATCTTATATCTGTCTCCAAACTTTTTGATAGTACTGTACGTTGAGATGAACTTTTAATGTTCCATTCAATAACCAATATATAAACGTAGAATTCTACAGACATTTCGTTCGTTTTTGAGATTTTTTCCAGTGACTAATAATGCATTTCGTTTTCACCTTCTCGATTTTATCGTACTTAACGATTCGTTTAGGAAATTCGATGACTTCTGTGAATAGACCACTCACAGGTTTTGAGCTTTTTGGAGCCAAAGTTTATTTGAACATTATTTGTCCTTTATTTATCGGGTGTGAGAATGGTGAACCATCCCAAGATTTTGATCCATGCTGTGTCAAGTGTCAGTGCGATCCTTCTTGTATAGAAAATCATTCTTGTTGTCTCAACAGCCAGCATATCCCCACTGACGTTATTCCATACGTGTCCAAACAGACAGGCGTGGTATGCAAAAATACTTTATTTAGAGGGACAGAAAAAAATATTTACTTCCTTCCGGAATACGAGTTCGTCCAAACGTGTTTTGAGGGTACAGATGCAACAACAAAACTTTACTGTGAAAATATTACAAGCATGAACAGACCCGATGCTGTCATTGATAATACTCCCGTGTATGATATAGAGGGACAGCAGAGTTATTGGAATATACACTGCGCAAAGTGTAACCGGGTAGCTGTTTCGAATCTCGTTGTTTGGCAACCAAAGTTAACGTAAGTATAGTGAAAATTGCTTGACCAGCCAGGTTTTAAAGACCTCTGCCTGTCTAAGTAAGCCACTTTAGTGCCCTCTTGTCAAATTAGTATATAATGAATGTGTATAAGAAGTTCATTGGCCTGACCCAACAAACAAGCAACTAGTTTGGGGCAAAAAAAGTAATAAAGATCGCGTGTAAAAGCCACTTTAGGGATAAAAATATGAAATACCTTACTTTGTTGTTACATTCTTAAATCAATTAGATTGCCAGTCTATTTCAAGGGCCTTGTATAAACGACTATTTTTTGTCTGCAAATACAAGATTATACATCTGATATAGTTTGGGGCAAAAAAGAGTAATAAAGATCACGTGTAAAAGCCAATATAGGGATAAAAATATCAAATATCCCTTACTTTGTTGTTACATTCTTAAATCAATTAGATTGCCAGTCTATTTCAAAGGCCTTGTAAAATACGATTAATTTTTGTCTGCAAATACAAGATTATACATCTGATATATGGACCTTGATACTACGGCCACCCGAATAAGAAAACCACTTTTGATAAGTCCCTTGAATGGCTGTCTTTTAAAGATTTGACTGTACTTCCCCTTTGCGTATTCTCTCTTTTGGTTCATTTCAATAAGGTGTCTTGATTTCAGACGCATGTAACACGCAGACTTTTAACCCTTGTCATGCTGAGCCCAGGATATTTCTGTTTTGACAGGAGGTATAGATCAAGATCTGCCTGCACATAAGTGAAGTCTAGTCTTGATTTATACTCCTTGTTTGTCCCCTTTAAGCCAGAAATGTTTAAATAGTTAGTTTACAAAATTCAATTCTATATAGGATTTTAACTCAGCGAGGCAAGGGTTAATATTTCAGCATTCTTTAGAGGTACATTTTAACTTCTCTAACTAAATGATCGTTTGATTTAGTGTTATCTTTCAAAGTGTTCCAAAGAAAAAAAGATTGATTTTGACGAAGGATGGTGTATTGTCTTTATCTTTTGTTTTTGTTTTATAATAAACTTCTCTGTTTTTTTTCTTTCCATTAAGTTGTGAAAAAAATAAGTACCGGTAAGCATTTTCAAACCACAGCGTGATTTGTTATTATTTGCTTACTTCAATGAAAAATTTTAGTAAACTCTTTTATTCTCACATATCGTAAGGGGGTACAAAAGGAAAATGGGCATTTAAAATTAATAATAATGTGAAATAGAATTATTGTGAAATACACTTAGCGAAAGAATAAAAGAGGATCCGAATTTACCCTTATCTTTCGCGATGAACTTTGAAAATAAATATACAAATATATAAGCACAATGCTTTCCATACAAAATGACGAAAAAATGTCGAATTCCATCAATTTGAAATTGTTGTCTGCAGGTTATTTCAATTTGGACAAGTCTAAAATTTTGTCGTGTTGGAATGGGTTAAGGTAATGTTTATATATTTTGTTCGATTACAGCTGTAAAGGTGACACCGATCTACAAATGAGTTTCGCCGGTTTAGATAAGATATTAGAAGAAAGTAACTGTGACCTTGAGTTTATTCCACCAAGTTCTGTCCCGGATATTACGCCATGTTTTCAAGACGTCATCACTGAATGTAACGTGACAGGTGATTGGTCGGTTTACAACAGAGACGACGCCGAATATTGTCAAGGAATAGACATGATCTACTTACCCATTTGGCACCAAACAAGAAAGTAAGACACAAATAGCTAAAATGAGTTAAAACAATTTGTGCATGACAATTAAACCAAATTCACACCCCTTTTCCATTAACCCAGACGACAAAACTTTGGACTAGTTATTTTTTTAAAGTTGTAAATAACTACATGTATTTAAAGTTTATGAAATTTGAAAATCTTCATCTTGATGAGAGAAAGCGTTGTGGAAAATTTAGAAATTGCTTATCATAAACAATTCTTAATTCTTCACAAAGTTTTTCCTAAATTGTTTTCTTTGCGGAATTGTGTGGGCATGGCTTCAACTATTAGCAAGTGAATACGCTTGAGATCGAGATACGAAACTGAAGGCAAATTGTGGGTTGGCAACCTAAACATCGTAAATAAACATTGATTGTAAGATAGCTACAGGGATGACACCAAAGCAACAAAAACACTGGACAAAAATGTCGAAGGCCAACGTCAGTCTTCTCTGTAAACAAACGATTTGTATTGGTCAATCAACCAAGATCACCCTCTGCTTGAGGAAATCTATATTTTTTCTTCAATTTCATGTGTAGATTTTTTTTATTTTTCATTTTTATGAGACAAGTAACATATTATTTTGTATAATTGTATCATTATTATCGTTATTATCACCGTCGTCATTATCATCATAATTAGTAATAGTAGCGGTATCATCATAATTTGTCGTTGCTGTTGTTGTTGCTGACGTATATATTTTTTTATCTAAGAAATTACTAGATTTTTTCATGTGGTATGAAAAAAACTTAACCACACTGTATGAAAACGTGAAGCCGATTCATAAATTGGTGCGATTAAATTTTTAGATTCATTTCCAAAATTGAAACAAACAAACAAAAAATAGTCTCTTCATTTCTTATAATTAAATGGCGTCAAGCAAAACAAAGTAAATATTTTACTAGTATTGAGTAAAACTGTGTTGATCTACTTAAGCACGGACTAACAAAATATTTGCCGCGCAAAGTTTTGTTTATCGATGTATAAAAAAATCAGCTAATCATAACGCTGGTTTCTTGATAGTCGAAAATAAAATTAGATTATTTTCATCTTACAGATATAAAAACATATTTTGTGCGAGATGCAATGGAGAGACACGTTTCAATGCATCACAACCTAGTCAATGTCCCCATGTCCAATCATTTGATTCATCTACCGGACTCATTACCCTAATGGCGTTCAATGTTGCTGATCTGGAAGATTCGAGTGGTCAGACAAGCGCACGTACAGGTGGAACAACAGAGTGTCCAAGAAACTACTTGTTTGATCCATTTATGGTGGGTATCGATTTAAAATGCGTTCAATTAACCCATTCCAACACAGCAAAATTTTAGACTGGTCCAAATTGAAAGAATCTGCAGACGACAATTTCAAGTTGATGGAATTTTGTATTTTTTCGTCTTTTTGGATAGAAAATATTGTGGATAATGAAGAAATTGCTTGATACAAGCAATTTCTTTATTTTCCACAATGTTTTCCTAAGCTTTTTTCTCAAGGGGCGTAAAAAGGAGGGATTAAGTTGGAATGGGTTAAATCTCGTATTAAAGAGAACCACAGATAAACCATCGTTGGGTAACCAAAACGTCGTAAATACGACTTTGTTCAAGCTGTTTTTTACGACTTTTTGTAGCCTATCTAGAAAATGTAACAAAAGAAAGCAAATTCCCAAACAAGCGTTAATTGCATATGCGTTTAGTAGGTTATATAAAATAATTACCTTTATGAAGAATAGAGGCCATTATAAATCAAAGGACTGAAACTACTGAGAAGTTGGAATGCACTGAAAGGGTCATAACTGTGGAATTCGGTTAAAATTCATGTATAACTTTCCGAGTAAGCCTCACTTCTTTAAACTTAAACCAGCATTCCCATTCGTGTACATATGTGCGTGAATAATGCACAAAAACATAAATCCACATACAGAAATCGAAAACTAGCATTGTCTTAACCCATTCCCAGACAGTGACATTTTCAAATGACCCTCATTATTAAAGCTTTGGAAAACATTGTGGAAAATAAAAAATGCTTGTTACAAGCAATTTCTTCATTATCCACAATGTTTTCTGTCCAAAAAGACCAGGATTTTAAAGACTTTATCAACTTACAATTGTCGTCTGCTACTTTTTTGAACTTGGTCTAAAATTTTATCTTGTTGGAATGGGTTATAAGCTCGTGTCACGCACAGCAAAATTATAATTTTCAAGCATAACATTCTCCTTTTGATCAACTGTAATACGTGAACCCTTTTTAGAATCTTGAAAACAGAGAAGAACTTCTTCTACAGTAAGAAATCAATGACCTCGATGATTATTTGACCCTCAACTCGGCCATTTCTGTGACGATCATACTAAACTCACGTATTTTCACGATTTTCACTTCAAGTTATGAGCATACGTAGAAATTTGCGGAAATGCGCGGAAACTTGTTTCAGGGTGATCGATTTGAAATACCGGTTTAGACTTAAGGAAAAATGAATATTTAAAGCGTAGTGAGTAAAATTCAGTTGTGAGTAAAATTCAAAAGAAAAAAAAGACGTTAACGTTACTGTAACATTACTGTTTGCATATGGTAGTTTTGCCCCTTTCCTAAAACTCCTATAATATGATGAAGATAGTATTAAACTTTCTTCGGCGCCCTGTAGTCGCGTGATTTCCTTATCTGTTATTCGGCTTTAGAACCGTAAAAAGTCATAAGTAAAAAGGACCAAGCTGAAAGCTAGATAACACTTGTTAAAGGTTTGATGTGTTATTATTCATTTAAACTTGTAAATAACGACATAATAAAGCGTAATTATTAAGTGAATAAGTGAAAACCGGAACTTGATATGTTTACATTCTAATTTTCAAAATCTTCTACTTTTATTTCGTATCTATTTGATTTTTATAGAGTAAAGGCCGTAAATCCCACAATAATCGCGTTTGCTTGATGCCTACGATCCACCATAATCGTTCTAGAATGTTTTAAAGCGCTGGGCGGCGTGATTTTTGTAAAATTGCATTTGCGACCTAAGCCATATTTGTAAACATTGCCTATCTATGGTTACATGACTACCACATGTCACTTGAGATCACGTGATTACCAAACACGGGACGGCGAATCACAAAAAACAAATTACTGCGCTGATTATTACCTTATTTTTCAATAATTGAAAGCAAACTAAAGCATGTTTAGAAGTCTCTAAACGAACTTTTATATCATCCTTTACATGTGCCATATTATTGTCTTCGGCTGCAACTAACTGATCGTCCGTGGCAAGTTGAGATGAGAAGTAACCCGAGGTGTATTCATATCTAAGAGATCACGTGATATGTGTTATCAAGAAACCCGAAATGAAATTGTCTTGTGTTCATTTTGCGGTTTTGTTAAATCTAAGTTGGAATTGTTCCGCATTCCAACTTGAAAAGGAGAGCGAAAAGAATCAAGCCTGACTAGACACCGTGGACTATGGAGACTGAATAGGGCCTATTAACCCTTTCCCACACAGTGACACTTTGAACGCCCCTCAAGAAAAGCAATTTAGAAAGCATTGTGTAAAATGAAGAAATTGCAATTTCTTCATTTTACACAATGTTTTCCTTTTCATAAAGTTACAAAAATCTAAAATTTCATGAACTTTAAAATGTTTTCCGCAACTTCTTTTAATTTTGACTAGTCTAACATTTTCTTGGGTTGGAATGGGTTAACCGATCGCGGTGTCAATCAAAGAATCAATCGACCTATCAAATCACTCATTCAGACCGGAAGTGAAATTTGAACCCCAGCATTGGCTAACATTTATATGGTGCATTTTATTAGTTTTTTTTAAGCTGAAAGGATGACGATAAGGTCGTAAACCAATCATTTTAATTTTATTCAATATGTTACTGACCATAAATTTTGCAAAATATCGTTGTTTGATATCGCAGTTGAAACTACTGTTGGAGTCAGTGGGCGTTACCACCGGAGTCAATGGGCGGAGCCAACGATCCGCCAATTCTTCTCGGCAGATTTTCAGTTTGAACTATAGACACCATAGCTTCGATTACATTTATACTGTTTAAACACTTACACTGATTGACCTGTGCTGGATCTGATTCCCTTTTCAAATATCTAATTTGTTTTATGGAAATCCTGGACGACCTTTTAGCGTCATGGGTCACATATGCACAACTTTGAGACAAAACTTTTTTTTTTATTTCTGGTGTATGATAGTAAAAATGTACTTACAGTAGATGAAGTCACCAAGTTTGATTCGATATTCAGGTCCATATCTCAGTGAAAACAAGATGTTCTTACTTTTTCTTTACTTCTCACAATTTGATATTATTCAGGCATGTTTCATACTAACATGTCAATTTGGTTGGTTATTTCATGGAACAAATTTGTGCACAAGCATTCAGATAGCCTTATCAAAAAAAAAAAAATGCCGTGGAGGTGGGAAACAAATTTCCCATCAAATCAAACTGCACCAATGTTGAAAGACACAACAAAAATTGAGGGGACTCCACTGTCAACCAAATCGCGATTGACCTATCAAAATTAGACTAGAAGTGAATTTTGAACCCAAACACCGGCCGACATTAATGTGAATTTTTGTTGATTTTGCGATTTAAAAGTCATAACCATAGCTTGTAATTACGACGTTTAGGTCGCAAATCAACCATTTTACTTTTTTGCTTCAGGCCATAATAGAATTTGCAGAATGTCACTTTTGAAACTCTAATTTGAACTTCCTATCGGAGGCATGTGGACAGGGCCTGCGATTAGTCATTTACCAGTATATCAAAATGAACGACGTACAATTTGCCAATAGCGGCTGTCAGTCAAGGAATGTATCGGCCAATCAGATTATTCAATCAGCCCAGAGTTGAGTTTTAGGTTAGGTTTAAACCTATTTATTTTACATCGATTGGGAAACAAGTTCTTCCAACTTAGATTAATCCCTCTCGATTCTGCTTCCTGGAAAATGCACCAGTACTCGCGCCGAAAGTGTGGGCCAATGACAGAACCAAGATCGATAGCCGCTCCCGGGAATCGAACTCAAGACCTCTTGATCGGGAAGCCGACGCTCTACCTCTCGACCACGGACACCACACAGTTGAGTTTTAAACTCCAACATTGGCCGCTATTTGTGTGAAGCATTTTTGTTGCTTGATTCAAGCTGTAGTTACGACCTTTAGGTCGCCAACTAACGATTCTACTTTTTTATTACATGTAACTGTACATAGTTTTTTGCAAAATAACACCGTTTGAAATTGAAGCGGGACTCCGTGTTGGAGTCAAAGGAGTAAGTGAGCAGGCTAGCGATTGGTCACTTCAAATACGAATTAATACTTTTTTCACTTAAGAGATGAAGAGAATATATTTTGTTTTCATGGAGGTATGAACCGAAAAATCTAATCACACTGTATGAATTCACGAAGCGGATTCATACATTGTGTGAATAGGTTTTTAGGTTCATACCTCCATGAAAACAAAAAATATTCTCTTCATTTCTTATAATTCAATAGCATCGAGCGAAAAAAACAAAAGCTTAATAAATTTTGCTACCCATTTGTATGGGACTATTTTGTGCGGAAGCATACAAAATCGATGTGTGCTCAAAATTTTGTTCATGGAGTTATGAACAATTTTTCCGACCAATCAGAACGCTCGTTTTTGATAGACGAAGCTAAAAATTAAATTATTTTATCATGCCATTTTATCAAAATTGACCCATTGTTCCTATTTTTGTGGGCATCAACAATGAACGGTACAGTTGAGAAAAAAATCCATTCCCATTCAATACAATACAGCATTTAACGACAGAGAATAAAGGGTTTTCTAAACATCACAGAAAGTTCATATATTAAACATTATCTTTATATTCAAAAGATTTTTCTAATGAATAAAAGACGTATCTTGTCAGCCAGCAAAGCGTCAGCTTTGATAGCTTAAGTTAACAGACAAAATTTTGAGGTCGTCTCAAAATTCAACGAGTGCAAACTGACATTGGAGACTTAACCACTAAATCCGTTAAATGTCTACGCCATAAAAAGTAGTTCTTATGTATTTCAGAAATAATGCAAACTATGCGTTTGGGAATGGGTTAAGTCATTGGTTACTTTAACCTCGTTTCTTTATCAAGATAACGTTTGAAAAAGAAGATTATTGAACAAAACAATGTTTTGCTAGCTTACAGTACTTTTCAGTACGTTGATTATGTTTTTTAATATCGAAAACGTTATCTACACCCTTTTAAATTTGTACCAGTTAAACATTAGATACGCCTTCTTTTTTTCAAGTTTATTATGTGTACATGTATTTAGTCGTACTCATATCGTTCTGGTCGCTTGATAATAGTGTTTGCTTCAAAAGGTGGTAGCTCAAAAAGACAGTATTTATTCACTTTATAAAGAAAATATAAGAGCTTTACATGGACAACTGTAGATACATGGTTGCTACAAAAAGGTTTTAAAATATACTTACAGGACAATTGTATGCCACTGTACTGCTCACCACCTTATTATCTCGACGTGACGTCTTCAACGTGTAAACTGTTCTACCGATTCGTCACCAACGTAAGGGTGGTACATACATTCTACATGTCTTTTGATTCAATCGTCATTCTTGAAGAAGTTCAGCCGATCGTCGAAGAGATTCGAGACAAAATCTTCAGGAATGCAGTTGTGTTCACATGTACCATTGGCTTGTATTATCAGACTAATGAACAATATGGGATCCCGGATCTTCCAAATAATTTATCGGCGAACACTACCGTAAATGGCGTTTATTTCATGATATATTCAGCTTTGATAAATGTTAATCCCGTCGAAGTTTATGATTCTTTTACTTCGTTGGCTTTTGATTATTTGTCAGTTAATTATACTGATATAAAAGTTACCGTTCGAGGTACAGAGTCTCTCGACCCCAAAATGCTTCGAACAAGTCCAACAAATGACACGGTGACTCTTAGTTACGAAGACTTTACGTACGTTAAAGACGGTAGTCCTTCGCATTATCTCTTTTCGAATCCTTATGATAATACTATTATACTTGGCCATATTGATAATACAAACGCATACTGCTTGCCAAACATCTTTCGGGAAGATTTTCTAGCTTGCCCAGCGTTTATGTACGTATCAAATTCTAGCTTCGTCCGTGTGCCATGGGGTATTTCAGTAATTCACCATGGCAAGGTCCTTATGTACACTTTCAACGAATTCAAGTTCGTGAACACGTCTGTGATTCGAATTTGTAGCAATGCAGTCATTGATAAAATGAATATTGAACAGTCTTCTAGCTCGCAATTATCTTCTAAAGTTGCTATCATTTCAGTATTTCTGTATGCATTATTATTTGAAAAGGGTTTTTAAAGTATCTAATACCCGTAATTCGGTATATCTCTTATCAATACAATAAGTAAAGTATATATTGGAATTCTTTCCAATCGTCTAACCAAATGGGTTGAACATTACCATATAATTAACGAGTCACAAGCGGGTTTTCGTAAGAATTACAGTGTTATTGATCAAAGTTTTACCTTATATGCTATTGCACAAAAATATTTAACTAAGCGAAAAGGTAGATTCTACTGTCTTTTTGTCGATTTTGCCAAAGCTTTTGACAGCATAGATCACAATAAATTATGGGATTCCTTAGTAAGAAAAGGGATACATGGGAAATTTCTAAATACTTTTAAATCTATGTATGGAAAACTAGAATCAGCTGTTAAAATTAGCACTGATGACTCATCATATTTAACCGAAAATTTCAGATGTTCTGTTGGTACCCGGCAAGGCTGTACTAGCTCCACGACAATTTTTTCACTCTTTATTAATGACCTAGTGGAACTAATTAGGCAAAAATGTAGTCATGGTATTTTTATTGGCGATGCTATTGAAGAATTATTCTGCTTATTATTTGCAGACGACGTAGCTAATCTATCAGACACAGTAAATGGTCTACAGAGACAAATAAACATTCTTGAATTATTTTGCGACTATACGGGTATGAACATCAACATGGACAAGACTAAAATCATCGTTTTTAGAAATGGAGGAATCGTAACAAAACACGAGAAATGGTTCTTTAAGGGTCAACCTATTGAAATAACAACTTATTATAAATATCTTGGAACTTTTTTCAGTAATAGACTAAGCTGGTCAAAAACTTTAGAAACACAAGCCGCTCAGGGGAAAAAGACATGTTTTTGTATATCGAAATTTCAACGAAACTTTGGTTATTTCAATGCTGTAGACGCCTTTAAAATATTTGATGCAATGGTTAAACCCATACTCTGCTTTGGGTCCGACCTCTGGGGATTCAAATACTATAATGTTATTGAGCAAGTTCAAATCCAATTTTGTAAACGCATTTGTAATCTTAACCAAAACACCCCGGATTTTCTAGTTTTAGGTGAATGCGGCAGATATCCCCTAGCAATAAGCTACACATCTCAATGTATTAAATATTGGTCTAAACTCTTATCCATGCCTAGTAACAGATACCCAAAACAGTGTTATTTTATGTTAAAAAGGCTAGATGACAGTGGTAGAATCACATGGGCATCACACATTAAAAATCTGTTGTTTGAGCACGGTTTCGGCTATATATGGATAGCGCAAGAGATTGGAGATACTAATTCCTTTTTATCAAATTTTAATCAAAGGCTAAAGGACATATCTTTTCAGAAATGGATCTCAAAGATCCACGAGTCACCTAAAGCACATTATTACAAACATTATAAGACCCTGCTAGATGTTGAAAAATATTTATCTATTGATTTGCCATTTAATTACAAAAAAACCTTATCAAATTTTAGATGTTCAAACCATCCACTTGCTATTGAAAAGGGTAGACACGAAAATATAGATAGACAATTTAGATTTTGTAAATTTTGCTTAAAGAGAAACGTATATACTGTAGAAGATGAGTTACATTTTGTATTACTTTGCCCCCTGTATAATGATACAAGGAAACTATACTTCCATAAAAAATGGCTAAATCTATTACCAACACATGAAACATTCTATGACATTATGAATTGCCAAAACACCGACGAAATTTTTTCCCTTTCAAGATTTATTACATATGCTTTAATAGAACGAAGTAACTTTTTAGAAAAATTGTAATTATTACGAAAATGACATAACGTTACCAAACGGCATTTCTGAACACAAAGAGGAATGTCGATGAGATGGTGAGAAAATGCTAGTCACCAGCAATTTCGGTTATCTAGCGATGAACCTCCAGTTTACAAAAATTATTCATTATAGTTTTCCTTAACCTCTCTCAAATAGAACCTAGCTTTGCCGTCTAGTAGAAAAAACTTGTTGGAAAATTGAGAGAAGAGGAGAAATAACTGAGTATCAGCAATTTCTCCTTTCCCTCTATATTTCATATTATAATATACGTATTCTCTATACTCAATATAATCACAACGCATTCTTTTATCTGCAACCCCTTTCAATTTGGAGTATGCGACGTCGAGAAATGGCTAACTTTTACTAATGCTTCCTAGTTTTAAGACACACTATTTCAGAATATTATTCATCTGTATATATATTTTATTATTGAAAATGATGGTGACTCCTTGTACATTTAACACGATAAAAACTTAACAGCATGTTTTCTTTTGAATAGGATTTGAAGAAAACAAAAATAATTAGTTATTGGATTAATTAATTAATCTGTTTGTTTCTTAGTTGATCCATTAATGGATCCTAGAACGATCAAAACTAATGGTTGGCAATACAAATCTGTAGATGCCAAAATCCAGTACTGTTTTTATCGATCAATTATAATTCAAACATTCTAATTGCAATCTTTATGATTTGTATTATATTTGCTACTCTTCACGATTATCATTGTATACAGTATTATTGTATAATGGGCCAGAGGCCTTGTATATATATATGAATAAAGAATTTGATTGATTGAATTCGCTTTTCTTGAATTGGTGCGACGTCGGGATTCCTCAAGTGACGTAGTGATATTTCAGTTTCACTTTGATTACCATAATGACGTTTTTAATACGTCATTTTACTATCTTCCGCTAGCAAATCAAATGTACGACTTTTACCGAAGATTTCCGATGTTCAAAATAACCCATTTCGGGTATTCTAACTGAAGGCAAACATTTACAAATACCTTTGGCGTATATGACATACTGGTGCCAGTATCAAGTAACTAAACCTAAACCCATTCACACATAAAGAAATTTTAGACAGGTCCAAATTGAAAGAAGTTGCAGACGACAATTTGAAGTTGTTGAAATTTTAAAAATCGTTTAACTCTTTGCAACAATGCGGAAAATGCAGAAATTGTTTGTAACAAGCAATTTCTTCTTTTTTTACACATTGTTTTCCGGAACTATTTTCTTGGAGGGCGTAAAAATGAGGAATTGTGTGGGAATCGGTTAAGAGTTCGAAGTTTTACGGTAAGTATTTCATGACTGGAATATTTATATCATTATGATTAGTCTTGAATAAGATACTTAGATCCTCTGGTTTAATACTTTATACATTGTATATATAAATGCAGCTTGACACGTTTACATGCGATTGTAACAGTTCAGTTTCTTTTTCAAATAAAGTCATCATAATGATGAACAAAGATTCTGTGTATATTTATTTGGCACAGGGGGATATGTTTCTTCAAGACACATTACCATAATTTTTTTTGTTAATTTTTTTTTTTTTTTTTTCGTCTAGTATAAATCGATGGACCGCCCTTGTCGGTAGACCAATCAAATTATTTTTTTAAGATGGATAGTGAACAAATGGGTGGAAAATCACTATTTTAGATGGATTGAGAAGCTTGAGGCTCGAGATGGATGTAGTGGTAGTACTATTATGAGGAATGCTAGGAATCCATGGTTAGGTGTTCCAGCCGCCGCGATATGATTGAAATACTGTTACAAATAGCACTTTATGCCATTCAATCAATTAATCACTGGGGTTGAAGTAAAATAGATTCAGTGAAATACTTCGATTTGACATGGACGATATTACACTAGTACACTAACAATGCAAATAAGTTAAACCCTATGGTACCACCTTGTTGTGTGTTTCTCGGGTAACCATATATTGATAAAATTAGAAAACTTCGTCTCACAAAATTCAGGTCATAGTATAAAAAGAAAACCATAGCATTTTTAAACATCGTCTAAATAGAATAGATAAAAACTCGACAAAGCCTCGTTTTTACCTTTTAAAAGAAGACTCGTTTAATAAATTCGGTATTCAATTAACGTTCATTCAGAAGCCAATATGAATTTTGTTTTGTGGCTCTCGATTGTTTATCATATTCTTTGTTGATTAAAAAAGGCGAAAACGATTTGTCTGAATAAAAGATATCTGAAATGCTATTAACCAGTCGCGGCTGCCAGTCAAAGATAGAGCGGTGGTAGCGCGTTGGACTCTCAATCATGGGGTCCCGGGTTCAATCCCCGGTCGCGGCAAATATTCTCTTTGACTTTTGTCTCCCACCAATGGGTGGATAATCGTATAACTAAGTGAGATGAGCAGCTTAAAGGATGTAGTGGTATTACTTGTGTGAGAAATACCATGAATCCACGGTTAGGTGCTCCAGCCGCCGCGATATGACTGAAATACGTTTAAACGCCTTCAAATCAATATAGTCAGTCACAGAAAGAAACGGCCAATCAAATATTTCATTTTGACCGGAAATGAAAATTGATCACCAACATTAGCCGGCATATTTGAAGTAATTCAATTGGTTTGTTAAAAAAGAAGGAAAGGGTTAATGTTGGAGTCAGTCATTGTGGTCAGCGGAGTCAGAAGGCGGGGCCAGCGATAGCTTAATTGGTTATTCTTTTATCAGTTAAGAAAATAGTAGATTGGTACCGACATTACAATGTTTGTGCCAGATTTGGATGGAATAAAGGTATAAACGAGTATCGTTTTAGAAATATTGATAATTGATTTCAAAGAATCTTCAGTTCCAACCCTTTCAAAGACGACTAAATAGTCCGGTGGTATTTCGAATATCTTAGTGATTGTTGAAAACGGAAAACAGTTGAAAAAAGAGGAAGTTACACGATACAAACGTTTATGACTTTTCCACAGTGATTTTCGATACATAATTTTAAAGGTCCTAATAACCAGTGTATGTTTGAGAAAGGACCCTAACCAATTACCAGACGACAAAACTTGACCCCCTCAAGTTCAAGGAAGTTGCAGACGACAACATTGGTAAAAACATTGCGGGAAAATATGAAACTGCTTGTAACAAGCAGTTTCTTCATTTCCACAGAGTTTTCCAAAGCTTGTTTCTTTAGGGGCGTTAAAAGCGGGATCGTGTTGGGAAGAGTTAAATATTTGGAAAATCAAAATTAGCAAGACAATACGTGGAAGCATTTTGTTTTTTTTGTGGTTTTTTTTTAGAAAAAATGGATGCACTGCGTCCAATTCAATAGAATTCAAAATTTATGTAAGGAGATAGGCGTATACCAGAAGGGCCAAAAGTTTAATATACGCGCACGAATACACATCATGTCGGCCTTGAAGGCAAGCAAACGATGACAGAGATACAAAAAGTAGTGCCCTCCCCTGCGGGGTCATTCTGACAGGTTATCATTTGTTAAGATCAAAGTACGTCGAAAGTACCTTCAAAACTGAAACTGGTGCACGTTGATTAAGACATTTATTTCACCACTGTTTCGTAACAATCCACGTTATCTATGGTCATTATTTTTACCTGTACAGAGAGTTCCAAAAGAAATTACATGTATAGAACTTAAAACTGTCATGTTGTATCTAAAATTTATTTTTTAAACCACATGTCACTAATGGTAACTTTTATTAAATCTTTCCCCATTAGAGTATTGCTTTCACGACCCTGTGGTGGTGTTTATGAAAAAGAGGACCATCCGAAAATTCATAAAACTTTTCCGACCTTTTTTATTGGAGGGGATTTAAGACTGGTCCAAAATTGAAAGAGGTTGCAGACGACAATGAAAATTGGATACAATTTGAAATGAAACCATAACATGTGGTAGAAATATTGTGAAAAAAGGGGAAATTGCTTATCACAAGCAACTTCTCCTTTGTCCACAAAGTTTTCTCAAGTATAAATAAAAAACAGAGACGTAAAATCCTGGGTTTGTATAGGAAAGGGCTAATATCAAAACCTTGAAAAAATGATAAAATCTAGCACTGGTTTTTATGGTTAGATTTTTAAATTTCAATATGCTGGAAAAAGTACCTTTTGATCATTTGGTGGAAAAAGTACCTTTTGATCATTTGGTGGAAAATTGATTATTGGTGACGTACACGGTGTAACTACAGCTTGAATAAGCTGCAATTACAAAGTTTTTGTCACAAGTCCAAAAATCGTTTTACATAAATGTCGGCTAATGTCTGAGTTCAAAGTTAACTTTCTATCTAACTGAATAATTTGGTTGGTCGATTGATTCTTTAATTGGCGTTTGCGATCAACTAAATATCGTTCGTAGACGTCTGTTCTAGGCCTACTGAATTTCATTTGGGATGACTGGTGTCTCCGGATGACCTAAACCTCGTAACTACATCTTGAATAAGCTGTAGTTACGTCGATTAATTTTTAGTAGCGACTTTTCTTGTAAATTATATTAACCCGCTCCGGTGAATTAATCCTATTTCTACGTGTTAGATCCCCGGTCGCGGCAAATATCCTTTCCGACATTTGTCTCACACCAACGGTTAGATAATCGTTAACCCAAGTGGGATGAGCAGCTGGATGCTCGGAAAGGATGTACTGGTGTTAGAAATACCAGGAATCCATGGTAATGTGCTGCGCGATATGACTGAAATACTGTTAATAGAGGCGTTAAACTCATTCAATCAATCAACCTATTTCTAAGATCTGATGAAAAGGGTTTGATTCGTTGATTTAGCTTTAGGTAATTTTGAACAAGTTTTCAGTTGTATCACGACGAAGTTCACTAATTCACGTGTTTCTAGTGTATTACTAGATTGAGGTCTTGGGTGCCTTTCCCGGGGATATTCGGGCGTGACTTGTGTATCGATATTGAACCTTAAATTCTTTCAGATCACGAGTTCGCCAGCGTGTACCAATGAGCCAGCACCCGTGGACAGGGTTGGAGAAAAATATCTTCGGAGAAGGCTTTATTTCCTTGCCCAACGTTATATTTGACAACTCCTTAAACCTTTCGGTTTTTTTGCAAAATTTTAGACCGGTGAAAATTAAAAGGTTTTCCATCCGAAAATTCAAAGTAGATTTTCTTTGAAAAATAACCATTCAGTAGGGTAGAAAATTTCATGAAAAAAGAAGGAATTCTTCGTTACAGGCAATTTCTTATTTTTCTACAAATTTTTCTCGAGTATTAATCATAGTGACGTAAAATCCCGGATTTGTACAGGAAAGGGTTAACTATTTTTATTTTTTTATTTTGGGTCATGTTATATCCGTGGTCGTTAGGTAAACAGAGCATCGGGCTTTGCAACCAAGGGTGTCTGAGTTACCCTCTCGGGGGCGTCTTCTTCTCATGTGTCCACACTTTCTCTGTCAATTATAAATTATCAATAATGCAAACTCGTTTTAATTATTTTGAATCAATCCAAGCTACTTTGGTCAGTCGAAATTGTGTTTTCTGGTAAAGTGTCTAATTCGTGATTTACTTCTGATGGTCAACTAATTAAGTAAAAAGTATTCTCATTAATTAAACATAAAGCTAAACAGTTTAGTTGTGTAAGACAATTTACGCAGTGAAAAAATGTGCATTTGTTTCATGTCAGAAAAATCACAGGCATGCCGCCCGCTCTCTCTCTCTCTCTCTCTCTCTCTCTCTCTCTCTCTCTCTCTCTCTCTCTCTCTCTCTCTCTCTCTCTCTCTCTCTCTCTCTCTCTCGCTCGCTCTCTCTGTCTCTCTCTCTCTCTCTGTCTCTCTGTCTCTCTCTCTCTCTCTCTGTCTCTCTCTCTCTCTCTATCTCTCTCTCTCCTCTCTCTCGTTCTCTCTCTCTATCTCTCTCTCTCTTTTTTTTCTCTATCTATCTATCTCTATCTATATAAAGATTCTCAAATAGTGTGGTCTACCTGTCCAATTGACCCGGGTTCGATCCCAGACGGCGGCACTCATCCTTTCCGACTATTTGTCTCTCACCAATGGGTCAATAATCGTAGACCTATGTGAGATAGCAGCTGGAGGCTAGGAAGGGAAGTAATGGTAGTACTGGTGTGAGAAATACCAGGATTCCATTGTTAGGTGCTCCAGCCGCCGCGATATGACTGAAATAGCGTCGTTAAACCCCATTCAATCAATCAATCTGTCCAATTGACCAATCACGGAATGAAACAACAAATCAAATCATTCATTCATTCATCTCGAAATTGAACTTTGAACTCCGACGATATGCCACCATTTATGCGAAACATTTTCGTTGGTTTCGCGAATACCGTCTGTTCAAGTTGTTGTTACGACGTTTAGGTCACCAACCAACCTTTCTGCTTTTTTATTCCACGTAGAAGCCATAAATTTCGCAAAATAATGCCGTTTAAAATAGTATCGGGGGTTCCTATCGGAGTAAATGGGCGGGGCCAACGTAGTAAGGGTTGGGGCCAGCTATAGTTCAAATATTTATGATTTATCATATGCACATAATTGGTCAGGGTCGAAGAAATTGTAAAATATTCCTTTTTTTTTTTTTTTTTTTTATTCATATTTCTTTTTTTTTTTTTTTTTTTTGTTCTTTTTTAACCCTTTCCTGTACAATCCCTTGTTTTCACGTCTCTGTGATTTTATACTTTAGAAAACATTGTGGGAAAAGAAGAAATTGCTTGTCAAAAGCAATTTCTTCTTTTCCCACAATTGCTTTTAACCTGTAGGTTCGCTACTTTCAAATTGCACCCACTTTTGATTGTTGTCTGCAACCACTTGCAAATTGGACTGGTCTTAAATTTTTTGGGGAAAGGGAAAAGGTTTAATAGTTATTAGATTGTCCCTTGCTTCGTGACAGGTCACTTTGAATACAATATAATAAAGATAGTCTAGAAACCTATCCGAAGTTAAGGGGTGACAGTCGACGTCCAGCCTTCTTTGGCAGTGTACACTAATTTGGACAGCTATTTATACAACGGTCTTGTCTTGACAACGTAGGGGACAAGTTATACCAACATTTCGAACGGAAACACTTCATTTGACGCTACGTTATCACAACAGACGTAAACGCTATATTAACGTGTGAAATAAGTGGATTTATTTGACGTATTCAAAGAAATATTCAATTTGTTACTTTCACTCAAGGCATTGATAATAATCATTTACTAAAATTAAATAAAAATTTTCATTTCCTTAATTAGCTTACACAAATTATTTTTCTCTACATACATTTATCTATCTATCAATCTTTCTTTCTTTCATATTTCTATCTCGTGCGTCAAAATTTCACTTTATTCACTTTGGGCATTGCACACTTTATGAAAATTTTTAATGTTTAAATCTTTCATACAGATTGTGGGGAATTAACAGACGTTCGGGAAAATGCTTTAGAACCTTTAGTGTGATAAAAAAAAATTCGTTAAAAAATTAAATCAATCATGACTCGAGAAACCCCTGAATGGGTTGATCATTTAAAGGGTGATACGATTCCTAGAACATCTTCTGGATTTAATAAAGGAGATTTTTGGACAACAACTCAATCGGTAAGTTTCTCGTTTCATTTCTTCTTTTAATCGAATACCTTACAATCCAGCTTTTCGACGCCCCAAAGGAATATGATTTTGAAAAGTTGGTGTAAAAAGGATTTATTGCTTGGAACAAGCCATTTCTCCTTTTCTCCAAATATTTTTTCCTTTCTTTGGTATTTATTTTCCATTTTAAGAGCACTTCGAAAGGTCGATTGCATTTTTTTTTAATTTGTACCAATCTGATTTTTTGTCATTTTGTTATGGGTTAAAGTATACCATAGGGTACTACGGCTAATTCATTCTGTGTTTTAGAATCGCTGTTTTCGTAACCCTTTCCTGTTCAATCCTTTGTTTTACGTCCCTGTGATTTTATAATTGAGAAAATATTGTAGAAGAAGAAGGAGCAGTTTCTTCTTTTTCTACGATATTTTCTACCCTAATAAATAGTTAATTTTCAAATTAAGTGTACTTTAAATTTTCGTCTGCAAAACCTTTGAAATTGGACAGGTCTAAAATTCCGGAAAACAGGGAAGGGTTAAAACAAGACAACTTTACAGACATTCATAATCTTTATTCTTGTTGCCTTTGACAGTAGCTGCTTCTATTTGCATGTGCAGAACTCATAGGCTTTCATTCCACAAAAATAAAACGAAAAGGAAAAAGACTATTTAAAAGAAAGTGTTTCCATGTAGAGGCTATCATGTATTCGTAACCTTCTCAAACCATGATATTGCCTTACAATTTACCCATGATCTAAACACAATCGTTGCATTGTATGTAGCCCAAAACTATATCAGGGGTCGACACTAACTTTGCTTCAATGAGATCCCACAGGAATCCCTACCTATTACTTCAGGGTTTCCTCCAGACAATCAAGGATCCCTCCGTGATATACATTAACTTATTCACGCGCATTCCTGCCCTTCCAAGCCCAAATTGAAAGAAAGGCTTCGGAAAACAATGTGAAAAATGAAGAAATTGCTTGCTACAAGCAATTTCTTCATTATCCACAATGTTTTCTACAAAAACAAGCAAACGAAAAAATCACAAGCATTAGTTGATACATAAAGAACTATTGTCCTGGAGAAATATTGAAGGATACTGACGGAATCCCTGGCCTGAGATTGCTGGGGTCCCTTCCAAAATTAAGGTATCCTCTGGATCCCGGGACACTATTAGTGTCGACCCCAGTATATTAATCGACCATTTAAAGAGGCCTTCTAATAAGTCGGTATAGAAGTTACTGTGTTCTTACTAGATATTTAACCCCTTCTTTCCCCTACCCGCTCCCTTCTTTTAAAGTTATTAATATTGACGTGCCTAACCCTCTCTCCCTTTCCTACCTTTCCTTTCCTCCTCAAACTAAATGACATAATGTTATAACAAAATATTACAAGGCGCATACAAGTAATAAAACATGTAACAAACACTGAGAAACCAAGACCTCTGCTCAAATATATCTAGCCCCAGGTCAAACTTCTCATGTTTATACAATCAGCTTACATCTTACAACATCCTTCTGAAGTGGGTCTTTCGGTTTAGCACACCATTTTTAGCCAAAATACGAAGAAATATATATACGGTTTGAAATCTTGAAGATTTCCTCGTTACATGTTCCGCGCACTTAGGCTGTCCTTGCGAGGCAGTGTTGGTATATAAGATACCCTGAATCCTGAATTTCATATCCCTATGTACGGTTAAACTCGTATTAAGTGACCACTCGAGGGACGGTCAGAAAGTGGTTGTTTAAGAGAGAATGGTCGTTTAATACACAAAAGGATCGAATTGAATGCATACATAAATTACTTCAGGATTCTCTCTAACTCAATCCTATGTTGATGGAACTCATTAAAATCGTCTTATTGAGACGATTCTAATGAGATCCACCAACATAAGATAAAGTTTTTAATATTTTTTTGTCAGCAAAAACACCCAAAACTTTGTTTTTTCAGATTTTTTTATGCTGACCGCTTAATGAAAGTGGCCGTTTTATATAGGTGGTCTCGCAGGCAAGATTGAATGTATTATGACATGAATTAGATTGTTGAAACCGTGTAGACATACGACAAATATAAACACATATTCGCAAAGATTCAGGTCCGAAAAATCGGGCTTCAAATTTCAACTGATGTTTCGGGTGTTGGGATGAAAAATTTGAGCAGATTCACATACATAAATTGACTTGTTTCTTGCCCTGTCCAGTGACTCCAACTCTAAAATATAATCCGGCGTTCTTTACCTTGTTACAAATGAATAAAATGGTTGGTTGGTGGCCTAAGGTAGTAACTACAGCTTGAATAAGATGTAGATATGAAGTTCAACCCAATCCCACGCAACAAAATTTCAGACAGGTCAAAATTGAAAGAAGCTGCAGACGACCATTTCAAATTGGCGGAATTTCATTTTTTTCATCGATTAGGATGGAAAACATCGTTGATAATGAAGGAATTGCTTGATACAAGCAAGTTCTTTTTCTACAATGTTTTCCAAGCTTTTTTCTTGAGGGGCGTAAATTGGTGGGATTCAGTTGGAATGGGTTAAATCGCCGAACCAACATAAATGCTTAACAGATATGAGGAGTTCAAAGTTCATTTCCGGTCTATTTTTTATTGATAGCCGTTATCCTTTAAAATGGCGATCGCAATCAAATAATCTGTCGACCAAAGAAATCTTTCATTTAGACTGGAAGTTCAGTTTGAATTACCGACAATCGGCCGACATTTTTGTTATTCATTTTTGTTGTTTTGGCGACTTAAGCGTCATATCTACAGCTTAATCGAGCTGTAGTTAAGACGTTTAGGTCGCCAACCAACCTTTTACGTATTTGTAACATGTTACTGGCCATAAATTTTCAAAATAGTGACATAAGATTTCGTAGCGGGACTTCCTTGACAAATGGAATAAGCGGGTGGATCGGCGATTGTTCAATTTTGCACCAATGCCAAAACAGTTTTTAGTCTGTGTTCACTTGATATGCTAGTATGTGAGGTACGGAATTTTCTACTCATTGAACTTAGATATAACTATAACGGATATTTGTTCAACTCATGATATAATAAAAAGAAATATAAAAAATGCATTTTTTGCGTACATAGAATATCCTCAATATGTTATACCCGTTCCCACATAACAAAAAATTCGACTGGTCCAAAGTCAGAGAAGCTGCAGATGACGGTTTCAAGTTGGTGCAATTTTAAATGTTTTCATATTCTGTTATTGAAAACATTGTGGATAATTAAGAAATTGCTTAATACAAGCAATTTCTTTATTTTCCACAATGTTTTCCAAAGCTGTTTTCTGGGGGGGGGGGGGGCGTTAAAAGGAGGGATTAAGTGGGAATGAGGTAAAACGAATACGCATTCAAACCTTTTTAGCACTTCACCTATGAATATATCATAGGACATGGCGCATTTTCTATAATGATTCATATTGAAACCATTTTGACGTTGTACGCACGTCCATTTATTCAGGTTCATTGAGATATAACCAATTAAAAACCTTGTTAGACCATCTTGTACCGTTACACTTTTATAGTCAATGCTAAATTAAGACATAACATGAAATCGACATAAGTATGACATGGAGTACATTTCGGCCTGTCAAAATTTACATTTAGTGATCTTATCTTAGACAGGGCTAGATCTGAGAATTGGTTTTAAACGATTGTAAAAATTTGTTAAAAGCCTGGGGACTTTATCAATAATCGCGATTTCTTTGAAGATATCGTTACAAATTTCTGTATTAGCTTAGATCCTTTGAAATTGGCAATGGAGAAAATATTCCTTTTTATTGGTTAAATGAATTATCCTTTCTGACGTTTGTCTCCCATCATTTGGTGGATAATCATAAAATTAATTGGGACGAGCAACTGGAGGCTTCGAAAGGATGTAGTGGTAGTACTGGTGTAAGAAATACTATGGTCAGGTGCTCAAGCCGCCGCGATATGACTGAAATACTGGTATAAGTGACGTAAAACCCCATTCAATCAACATCGCTGTTTCTGTTACTATTTTTCACCGGGTATTCTTTCAGGTGTCTCGCCAAATCGGCTCTATTTATTACATTGTTAACTTCTCTCAGAGCTGACCCCCCGTTATATAAGTTTTGTCGTGGTTAGATCAAACCGTCACAGCGGATGTTTTTGTTTTTGCCTTTTCAATGGATTCTTTCAAAACGAATCGCTTATGAGTACTCACTAGTTTTATCACATTAGACGCTAAACAATGGCGAATTCGTGTTTGTCAGTTCGAGAGCAAAATGTCCTAGCTGCAGTTTTGCTAAAGCTGTAGTTACGATATTTTGCTCGCACATCGACGTTACGTACCAATACTGCTAAACGTGTAGACTGGTGAGCCTGTCCTAATCTTACGATACAAGCAATATCGGTGAGTAACGTAGATGGGAAAGGTTTACTATTCTACTACACTTGTATAGATGGTGAATACAGCAACCAAATCATCTTGTCCGTAGCTGATCGGCTTATTCTCACCATAAAAAAGATCAGAATGGGGTAAACTCAACCCACTAATCAGTAGCCCCAAAGGGTTATTTGCACACCCGAACACATTCCTTCCTGTCACCTTACGGTTACAGGTGTATAAACATTTGTCAACGGTCTCTTTTGTAAGAAGTGTAATATTTTCTTAGGATTTGATGCAGCGGCAGATAAAGGATTTAGAACAAAAGGCCGTCCCTCCCCGGATGTTTCTCTTGTCATATGAGCCTCCCGTCTATATTTGTTCCTAACTAATGATAGTCATTCAAAATATTCTAAGCTGTAGTTACGAGGTTTCGGTTGAACATCGACCGTATTCGGGTATCAATCATCAATAAACAACAGAGACCCTCCCAGTAGTTTCTACAGGTAGCCGATTTCTCGTTTGTTTAACTGTTTTACTACAGGGATGGCTTTTTTTAAATAATTTTTTTTTTGTCATTGCTTTTAAAAATATATAAATAAATATAAACATATAGAGCATTCGACAATTTTCTGTTTGTCTGATTCCTTTGGCAAATCGAAGTCGTGGGTACGACCCCCGGAGGTTTCGGTTGAACATCGACCGTATTCGGGTATCAATCATCAATAAATGTAAATACAACAGAGACCGTCCCAGTATTTTCTACAGGTAGCCGATTTCTCGTTTGTTTAACTGTTTTACTACAGGGATGGCTTTTTTTAAATACATTTTTTTTGTCATTGCTTTTAAATACATATAAATAAACATAAACATATAGAGCATTCGACAATTTTCTGTTTGTCTGATTTGTCTGATTCCTTTGGCAAATCGATGTCGTGGGTTCGATCCCCGGCGGCGGAACATATTCTTTCCGACATTTGTCTCTCACCAATGGGTGGATAATCGTAAAAACTAAGTGGAATAGCGGCTGGTGGCTAGGAAAGGATGTAGAGGTGGTACTGGTATGAGATATACAAGGAATCAATTGTTAGGTGCTCCAGTCGCCACGATATGACTGAAATATTTTTTAAAAAAACCCATTAAAACAATCAATCAATCCTCTGGCAAATTCTGACATTACCGTACATCCCTATCTAGCTTTGGAATAAGCTTGAATAAAATGTGGTTAAGCCGTTTAGGCCGCCAAATCAACAAAATGTTTCACATAAAAGATTCACTCGACCAGTCAAATCATTCATATAGACCAGAAGTGAACAGAAAAGCGGCGTTAACCCCCATTTAATCTATCAATCAATTTACTGGCAGACATTTATCCAAGCCTTAGTAACAACGTTTAGATCGCTAACCAATATTTATTTCGTTTTGTTTACGGATAGTAATATTTTCAAAGCAACCCGTTGTTATTTCGAAGTTGAATTTTATGTTAGATTCAGGAGGCGTGACCAGCGGAGTCAATTAGTGGTATACTCATGTGTTTAGTGATGTGAACTCTTGTCATGGGTTATCATAAGGTAGGCACAAAGAGTTCCATTGAAGAAGAAATAATTTAGAAGAAACAGGCGAAAAACGTGCCACTGTTGTTTGCAACAACTTAAAAGACGTATATAACTTTATTCTTGTTCTATCATAAATTATCATTTAGCGGTTTAGTAAAGTGACGAATGTTAAAGGAAGAGATCGCCCCTAGTTAACCATTATTTTCTGTCACCCAACCCTTTTTTGTAACACAATAAATCAATGCATTAAAACCAAGCTCAAAACAAAAACAAAACTATTAAACAAGAATCAAAGCGCCAGTGACGCTGAAATACACGTAACCCATTCCCACTCAGTGACGCTTTTAAACGCCCCCAAGGAAAAAAGCTTTGGAAAACATAGTGGAAAAATAAGAAATTGCTTGTTACAATGCAATTTCTTCATTTCCCACAATGTCTTCTACCCAAAAAAGACGAAATAAAATTAAAATTCCATCAGCTTTAAATTGTCTTCTGCAACTTATTTCAATTTGGACCAGTCTAAACTTTGTTTTAGTGAGAATGGGGTAATTAAGCTGAAAGAATCATTTGAGGTTTTAACGTTAAAAATGTTTCATGTAAGTGGTTTGGTGTACTACGGAAAGTATGAAGCTGTGAATAAAAGGTTTTGATCTTCATCATACTATGCCATTTTGGAGTTTTGCCGTATATAATAATTTAGGAGAGAAAAAACATAATCAAAGCGCTGAGGTCGCCGGTTGCTGTCCTCTGATAATAGTTATTGACTAGAAGGCCAATGATTCAAATGAATATACGAACTGGATATTTGAAACTGTTATAATTTAATTGTTAGTTTCGTCTATCAAAAACGAGCGATCTGATTGGTCGAAAAATTTAATTCATATCTCCAAGAACAAAATTTTGAGTACGCAGGGATTTTGAATGCTTCCGCACAAAATAGTTCACTACAAAAAGGTATCAAAATTTGTTAAGTTGTTGCATTTTTCGCTCGATGCTATTAAATTATAAGAAATGAAGATAATATTTTTTGTTTTCATGGAGGTATGAGCCGAAAAAACTAATCACACAATGTATTCATACAGTGTGATTAGTTTTTTCGGTTCATACCTCCATGAAAACAAACAATATTCTCTTCATCTCTTAAATAAATTAAAATAAACGGATTGTCTCTGTCAATTAAAATATTAATCGACCATTCAAATCATCTATTTAGACCGAGAATGAATTCTGAGCTCCGTCATTGGTCTACCTATATGTGAAGCTTTTGTTGTAGGTGTTGTTGTTGTTTGGCGACTTAAACGTGGTAACTACCGCTTCTGCAAGCTGTAGTTACGGTGTTTAGGTCACCAACCAACCATTTTACGCATTCGTTACAGGTTACTGACCATACAATTTTCAAAATAATGCCGTTTATAATAGTTGTTTTATTTAAGAGATGAAGGGGATATTTTTCGTTTTCATGGAGGTATGAACCGAAAAAACTAATCACACTGTATGAATACGCGAAGCGGATTCATACATAGTGTGATAAGGTTTTTTCGGTTCATACCTCCATGGAAACAAAAAATATTCTCTTCATTTCTTATAATTTAATAGCATCGGGCGAAAAAAAAAACAAAAGCTATACAAATTTTGATACCTTTTTGTATTGGACTAATTTGTGCGGAAGCATACAAAATCGCCGCGTGCTCAAAATTTTGTTCATGGAGTTATGAATAAAGTTTTTCGACCAGCAGAACGCTCGTTTTTGATAGACGAAACTAAAATTAAATTATCATCGAATGATAACGATTTTAAGTCAGATTTGGTATTCTTTAATCTAGTTGCATAACGGTTTTGCCCTTATCATTTGAAATTTGACTTTCTATTTCAAGAGACCGAGCAGGTATTCCAAACGGGTAGCACTGGGTGTTTTTCCTTTTTGATCCAAACTCAAAGAACACTAAGTCGGTGAATCCCTCTCAGTCACCCTGAGCATCCAACATTGTTTTAACCCTTTCCTGTTTTTCAAAATTTTAGACTTGTCCAATTTGAAAGAAGTTGCAGACGATAACTACAAGTGAGTGTAATTTGAAAAGTAACCAGTCTACAAGGTAGAAAATGTTGTGGAAAAAGAAGAAATTGCTTGTTACAAGCAATTTCTTCTTTTCCCACAATGTTTTCTCAAGTATAAAATCACAAGGACGTAAAAGCCAGAGATTGGACAGGAAAGGGTTAAATGTTCTTTTTGGAACTGATTTGCATCGAAATGATGAAGTATATCAAAAAAATACCCATGTTTCAGTTTTTTCCTCTTAAAATCTTGACAATTATAAAGATTACCATTAAAAATAAAAATTGTATGACTTAAATGATGACAGAGTCTAATAATTAACGGATCGCCGCTAGCCCCGCCCACTGAGCTCCAACAGAAAGTGCCACATATCAATATCAAACGACTTTTTTTTACATATATGTTCAGTAACCTGAACTAAAAAAAAATATTAAGATGGTTGGTTTGCGACATAAAGGTCGTAACTACAGCTTAAATAAGTTTAAGTAGCCATAGCAAAAAATAACAATTCAAATCATAAATGTCGGCAAATGTTGAAGTTCAAAGTTCCATTCCAGTCTATTGGTGGATTGAATCTTTGATTGACACCGCGATTTGTCGATTCAACGTTATTACAAACATTTTTTCTATTTATTTATCCGGAAATGCCCACAAAAATTGACTGGTTGAATTGATTTTTTTCACAAGACCTTCAGTTATATAAATTGCATGTAGTTACGTAAATACGTTTCTCGAGTAACGCGGTTTTGCAAAAGGGGTGGACAAGCAAACACGTTAATGGCGACCATATATCACCCAAAACAACACGTCACCATAACCATATGGGGACATAAATCATTGCTAGTCAACTAGATAGACTTTGTTAAATGTTCTGAAACAGAAGTAATGCAGTTGTGAGCATAGTTAACATTCGATGAAATTATTTATTCAGTCACACGACAATTGGCTTTCTTGAACGCTCTTAACGAACTGTGTATACAAGGGAGACGCAGTAGCAGCGTTATTTACTACTTAACTCAATCCCCACACAACAAAATTTTAAACTGATCCAAATAGAAAGATGTTGCACAGAACAATTTCAAGTAGATTCAACTACATGTATATGGAACAGCCCGTTTGAGTCAATGGGCGGGGTTAATGGAGTAAATGGGCGGGGTCAACGGAGTCAAAGGGTTAGGCAGCGATTGGTCACTTGAGAAAGCCTTCGAATATCTGGTCAAGACGTTTTTGAAAAGTTCTAATGTCAAATCACCTGTTTATATGCTTGTTAAATATGTCATATTGACAAGTAATATTTGAGATGTGTCGTAATTAATTCGTCGGGGTGTCAACTTCATGTGACAGTTACTCCCAGCTTGCTTCTCTCTATCTCTCCCTCTACCACCCCTCACACACACACACTAACACACACATACCAATACATTCACACAGTAAGAATAGTGATTTAGATGAATAAATATATTGACAAATATGTATATTTATTTATTTTTTTATTATTTATCTATTTACAGAATAAAAAAAGAAGAATTGAATGTTTAAAAATTGTAATTAATTTCATAAAGACAGTGGATCATTTCCTTTAACATAACGCAATGTTTTGTAGTCTAAAGAGCCCTCTGCTGTAGAGGAAGTGTCCAAATAGATAATTGTCTAGGGCCATTAGCACGGTTTATGATTCCCTCCGTAATAGAGCAGATCGGGGGTACCAAGTTGATCGGAGGAAGCATTAAGTTTAGACGACGGCATCGACCCCTTTTTGTATTTAAGTCCTTATTTTTAGAACCGAGCAAATTCGTTGTAACAAGCAGTTTACTTCCGCTCTTTGAAAAATGTTCCAAAACTTTCATGGCGTCTCCAGTCGTTAAATGTTGAAGCATAGCTCTGCTGATAATGACGTCATATGATTGGTTTAATCCCGCAGAAACGATGTCAACATTTCTAAACTGCGCATGCGTCATGTTGCGGAAGTTTATCTGGTGCCTCTTTATGAGGGTCGGTACAATGTCAAATCCAGTGTACCGTATATCAGTTCGTGTTCCAACAAAATGTCTCATCCAGTAAAAATCTCCACAGGGGATGTCAGCTATAGATATGATCGACTTTCCTAGAACATGTTTGAGATGGTCTACTAGACAATTCAACAAAGCTAATGGCCTCTGAAAATGAAGTGTTTTAATCCGTTACCAGTAGACAAATTTTCAGATTGGTCCGAATTGAAAGGAGTTGCAGACGACAAGTTAAAGTGTATGACTTTTTGTCAAACTTCTGGGTTGGAAGCATTGAGTAAAATGAAGGAATTGCTTGTTACAAGCTATTTCTTTATTTTACACAATAATTTCAGATTGGTTCTCTTGCGGTGCGTCCATTAGTGTCATATTGTGGGAAAGGATTAAGATTTGATATGATTGTATAGTTTTTCAATCTATTTTACCTCTGTTACCCCTTTCCAGTTTGCAAGATTTTATACCTGTCCGAAATCAAAGGTTTTGCAGACGAAAATTCAGAGTGGATTTAATTAGACAAATAACCATTCAGTATGGAAGAAAATAATGTGGAAAAGGAAGAAATTGCTTGTTACAAGCAATTTCTTCCTTTTTTACTATGTTTCTTTATTTCTCCAATTCATGAAATGTTAGACCGCCAAAACTAAGGATTACTTGTCTCTTGCCATTTATTTTGCAAAATAGCACCGTTTAACCCTTGTCATGCTTGACAAATAGTTTTTGATATGTATATATACTAAAGGGTTTAGGTGTCCTTTTCTCTTTCGTTTCGTACAAAGGACGTCTTTATATGAAACATTGCAGCCTGTCATATGGGGATAACCTTTTTAAGAAAAGCAGCCATTTTGCATAACAGTTGCCTCCTGTGTCCCACCTCGAATGACACAGATCAGAAAGGACTGAGTTTTCTTCGTTCGAAGGTCAGTTAACACTCCTTTCGCGATCCTGTAATCAATTTAAACACATTATAATTCGAAATTTTATTTGTCGTCACAAATTAAAGTAATTCTTCGATCAAATACATCAGTAAATCTGGTAGCAAGAAAAGTCTTTAAGTAGTTATTCCCCTTTCTCGTGGTGCCGTTTCGGAGCCCAATGCGACAGGGGAAGGGCCACTGAACATCCCTCTTTTAAACGATCATAAACTTGGAAAAATATTACGAAGTAGGTTTTAATTATAAAGGTGACTTATAGGCCCACGGGGCCGGGTGTTTGAAACCAACTTTTCTTTGCTTGTATATTATATGTATAACACAAGTCACTATAACAAATGAATATTTACTTACTTACTTAATTCCTTATTCAGAATTGTATCAAAATCAAAGGGATAAAAGCACCGGGATGTCCAGATATTGTGGGCCATTATTTATTGTTAATTGATTCTATATACAACTCTGAAACTAAAATGCCAAACAGGTGGTTAAGACTAAGATCAGACTGCACATATGTGCAGGCTGATCTTAGTCTATACCTCCTGCAAAAGCAGGAATATTTCGGGCTCAGCACGACAAGGGTTAATTACAAAGTCGAACTTTCTGTTGGAGTTGGGTGGACGTGGATAGCGATTTGTCAATTTGCATCAATTGGAAACACGCTGAGTGATATTTGATATGAGAAACTTGGATGTTTTGCTCGTTTTATTAATTCACGTATGACTTCATCGACAGTTGACAGGGAACTATAGCAACCATACAGTTAATTTTACATATTCGTGTAGATTAGAGTCAAGTAAAAAAAAGCAAAAGAAAATTCCCAAAATACAAAACTAGTAAGTTCATGTATTCAATTTGTCATGTCTAACTTTCTAAATTATTTACAGAAAGTGATCTACCTTTTTAAAACAGTTGTATTTTTTTAAGTTCATGGCTTTAGATTATAATCGACCAGTCGCGGGTGTCAAGCAAGGGATCAATCGACCAATGAAATTATTCATTCAGCCCTGAATTGAGCTTTGAGCTTGTGTGAACCATTTTATTGATTTGGCGATATTAAGGTCGTTACTACAGCTTGCATAGGCTGTAGCTACGGCGTTTAAGTCACTAACCAGCCATTTCATCTTTTTATTAAATGCTACTGGCTATAAATATGACAAAATAATGCCGTTTGAAATAGAAGCGGAACTTCCATGTTGGAGTCAATGGGCGGAGTAAGTTAGAGGGGCCAGCGATTAGTCAGTTATACAACCTACTTGAGCGGCTTCCAGTGGACCTCCCCCGGAAGCTTTATACTCTGGAGATAGCTTGTCGTAGACTGGACTTCCTTTAATTTCCTTCTGAACCCAAGTTTGATTTTCGAAAATTTCCCGGAAAGCTTTGGCTCTGTCCTCATTTCTTTCGCCAGGTTGACTCCACGCGTCATTTTGGAAGTCACGTGTTTTATGGACTGTCTCTACTCTTGAAAAGATAGCCCTAGTGATACAATCGTATATTTGCCCATCCTAAACAAAGATAATAATAATCAAAACGAAAAAGTATTTGGGACCATTGTAATAAAACATAACAGCCCCCGAGAACTATGTTAACACGACAGGTGCAACTGACCGATACCATACTTCTTTCCTTGTAGAGTTTTCGTGCAGAAACTGTGACGGGGTTGGGGTTACTCTCTTGAAAAAACGCGTTCTTAATCAAAGTACTGAAAGTACTTTAAGCTAGCAAAGCATGCTTTTATTAATCAATATTTTTTGTCAAAGGTTATCATGATTGGTGGAATTAAAAAGACTTTGTCTTGTAGGGTAAAAAACACTATGGATAATGAAGAAATTGCTTGTCACAAGCAATTTCTTCCTTGTCCACAATATTCTCAAAGCTATTTCTTGTTACAAACAATTTCTTCCTTTTTTAATTTTTTTTTTTCCTCCAATTTATGAAATGTTAGCCCGTCAAAACCAGCAATTTCTTCATTGTCCACAATGTTTCAAAAGCTATTTTCGTGAGATATTTCAAAAGTGGGATTGAGTGGGATTGGGTTGGATAGCATGTTTTTATAGGAGTTGTCTACAACTTGAATAAAGTTAATTCATGTAGCTATACAAAGCAGTTGAAATGTTGGCAGTATTTATGAAATAAGAACTACTTTTAATTGCGTAAGCACTCAATGGATTAAGTGGTTAAGCGTCTTGTGGCAATATGCACTCCTTTAACTCTGAGAAGACCTCAAAACTGTGTATGTTCATTTAATCGATCAAAGCTAAGAATGCATTTTTTTCATATAAAGAACTTTTTTTTTCATTTCCAGGGTCTTAAATAAAGTCAAGGTTATTTTAACAAAAGTATACAAAGCTGAATAGGACAGACTGCTTTGAATATTTTCTCCTTTTTCCATAAGGTGTTCCAAAACATACTGCTATGAAACAAATAAGCAAATATTTAATAGCACTTTTTTATAGTTCTATTAAATCATTAGAACTCTTAAAGCTTGTGACCACGTCAGCCAAAAAAAGCAGAACAAGCATATTTTTTATTAAATGGGAGTAATTGTACTAATTCCTCATAAAGAGTTATTTTTCTAATTGTATCAGACTTCTTTAATATACTTTCTTCTGGTCCCTCAATTTACCTCAGAGTGATATCTCTTTCCTTGTGGCACAAAAATCTGCGTTAAATCGACCTCCTGCTGTTGTTGAATTTCTGTATATCCTGTAAAAAGGGGAAAGAAAGGACGATTATCTTTTAATAGAATAGACAGGAAATCGTGTAAAAGGCTACGTTTTTTTTTTTGTTTTTTTTACGGAGGCCATGCAATATCTATACGACTCCTTTTCAGTCATGAAAATATATTTCTTGTTAATCCATTCCCACTCAATAAGATTTTAGACCAGTCCGAATTCAAAGAAGTTGCAGACGACAATTTTAAGTTGATGAAATCTTTAAAATCGTTGTCTTTTGGGGTAGAAAAACATTGTGGATAATGAAGAAATTGCTTGTAACAAGCAATTTCTTCATTTTCCTCAATTGTTTTCCAAAGCTGTCATATTGAGGGGCGTTTAAAAGCGTCACTGTGTGGGAATGGTTTAACATATGAAGTATTGCGGTTAAACTGAAAATCGCACGCAATCCCAAAGTTTTGCGCATTGAAGAAAAAGTAGCCCTCGCTTACTTTGTGACAATCTATCTGTAGTCGTTTATTACATTGAGACTTTAATATATATAATCTTTTTTTATATGCCCTTTTTCTAAATACGGTTCTATTCTCTATTGTAACTAATTTTTCCGTTTATTTATCGTCGCTACCGTAGCACATGCCCATATGAGCGACGCCCCCAGAAGACGGTTAGTTGTTACGGGGGATAGTGCAAGGATACAGGACGAAACTGCTGAGAGCTCCGCCTGGTTCTTTAACGTGCTCGATGGATAGCATCGTCACACGGGGCCTCGGTTTAACGTCTCGTCCGAAAGACAATTAGTTTTGTTAGTTGATATGGTCAGCCCAGGGCTCGAACCCGTGATCTTGAGGTTTTGAAGTCAAGTGCTCTGCCAACTGATCTTGTCGGGTTGACTCTCTATTGTAACTCATATAGTGGATATTGATAAAGCCAATCTGTGGCGTGGTTATCGAAATGATTTTGGGGCGATATTGTTTCTTTCCGGGTGCCTATGACTTCAAATTGTGATTAATGAAGCTCTGATTGTCTAGGCATCCGCCGTAAAAAATAATCAAGTTTGAAAGCAGGGGTTATATTTAACCCGTGTCATACTGAATGAAATAGAAAAAAGAGTTGCTCTAAAATTAAAGGGCTTTAAGCACTTATTATGGATTAATATTTAACTTGAAATTTTATAATATAAAAATCATGCAGATGGTGTCGAATGAGATCAGAACTCGCGACTATGCAGGCTGATCGTTGTCTTTACCAAAATAGATATTTTCCGGTTTCAAGTTGAAGAGGGTTATTATTTCTTCATTTAAGTGAAAATATATATATTTCCTGGATTACACGAGTTGACCCTTTCCTGCTTTTCAAAATTTTGGACCTGTCCAAATTCAAAGGTTTTGTAGACGAAAATATTTGAAAACCAACCATTGAGTTTGTTAGTAAACATTGTGGAAAAAGAAGAAATTGCTTGTTACAAGCAATTTATTCTTTTTCTACAATGTTTTCTCAATTATGAAATCATAGGGTTGTGAAAACCAGGGATTGAACAGGTAAGGGTTTAAAAAAAGAAATCCAGAAAAAACATACAACTTCAAGACAGTAATTCAAAATTATTACCTTGAAAAGAACAAGATATTCTGCTTTTCTCATAATGGATATAAAAGCACAATAAAAACAAGCTGCACATCAAAATAACATAAACAAACCGAAGGAATTCAACTCTGAACATTGTATGTTAAACACTAAAATTTTGTGGCATCTATTGGAAACTGATTGGTACAGTATGAAAATTACCCATTTCTGAACAGCTTGAGACCAGTTCGTCAGTCGGACACCGAAAACCTACTAACTCCAGATTGAGTAAACTCTAGTTACGACGTTTTGGTTCCCCAGCGACATATTGTGGATTGACGAAATCGATAAATACAAATCAAATGTCCAATTAAAATAAAAAAAACAACTTCAAATTTGATGAAGACACAGCTGTTGGAAATCAACTTGAATATCGTCGTTGACGTTCTAAAACGTCGTAACTACAGCTTGGTTCAAGCTGTAGTTACGTCGTTTCAGAACGACGACGACGATATATTTTTTACTACATTAAGATCTGTGGTAAACTTCACCCATTACAGGACGACACAGTTTTATACTATAGGGAGTCGAGAGAAACTTCGGAGAGCGAATGCAAACTAGAAAACAGCCAGTATATGTTAGTAAACTTTTGGGGAATCTAGTAAATTGCTTGTCCAACAATCCCTTTTTCGTTTCCCATAATGTTTTTAACATCTTTTTTTGTCTTGAAAATCACGAAAAGCGAGATTTTGTAGAAGAAGAAAATAAATAGGAATGCAGACATTATGACAGGTGAATAATTCTAAACCCTTTTTTTTTTAATTTAGACTTGTCCAAATTGAAAGAAGTTAAAGGGAGTGTAATTTGAAAAGTAACAGGGTAGAAAATATTGTGAGAAAAGAAGATATTGCTTGTTACAAGCAATTTCTTCTTTTCCAACCATGTTTCTCAAGCATAAAATCACTTCGACGTAAAAAAAAACCAGGAATTGAAAAGGAAAGGATTAAAAGATGGAATATGGTGTAGGTTTCAAACTAGCGACTTGCGTATCACCGATTCACGACCATAACATTTACAAAAATGAATCTGTTTACTACCTAAGTCGAACAGTCATGTTGGAGGTAAGTGGGCGGGGCTAGCGATCTTTCAATTTCTGATTTCAGTAGGAAAGTAAAGTTTGTTTTTCTACATGAACACTGATTTTATTGTTCTAAAAAAGTACGCACAAAAAATATAATAAAGCGTTGGTATCAGTCCAAACTCCGTAATTTCCGTCATGTTTCAGTGACTTTTCTCCCTCTGACCCTCTTTTCGACCTCCCAAACGATCGTCAGTCCCATTATTTCAGTTGATAGAGCACTCGACTTCAAAACTGGAGATCGCTGATTCGATCCCTGGCCTCATGAAACTAACAAATTTAATGTCTTACGGATGAACCGAAGCCAAATGTGACAATGCTACTCGTATCCATCGAGCACGTAAAAGAACCAACCGGAGCTCTCGACAGTATCTTCCTGTATCCTTGCACTATCCTCCGTAACAAATAACCGTCTTCTGGGGGCGTCGCTCAAACGGACATGTTGTACGGTAGCGACGATAAATAAACGGAAATGCATCCTAGAGTTAAGGGTGTAAAATGGATTACAACTCCGAAATATGCATCAACAAATTAGCCATTGTTTTCGGTGGTCAGAAGTCCTCCGGTCATTTGCTTAATTGACCATCACAGTTTTACATCGGTCACTAAAAACAATTGGCTTCAAGATATTTGCAAGGATCAGAGAATCATCCCTGATAAATATTAATCTCCGATACCCACCAAAAAATAGAACGAGACCCGCGAGGGGAAAATGGACCTCATGGGTGATCCGTAAAAATAAATACCTGAAAAAGAGATTGTATCCAACAGAGGCCACCTTCAGACAGAAAATAAAGTAAGACAGGATAGACATTTTAGATCAACACATTCTCTTTTATGCGCTTACTAGGAAAAAGGCTTTGGAAAACATTGTGGAAATGAAGAACTTGCTTGTTACAAGCAATTTCTTCATTATCCACAATGTTTTCTTCCCCCAAAGGAATGCAAAATTTGAAATTTCATAAACTGAAAATTGTCCTCTGCAATATCTTTGATTTTAGAACCAGTCTAAAATTGTGTCGCCTGGTAATGGGTTTAAGAAATCGACAAAGAGCGAAACGTTTCAAACCTGGTGGCGCTGTCTGACCAGGGTCGATACTACTTGATATACCCAGGAGGTCCATTTTAGCCAGATGGGTCGCACATAGGTCCATTTTAGCCAGATGGGTCGCACATATGTTTGCAGATATCGGATATTCTTGATCGTCAGTCCGGAATATTGTTACTACCTTTGGGTTTTTTCTACGACAATTGGAACCGAGTATCACTAAGGTACACGTAAGACAATACAAAGCAGTTTCACGAGAATAGGGTAGAACGAGATAGTCTCGTTGTAGCTCCTTTGCTATCTCGCCGTCGTATGCTCAAAGTCTCGTTCTTTGACCATAGTATGTCGCACGAAATGGGTCAAAAATCCCTTTTAGCTTGTACACGCTGAAATAAACGCGAGTACGCGTTAATGATACAGGTGCACATTACCGAGCGTTCAATGGTATAAAATGAGCGCGTACTACTAAAATACGAGTGCAAGCACATTTTGAAGGTGTTTACTTTTGAAGCGTGCACGCTCATATTTTGTAAGTACATGCGTTAATTCACCCGTGCGCTGTAAAAATATAAGCGCGCACGCTTAAATAAAACGGGTTTATATGTATATCTAAGCGTGAACACGTTCTTTGTGCTACGACGACTTAAAGCGACTTTTGACCCAAAGGTATTCTCGTGTATGTGTTGTCCTAACACGTTATCTTTTTTCGTTCCTAAAGGCCTCCTTTCATACTCTTGAAATCCGGTGCGCATGTTCATAAAGCTATTGTTTTCGCCATTAGTTCGAATAGGACTATTTTAAGTCATTGTGACGTAGAAGGTTGTTTAACTCTTTCCTGTTCAAACCCTGGTTTCCACATCCCTGTAGTTTTATACTTGAGAAAACATTGTAGAAAAGGTAGATAATGCTTGTGAAAAGTACTTTCTTCCTTTACCACAACATTTTCTACCATGTTAAATGGTTAATTTTCAAATTAAATGCAGTTTAAATTCCGTTTGCAAAAGTTCTGAATTTGGACAGGTTCTCAAAATTTGCAAAACAGGAAAGGGTTAATTCTCTTAATGGACAACAACAGTCGAAGGTGAGAATATGGGATCACAAGAGTTCGATGTTGAATAATAGAGTAGAACCGAACAATATTACGAGGATGCGAAGGCCAGATCACTAAAGTAGACCTACGACAAAGACATAGATAATATGACAATACGGCAACGAGAGATGGTTACAACGACGAGGATAAAACCTTGCAAATACGAGAGTGTGCGTCAACGAGAATTTAGTTCTAGTTCTAGTTCTTTAACCCATTCCAACACAATGGAATTTTAGACCAGTCCAAATTGAAAGGAGCTGCAGACGACAATTTCAAGTTGATGGAATTTTGAATTTTTCGTCTTTTGGGATAAAAAACATTGTGGATACTGAAGAAATTGCTTGATCCAAGCAATTTCTTCATTTCCCACAATGTTTCCCAAAGCTTTTTTGTTGAGGGGCGTAAAAAGGAGGGATTGAGTGGGAATGGGTTAATGGAAAAGGCAATTGTCAACAATGTATGCATTACAAAAATATATATCTAACACATGTATATAATTATCTAGTGTTCCGAGATGACGGACAAACAAACAAATACATAGAAATATAGATGATGAGAGGTTAAGATGAGTAAAAAGTAATATATTTAAAGGAAGAATGGGTAGAAATGATAGGGAGAAAATCATATATATAATCGATAGGAGAAGAATTTACAATTTTCGTTTTCGCAGTCAACGCAATTTTGCTTTATTGAAATTCACCCATAGAGAATCAGTCTAAAGCACGTGAAAAATCTTAGAAAATAGCTTTCTTACGGACAACCGTTAAAGCCATCTAAGTATCATTATGGTTATCATTCTTTACTCGATTGTCGAGGGAGTGATGCTCTTAATGCGAGAGTGCAAGCTTATATCGCGAAAGTATGGTGACGATAACCCGAGATAATCTTACGATGGTGACATCAAGAATGTCGATAACCCGAGAGTACAAGCTTAGATTGCAAAAGTACGATGACTACAACTCGAGACAATCTCACGATTGCGACATCACGAATTCTAATAACGCGAGAGTAAAGTTTGGTTGCGAAAGTACGCTGACGATAACATGAGATAATCTCGCGAAGGTTGAGATCACAACATTGTTTAACGTTTTCGTCTTGTTATTGTTACAATTATTATTTTATTTCTATCTTATTAGTAGTAATTTGCACACTGTTGATATGGGGTTTTCACTATCCTCGCAAAGTCAGAAATATCGCGGAGAACGGATTCAATAGTTATATAATCTAATTTTAACTTCGTCTATCAAAAAATGGACGTTCTGATTTGCCGAAAAAAAAGATTCATAACTCCATGAACAAAATTTTAAGCACGCAGCGATTTTGTATGCTTCCGCACAAAATAGTCCCATACAAAAAGGTATCAAAATTTGTAGAAAATATGCTTTCTTCGTTCGATGCTATTAGATTATAAGAAATGAAGAGAATATTTTGTTTTTATTAAGGTATGAACCGAAAAACCTAATCACACTTGTGAATGAATCCGCTTCGAGTATTCATACAGTGTGATTAGTTTTTTTCGGTTCACACCTCCATGCAAACAAAAATATTCTCTTCATCTCTTAAATCTCTTTGGAATCGCTTTCCAAATCGTTTTAAGAGCTACGAAAAGAAAATATATTTTAAGTGTCAAGCTCTGCTTTAACCAATTCCAATACAATGATGCTTTTTTGACCCCTAGAAAAAACAATGGGGTAGAAAACATTGTGTACAATGAATAAATTGCTTGTTTCACAGTGTTTTCTATCTCAGAGTTAAAATCTAAAATTTCGTAAACTTTGAATTTTCGTCTTCAACTCCTTTCAATTTTGTCGTCTAGTAATGGGTTAACGTCTGGAGAAAATGTAAAAACCCAATGATCGATTTCCAATGACAGTCGCGTTCCGCCAATCATCTGAATTACGGAAAACATGGCTTTTTACTATTCATCGTCGAAAAAAAATCAAGGTCGATTACCTGCACTTGAGCCGCCGTTCTTCATGACCTCAATGGTATCTTATAATCTAATAATTTTCTACAGGCTAAAACAATTAAATTAGTGACCCGTGCCCTTGACCGCTTTAATACTGAACATACCAATGTCACTGAGCACATCGAAAATTTACAAAATGAAGATGAATAAACTGATTAGTGAAAGGTTTTACTTTTTAACCACAACGACGGAAAAACAGAAACCATCGTTTATATGATTAATTGACCAATCGGAGCCCTCAGTCAAATAACCAGTCGACCAATTGAATCATTTGCACCAGAAATGAGTTTTGAACTCCAATTTGGCCACGAATTTTGCGACCCCCCCCCCTCTTTTTTGGCGACTAAAAGGTCGTAACATCATAACTACGAAAATAAGGTCGCCAACCAACTATTCTACTCTTTTCAAAGATTACTACTGGCCAAAAAATATGCTTAACACGCAGGACGCCCTGTTGGCGCCAAAGTAGTAAATGGGTGGGGCCAGCGATTGGTTAATTATTGTTTTGCAGTTTGAAATTCAGTCTCATACATATAGACAGCTGATAAATCGTCTAAACCTTTGTCATGCTGAACCCGGAATAGCAGGAGGTGTAGACAAAGATCAGATTGCACACAAGTGCAGTCTGATCTTAGTCTACACCTCTTGTCTGTTCTTTTGAAACCAGAGTTATTTATGAAATAAATTTTCAAAAGAAGTATTGACAACTGAACAACAAGTACTACCATAACCTTCAGCCCTTTGATTTTTATACAATTCTGAATAGCGTTTTATTCAGCATGACAGGTGTAAACCCATTCCCACCCAGTGACGCTTTTAGACGCCCTCAAGAAGAAAAGCTTTGAAAACATTGTGGAAAATGAAGAAATTGCTTGTTACAAGCAATTTCTTCATTATCAACAGTGTTTTCTACCCCAAAAATAAAAAAAATATCCAAGTTTCATAACATTTGAATTGTCATCTGCAATTCCTTTCAATTTGGACTGGTCCAAAATTTTGCCGTCTGGTAATGGGTTAAGGCCATCAAAGTTGTGTTCACGATATTTTAGTCACCCACTGACCATATTCCGTAGTTATCTAACGAGATTTAATTAGGAAAAAAACATGTAAAAGAGATGGCGTATTATACACAAGGTTTCGAGGCAGAACCTTCTTTTCCAACCTCCGATAAAATGACATTTTTTTCTGCGACAAGCAAATATTGTAGTAAAAAGAGAAAAGGCTGGGTAATCTACTGATCTTGAATTAACTGACCTTTCTCTTTTCTTTTGATTCATTAGAAATGAAGATACCTTTTCTGTGTGTGTTTTCATTAAGGTATGAACCTAAAACCTTATCACACTAATGTATAAATCCGCTCCGCGTATCTATACGGTGTGTTTAAGTTTTCAATAAAAAAATTCTCTTCTTTTCTTATACTTTAGCCCATTCCCACTCAGTGACGCTTTTAGACACCCCAAAGAAAAAAAGCTTTGGAAAATATTGTGGAAAATGAAGCAATTTCTTCATTATCCACAATGTTTTCTATTCCAAAGGTTAAAAAAAATCGAAAATTTCATAAGTTTTATATTGTCGTCTGCAACTTCTTTCAATTTGGACCAGTCTATTTTTTTCTGTTTGGTAATGGGTTAATGCCATCATGCACAACAAAGCAAATGTTTTACTAGTTTTGGGTGAAATTTTATAGATCTGCTTTATGCACATGCATACAAAATCGTCGCATACCCAAAATTTGTTCATGGAAGTATTGAAATGTCAGCCAATCAAAACGCTTGAGAATTGATTGACGACATAAAATTGAATATTAAGATATGGAGAGGATATTTCGGACGATGAATAAGCGATGGCAACATGGTATTGAAAGACCTGCATTCTTATATAAATCTTTCTACTTCTGAAAAAGCTCACTTGTAAAAACAAACACACGGGTTGACTGATGATAGCCCAACCTTCCTTGACAGTTCATATTTCAGACGGACAATTAGTTAACTGAAACGGGAGTTGTCTTTAAAAAATGACTAAATAATACTAACTTCTGGTTTTAGGCGTTTCGTCGTACGATTAATGTATTGTCTTATTATTGTCTTATATTTGTTCGTACACACTTTTGCCTGCACTTGGAAAGATGATGGATCGCCACTTTCAAAAAAAAATCAGTTTACCAATCAAATGATTTATTTAGACAAGAAATGCAGTGTTGACCTCCGACTGTTTCACTGCTGGATGACTTAACTCATTACCCAACGGCAAAATTTTAGACTGGTCCAAATTGAATGGAGTTGTAGACGTCAATTTTAAGTTTATGGTATATTAGATTTTTTCAACTGCCTGGGTAGAAAACATTGTATAAAATGAAGAAATTGCTTGTCACAAGCAATTTCTTCATTTTACACAATGTTTTCCAAATTGCTCTTTTCTTTATGGGCGTCAGAAAGCGTCACTGTGTGGGAATGGGTTAAACACCGTAACTACAGATTAATCAAGCTGTAGTTTTGACGTTTAGGTCGTCAGCCAACGATTTGCTATTTTTTGTTTATGTTCCCTGTCGCGAGTTACCCAAACTACTGTCGTTGATATCTTAGTCGACTTGGCCAGTCGCGGGTCGGTGTCCGGGGCTAGCGATTCGTCAATACTCACGAGCGAAATGGTCTCACAGACAACATATATAACCCAGGTCATGTCTATATATAATAGTATTTCAACAAAGAGTACCACAAACGGTTACCTTGCGCTCGGCTAGACTAAAATGAAAGACGTTAGAGACAGCAATTTTAATAAGGTGTTGTTTTTTCTATAAAAGTCTTATGATGTAAAACATTGCGAACAATGAAGGAATTGCTTGTTTAAAGTGATTTCTTCATTCTCCATTTTTTTCTTTGATATCGTCAAAATGCATGGTTGTGGGTAATAGATATAATCGAAAAAGAGTCATGATTTGTACAAATATTAATGCAGAATTATTTGCCATTGTGGCAGGGACTGCTCTTTTAAAAGTGCGCGCATACTCCGAGATTCAATCAAGTATCTTATGCAGTAACAGATATCACAAAATATCAACGTTTTTTATACAACGACGACGACACAAACAGCAATGACATCGCCGATACTTTTTATAAAAACCTAACTTAGTTAGAAATAGTTTTTTTCGCATGTAGCAAGCAATTTCTTCATTTTCCACAATGTTTTCCCAACTCCCTTTCCTTGGGGGCGTCAAAAAGCTCTTAAATGTGTATAAAAATGTTAAATTGAGTTATAATGGCTTTGCTTTCTAGCGGAATATTTTTTGTGATTTTCTCTGTCAACTGGTTATTATATCGTTGTTTTATCTTTTCCTATTTTAACCTTGGTATTCTTTCAGATGCCACGCCGTATGAACGGAGGCGGGGGCTATTACCAAAGCTGGGACAGAAAAGCCAATGCGTACGATTATGGCGACGTCTCTGCCACGCCCACCAGCACGAGCCAGGCTGCCTCATATGAATCTTCGAAATCCTTCCGCTCAGCAGGTGCCCGAAACTGCTGCCTCATCGCGCTCCTCATCCTCGGCGCATTAATACTTGCCATCGGAGTGGGCCTGCTTGTGTACTTTTTATTGCTGTCATGTAAGTAGCTCGAAAGATTTATTCCATTAATTCATGTTGATACATGTGACCCGTCACATAAAGGGGGTTCATATTGGGAAGCGGAATAAGTCTCGAACCTGGTCAGATCGCGAGGACTGAATAGGCTGACAGGGATAGAAATAGTCTACAGAATGCCCAATCCGTCTTACCATGAAATTATTTGTGAAATGCGGTTAATGGTACAATGTTTCGTCTCTGTTTTCAAATCTGATACGTGACATGAAATATGCCGTCTTCGTAATAGTCATAGGTGGCGACAAAAACGTCATAAATACAACCTGAGCTTGAATAACGTCGTTGTCGTTCTTAAACCTCGTAACTACAGCTTGAACCAAGATGCAGTTTTGAGGTTTAAGAACGACAACGGCAATTGTCTATGGTTACAGCATTAACAGTCACCAAACCTAAAAAAACACTTGATATTTGATGTCTGAAGGAATCATGCCTTTTTCTAATGAAATGAAAATTCAATGAATTATTCTAATACTCAATCGATTTTTAATTTTAAGTATTTTTGAAAGCTAACTCTAACATAAATGTGGGAAAAGTATGTATCAGCGCGTTTGTAGAATGCAATAAAGGTTGCATTTATTATTGGCAAAGCAATTAATTGAGATGTATTTAATGTTGTCTTTTTAATAATATTTCACATTTCCAACAAAAAGTAAATATTAAGACTACAATTCAAGCAAAAACGCCCCACATCTGATTGCTTAATACTCATTGCGACATTATGTAAATCAATCCAAGTTCAAAGAAAGTTGGATAATTTGTGAGCACCATGGGACCGCTTACTTAAAATATCTTAAATTTTATATTTAAGCATGTGCTAGATATTTACAACAATTAACCGATCATCGGCCCGCCCACTGAGCTCCGACAGGAAGCTCTACTTCGTTTATTAAACGACGTCGTTTTGCAAAATTTATGGCTAGTAGCATGTAACAAAAAAATGAAAATAAAATGTTTGGCGACCTAAATTTTTTAGTCCACAAACCAACAAAAAATGCTTCGCATATATGTCGACCAATCTTGGAGTTCATGATTTACTTCCGTCGAAATGAACGAATTGGTTAGAAATAATGCAGTCATAATATAAAATAAATATCCATGGTATATTTATAGTAGTGAATGTTGTTGCTGGAAACCAGCGGGTTGGCATTCGTGCTTGTAAAGGCATTTTGTCTTTTGCACTGCTTTCTTTAACCCATCGCCAGACGGCAAAAATTTTAGACTGGTCCAAATTGAGAAGAGTTACAGACGAAAATTTAAAATTTATTAGAATTTAGATTTGTTCGACTTTATGGATAGATAACATTGTGTAAAATGAAGAAATTGCTTGTTACAAGCAATTTCTTCATTTCACACAATGTTTTCCAACTTGTTTTTCTTGAGGGACTTCAAAAAGGGTCACTGTCTGGAAATGGGTTAATACTTTGTTACATCATCAATTCGTAAAATTCGTATGATCCTTTTTTAACGGGGTAGTGGTGCTCAACTAAATACATCGTCAAAAATGCTGAACTGTAAACTCCTATAACAATGGACCTGTTTTGCATTTTGCACAATAAATTTTCTTCTTTATTTCTCATTTAATTGCATTTGAATTTGCAACAATGATACTAATTATATTTCTGTTTGTTTTATTTCAGCTCCTGGGTTCGCAAAATATCGTAAGTACAAAGTATAATTTCTAAACTTAAATAATGTTTCTTTCTTTTTACATCTTTTTTGCATTCGTCTGTTTTTCTATATGTCTGTCTGTCTGTCTCTCAATCTTCCTATCTGCCTGTCTGTCTATGCATGTCTCCATGTCTATTTCTATTTGCCACTTTCTGAATAGAAAACTCGCGGTTAAGCTCTCTGCTTGCAGTTCATGTGTATTTGCGTCTTTTATTGAATTCCTCTTTCTTTCTTTTTTCTTTTTTTCACTCTGATGATTTAGAATACATGAAGATATGAAGATATATTGTCGTCCCTCAAGTAATCATGAAACCATAACTTAGTATTTTTAAATAATAAGTTACGACTTTCCGTTTCATAAATAACTTTGTATTCAAATTTGCCCCGTAAAAGATTATATGAAAGACGAAACTAATGACTCTGACCCTCGGACCTCCACCATGACAGTTTTAACCCGTTCCCACACAGTTATGCTTTTAAACGCCCGTAATTATGAAAGCTTTGGAAAACATTGTGGAAAATGAAGAAATTGCTTGTTACAAGAAATTTCTTCATTATCCACATTTTTTTCTACCCCAAAAGACAAAGACTTTAAAGATTTCACAAACTTTAAATTGTCGTCTGTAACTTCTTTGAATTTGGACTGGTCTAAAATATTATCCTGCTGGAATGGGAAAAAAGACATCATTTTGTAAAATATATGGCTAGGGACATAGGCCCAATCGCAAACCTTTGATTTGTGTTCTAATCGCCGTAACTGAAGCTTGAATCTGCAGTAATTACGTCGTTTATGCCGTCAAAGCAATAAAAATGCTTCACAAAATGTCGGGGTCATACATGTGTATTTCACTTCCGGTCTATGAATGATTCGATTTGTCACTTGATTTTTATTGATCCGTCGATAGTGATTTTAATGTCATTCTCTATAATTAGAAATTCAGTTTACATGATTTAACAGAGATATTTTCAGTATGTTCCAAGTGCCTGTGTTTAAAACACTACATAAGGCCTACCGCCATGACTTTTTCTTTGTGATTTTGGAACATGTGGATATAAAGATCACAATCATTTTATTACCCCAACAGAGACAAGTTCGGCTGATTCAGAGGTCCGACTATTAAACACACCATACCATCCAGCCATGGCTAACAGATCTTCATCTGAATTCCTTAGTGTGGCCACGCCCTTTTGTGCCGAGGTAATTCTTTGTTTACTTACAATTTATTTTATACTAATACAACTGACCAATCGCGGCTGTCACTCAAGAAATCAATCGACCAATCAAATGATTCATTCAGCCCGGAATCGAGCTATGAACGGCGACACTGGTCGCCATTTGTTTGAAATATTTTGTTTGTTTGGCGACTTAAACGTCGTAAGTACAGCTTATTCAAACTGTACTTACGACGTTTAGGCCACCAACCATTTGACTTTATCATTATATGATAATGGCTATATATTTCAAATAACCTCGTTAAGAATGCTCTGACATCGAATGGTCGTTTAATAGAGGTGATCATTCTGGTAGGATAAACTGTACACGCATTTAAAGTACTTGTATGTGCTCACCGAATATGTTCATCTAGAATAAAGGCGATCAAAATAGAAATTCTGTGAATTGTTCTTTCCTATGTTATTAATCCGTTACCAGATGTCAAAGTTTCAAACTTAAGGAAGTTGTAGACGACAATTTCGATAAAAAACAAAACAAAAAAACCATTAAAAAACCGTCCTTTTTGGATAGAAAGTTTTTTTGAAAACGAAGCAATTGCTTGTAACAAGCAACTTCTTTATTTCCCAAAAAATTCAGGAGCACTTTTCTTTGGGGTGATAAAAAATTGGGATTGTGTTGGAATGGGTTATATTTTACTCTCTTTGATATACATGTATTACCTGATGCCAGTCTTTATCTCTTCAGATTGACAATTATTTTAGAGACAGCAAATATCGCGTGAATTACGTTGGATGTAAAGTAAAAGAACTTAAGTAAGTACACTTACGAGCAGGTCATTTGAAGAAAGCAGTGGAAAGTAACTCCCTCAACTCAGTTTGCAGTTTTTTACAAATTGTTTATAAAGGTCGAGGAAACAAAAAATATTCAGAAATGAAGAAGTAGTTTTTGTTTTCATTGAGGTATGAACCGTAAAACCTAATCACACTGTATGAATACGCGAAGCGAATTCATACATAAGTGTGATTAGGTTTTTCCGAAAAACCTAATCACACTTATGTATGAATTCGCTTCGCGTATTCATACAGTGTGATTAGGTTTTACGGTTCATACCCCCATGAAAACAAAAAAATAGTCTCTTCATTTCTTATAATTTAATAGTATCGAGCGAAAAAAGCAAAAACTTGGCAATTTTTGATACCTTTTTGCATGGGACTATTTTGTGCGGAAGCATACAAAATGACTGCGTGCTAAAAATTTTGTTCATGGAGGTATGAATTAAATTTTTCGACCAATCAGAACGCTCGTTTTTGATAGATGAAACTAAGATTAAATTATTAAGAAATGAGGATAAAAGTTTTTATTTTCATGTGACCTAAAAACTTTTTATGTTCACACCTCGGTGAAAACAAAAGTATATATCATATTCATTTCTTTAATGCCATTAAGTAAAACAAAGCAACCGGGTAAAATTTTATGGGTCTTCTTTGGGCGGAAGCAAACAAAATAGCTGCGTGCTCAAAATTCTCATGGAAGTATAGAAAATGAGCCAGTCAAAATGCTGGAATCTTGAAAGGCGAAACAAAAATTAAATTATTATGATAAGAGCGTTGAATAAAAAAAAAAAAAAAAAAAAAAACAGCTAATCAACGAATCTGTGAGTTCGTAACATACTTTCATTATTATTATTATTATTATTATTATTATTATTTGGTGTTTATTCGCTAAGTTAAGACGTTTTAAAAGTTTATAGCCTTACCATTGTTGTTTAATCTTATGTTGTTTATTTAATTTCAGACCGGATATGGAACCCTTGGTCTGTCAGTGTGCGGGCATACTGAAAACAATCGAGTAAGGAAGCTGTTTTATTAATCCTCTATACATTTCTGACCCAGAATGTAAAATAGTATGTTTTGAGATGCGTATTTGATTATATTTTTATGTGCAGTGTCCATTCCGAAGTAAAAAAAACAAAAAACGTAGAGGTCGAGCGAAGCGAATTTCGACAGTTTGTTTCGGTGGCGGGTTTTCGTCTTTAACCTATTACCAGACGACAAAATTTTAGACTGGTCCAAAATTAAAGGAGCTGCAGACGACAATTCAAAGTTTGTGAAATTTTAGACATTTTCAACTTTCTTGATAGGAAATTTTGTGTAAAATGAATTAATTTTTTGTAACAAGCAATTACTTCATTTTACTCAATGTTTTCCTAATCGTTTTTTCTCGAAGGGCGTCAAAATGCTGTACTGTGTGGGAATGGGTTGACAATCATTCGTCTATCACGGCATAAAAATTCAATCAACGGAACACTGGACGCTAACCGATATCTGATTCACAGTTGAATTGAAATATCAAGCGATTTAGTTTGCGAAAATGGTAATACACATTATAGAAATTGTAGGCTGGAAATATAAATACGAACTACAGTTGTTACGACGATTAAGTTGCCCAAAGAACAAAAATACTCGACATAAATGCCGCATTCTCTTCTTGTCTAAACGAAGACTATGATTGGTCATTCAATTTTTGATCGACAGAGACGATCTGTCAGTCGTGTATGTGCGCGTGTTTGTTATCGCCAGTACAAGGCTGTGTTCAATTATCTAAACAACATTCCATCTACATCTTTAAAAGTACCGATTTCATGTTTCCCAATTTGAAAAATGAAATTAACTCCGCTGGCCGCAACCACTGACACCGCTGGTCGCGAACACTGACTCCGCTGGCCGCAAACACTGACTCCGCTAGCCGCAATCACTGACTCTGATAGCCGCAAACACTGACTCTGCTAGCCGCAAACACTGACTCTGCTAGCCGCAAACACTGACTCTGCTAGCCGCAAACACTGACTCTGCTAGCCGCAAACACTGACTCTGATAGCCGCAAACACTGACCCTGCTAGCCGCAACCACTGACTCTGCTAGCCGCAACCACTGACTCTGCTAGCCGCAACCACTGACTCTGCTAGCCGCAACCACTGACTCTGCTAGCCGCAACCACTGACTCTGCTAGCCGCAAACACTGACTCTGATAGCTGCAAACACTGACTCTGCTAGCCGCAAACACTGACTCCGCTAGCCGCAAACACTGACTCTGCTAGCCGCAAACACTGACTCTGATAGCCGCAAACACTGACCCTGCTAGCCGCAACCACTGACTCTGCTAGCCGCAACCACTGACTCCGCTAGTCGCAACCACTGACTCCGCTAGCCGAAACCAGTGACTCCGCTGGCCACATCCACTGACTCCGCTGGCCGCAACCACTGACTCTGCTGGCCGCAACCACTGACTCCGCTAGCCGCAACCACTGACTCCGCTGGCCGCAACCACTGACTCCGCTAGCCGCCACAACTGACTCCGCTGGCCTCAACAAGTGACTCTGCTGGCCGCAACCACTGACTCCGCTGGCCGAAACCACTGACTCCGCTAGCCGCACCCACTGACTCCGCTGGCCGCAAACACTGACTCTGCTGGCCGCAAACACTGACCCGCTAGCCGCAACCACTGACTCCGCTAGCCGCATCCACTGACTCCGCTAGCCGCAACCACTGAGACCGCTAGCTGCAACCACTGACTCCGCTGGCCGCAACCACTGACTCTTCTGGCCGCAACCACTGACTCCGCAGGCCGAAACCACTGACTCCGCTGGCCGAAACCACTACCCTCGTCAAAAAATCCACTTTAATATAAAACGGCGTTATTGTGTAAGATTTGTGGCCAGTTACATGCAACAAAAAAAAGTTCAATGGTTGGTTAGCGACGTAAACATCGTAACTACAGCTTATTCAAGCTGTAGTTACGACGTTTAAGTCGCCAGACCAACAAAATGTTTAACAAAAATGTCGGCCTATGTTTGAGATCAAAGTTCACTCCCGGTCTAAATGAATGATTTGATTGGAAGATCGATTCTTTAATTTAAAACCGCGATTAATCAGTTCATCGATTGGTCATTTCAACGGAACCTAGACAACATTATTTGACGGACAATAACTAGTTCTGACATTGCATTTTGTGTTGTTGTTGCTCTTTTACAGGGAAGGTTCTGTGAAGGTCAATTTTGAGGTACAATTTAAGGGAGACCTAGATGGTTTAAAGGTGGACATCCCAAGTATTCTGGACAATAAAGCGACCAGAGTTTCTGGGCGCGACTACGAAGTGTTATATCTAAAGCAGTTTATTGTAGACGTGAGAGACAAATTAGGAATAAACCCGACTACGTCTAGACCAATTAACCCACAAGGTATTTTTTATGATAAAAACATTTAATAACATAAGAAGATACGAAACGAATGATTTAGTACATTCGTCGTAAATACAACTAACTTTCTTAATGTATCCTTCGCAAGGTACATTTTCACTTTCAATTGATTTTTTTTTTCATTTAGTTAAGAACACATGCTATATCAATCGATCCAATCATTGCATTACTTAACTCTTGCCATGCTGAAAGAATTGTATAAAAATCAAAGGGCTGAAAGCACTGGTAGTACTTGTTCAGTTGTCAAAACTTTTTTTGAAATTAATTTCATAAACAACTCTGGTTTCAAAAGGACAGACAGGGGGTTAAGACGAAGATCAGACGGCACCTATGTGCAGCCTGATCTTTGTCTATAACTCCTGCTTAAACTGGAATGTTCCGTGTTCAGCACGACAAGGGTTAAACTATAATTGTAATATTTCGGATTGAAATGATAAAGAAAGAGTAAAGGAGTAGATCAATTAGAGTAAATCAATTAGAAGACGTATTTGTTGTTGTTGTTGTTTCTTCTCCCCAAAATCGGAAAGTTGTTTCATGTATAATGAACCCTCTCCCACACAGTGACGCTTTTCGACGCCCCTCAAGAAAAACATTTGGGGAAACCTCGTGTAAAATGAAGAAATTGCTTGTAACAAGCAATTACTTCATTTTACACAATGTTTCTATCCAGAAAGTTGAAAAAAATAAAGTTTCATAAACTTAAAATTGTGGTCTGCAACTCCTTTCAATTTTGACCAGTCTAAAATTTTGCCGTCTGGTAAGGGGTTAACAACATATCAAGAATAATTCCTTGTCTTTTCAGTCGGCGTTTTGGCCAATTTGACAGTATGGGTTTACAATATGACCTACAATGAAATGCTCAAATATAAGGCGTCGACGGCGTTCAAGAACCTTGCCACACCTTTCTGTAAAGATGTAAGTAATGTCAGCATAAAAATGGTTTCATGCCTCTTCAAGTACACGACTCTAGTAGGCCTACACTCTCTAGAAAAATAAAGTCTCTAGATAACTCTCTAGAAAAATAAAGTTAAATAACTCTTTCCCAAAGACATTTTAGAATGAAGCACTAATTCTTTGAAAAGCAATATGCAGGGTCTACTTCTTTGTAAGCTATATCGATCTGTATCAATGGCAAGTTTTTTTTGTGTGTGTGTGTTTTTTTTTTGTTTGTTTGTTTGTTTGTTTGTTTTACACTATGCACCGTTTTTTGTTTTTTTTTTTTCGTCAAATTCGTTTTTTTTCAAAGAAGCCAATTTTTGTATATAATCGTATTCCGTTGCAGATTGAAATGATAATACGAAGCAGTCCTTTGTCATCAAGATATGTGGGGTGTGAAGTATTCGGTTTTGAGTAAGTAGATTTACATATATATTGAAATTGAAAACATGAGCTATCCTACATAAGCTTTAAAAATTTTGATTGATTTATTACAAATATATGTAATTTTCATTGATGAAATGCTTTCCTTTTAAATTTTACTGTTTTCTTTTTTTTTTTTTTTTTTTTTTTTTTTTAATAGACTTGTCTAAATTCAAGATTTTTTATTTGAATTAGACTTTTCAGAATTCAAAGGGGTATCAGACAACATCATAAGATAAAAAGAAAAGAAAAAAAGTAAACACCCTATATGACAGAAAATATTTTGGTAAAAAAGAAATTGCTTGTTACAAGCATTTTCTTCTTTTTATCACAATATTTTCTCGAGTATAAAATCAAAGCAACGTAAATATCAGGGGTTGTATAGGAGAATGGTTAAGATGACCATCCGTGCATATCATTGGCACTAAATGAAAACACACCCACACATACGAAGGAATAAAGATGATAAATCAATGAATAATTAAATGAACACTTATTCTCCTTTTCTATCTAAATCCCTAAATGTTCCTTGTGCTGATACCAAAGTCTAGAAAAGTCCTTACAAAACTTCCGTTTTCAAGTTTGTCTTATTTATATCGCATCCATTTAGTGTAATGAGTATTTCCAGCAAAATGTTTCTCTATCATTTTCCAGCACAAACCCAGACATCGCCATAGCACATGTTAGCTTTACTGGCCAAAATACGGAGGAATTACAAAGGGACATAGCAAGAATCATCATGGATAATGCACGTGTAGTAATAGTTGACGGAAAACCCCGAAAGATCATTGGTACCCTGCTCATCACACCAGATACAGGTGACGGAAAGATAGAAGTGGTGCCAATTCCAGTTAATCCGGGCACGATGACCATAACTCCCACCCCGACAGCCCTCCCAACAATGACTTGGATTGGTAAGTGGTAAACCTTTTAAACTCATCCCCACACAGCTAAAAACAAACAAACAAACAAAAACCACTGGAAATCATTTAGGAAATGAAGCAATTGCTTGTTACAAGTTGTTTTCATTATCCACAATGTTTTCTATTATAAAAAGATTTTATATTGTACATCAACTAAAAATTATGGTCTGCAACTTCTTTGAATTTGGACCATTCTAAAAATTGTTTCATCTGGTAATTGGTTAAGTATATGCATCCCATTATAAAGTACTTGATAAAGATGACAATGAATTGGTGGTTATAAAATACCAGATTCATTAAACAAGTTGTGTATAAACAGATAAAAACGAGAATATGTCGAGGTGTCTCCTTAACCCTTGTCATGCTAAATAAATTCCTTTACAGTAGTGCATTAAAATCCAAGGGCTGAAAGCATTGAAAGCAGTAATTTGTGTATTAATATTTATTTTAAAAAGAAAAAAAATCTTATGACCAACTCTGGCTTATCTGCGAGGAAACTAGCAGCACAAAAATCTCATTAGGTTTGTCTGTTGAGCTAAAATCGTGGCCCCTATAATGTAAACAAGGAAATTGTCCTCAATGCCAATTTCCCAACGTTTTCCAATACAACATGTCTGTTCTACTAGGGTTCACCTTTGTAACCTATCAATCACCCAGCCCAATTTTCATTCAGATTTAACAAAAAATGTGGCCCCTATCACGAAAACTAAGATGTTTATGGTTTCTTTCCAAAGTTTTAAATGGAATCTTCCTATTAACAATAGGCTTTATCCTTATGATCTAACAATAATCCTAAACAAGAAAGCAAACAAAGAAATTGTCATTAAGATCCATTTTCCCCGTGTTTTTCCATAGAACCCTCCGATTTCCAATATGACGGTTCATTCTACCATTCTGATCCAATTCTATCAAAAGCGAAAATACTGTAGCATGTAGGGTGTATTTTTTTTTACTTTATTTATTTATTTATTTATTTATTTATTTATTTATTTATTTTTTTGTCTCCTCACGAAGGACGACAGATATTCAAGAATTACAAACTTTTGACAACTGCAAGTTGTAGGCCTACTCAGATGGGCTAAAATGAAGTCAATTTCTGCATTTGTTGTGCATGTATTCCTCTTGCGATTTCCCCCCCCCCCATTTTTTCCATTTTTTTTTTATTATTATTGTCATTTTTTGTTGAGTTATGGTATGGTTGGTTGTGAGTGAATGAGTTCATAGGCTAGTATTTTAAGATGGAAGGACGCAAAGCACAGAATTCAGTTTAGAAACTCTTGGTAATACCCTTTCGTTTTAAAAATTATATCATCTAACAAAAATAAACCCAAACACACACACACACACACACACACACACACACACACACACACACAAAAAAAAACCAAAAAAAAAAACACTAGGGGGCCTAGACTGGCCGGGGATGTACGCGGATTCTGAACGGGATGCCGGATTCAGTGCAGCTGGACCTGAATGGTGAACTAGTTGAGTCTTTGTCACAACCCATTGTCTCATCATACCATATCATAATTGTAAATTATGTTCTCTATCCCGAACTAAATCATTGAAACAATGAATAAACGTAAGAAAATATAATAATGATGATAATTCAAAAATAGGCTAGTTAACTAACCAGTAAGTCTATTTGTTCTGCACGAGAAGGTCTCAGCCTTACAACAACAACAAAAATGAAATAAAACATACCTAATAATACAGAATAATTAAATAGAATAAACTGTAGAGAACATAATCGATGGAATGGATACAAACAAATGAAGTGACCTTGAGAAATTATGTTCGGTTAAATATTTTTAAAACACCTAATCAAATGTCACGAAATTAAATCTTCAAACAAACAATCCGGGTTCCAGTTTAGCGCTTTATTTCAAAAACGTCCTGTTTTACCAATTAACCACATATCTTACAGAGAAAAGCCAATGATATTAAATTTGTATCTTAGTTAATGAACCTTTGTTCGCGATGATACAAATGTTTCAAATTTATTTAATTACCAAATCCTTCTTGGGAAAACGACCAAAACAACAACAGCAAACGTTGAAGGAGTCACACCGGTATTTTTTGTGTTTTGACATTTCAGAGAATATTGAGAGCAATCTTCCTCAGCTTATCACTAACCTTGCATGATTTTTTTTAATAATTTACGTTTTGTAAGACCTGCATAACAAACTAGTTTAACCAATTATCAGACGTCAAAGTAGTGGTCTGGTCAAAATTGAAAGGAGTTGCAGCACAGACGCGCACCTGCCAGTAATACCCGAAAGGGGAGTTGGGCAGTATATATAGATAGATAGATAGACGACAATTTAAAGCTTATAATATTTTAACCTCTTTGGTTGTGGCATTCTAAGAGCATCAGTGAGTTGGGAAAGGGTTATCTATCTATCTATATATACTGCCTAACTCCCCTTTCGGGTATTGGCAGGTGATACACTCACAACCCAGTTGTTTTCACGTCCCTGAAAGAGAGGCAGTGGCTGAATCCCACTACTACCCACTTTTACAGTTGGGTAGACTGGGGCTAGCTATTAAGTGTCTTGCCTATGAACACAACCCGGTGATGTTGGGGCTTGAACCCGTGACTTTCAGATCACGAGTCAAGCACCTATACCACTGGGCCCTCAAGGCAGTCTAAGGGCTATCAAAAGGGCTATTCTGTGAGCTTCATGGTAGTGGGGAGAACAGAAGAGATCACAATAAATTTCAAGTCTGAGTAGTTTCAATATTGTCAAAACTCATTTATCGTACATACCTATGTTATCATGCATGGCCTGCTAAGGAGCCTTGGTAAACTTTGGGTCAACAAGGCAACTTTCAAGGTAAATTTTATGTAGAAGTGCAGAATAGGACTGGACAAAATTTCATGAAAAACATTTCTATGCTCCCACATCAAAAGATCTATGGCCATTTTATGCAATATGATTGAAAGCAAAAATTTTGGTTAGAAATCAGTGTGTGAACAAAAGAAATTGCTTGTTTCAAGTAATTTCTTCTCTTCCCTTACTGTTTTCCAAATCAAATATTTGTGTTTCACACAAACTTGTAATTGACTAGGACAAGGCAAAAAATGAGAATTATGAGGATTAGATTTTAATAAGAAAAATTATAGGCCGAAAAGACCCAAGTTTAGGAATTCTGCCAGTCCCACTCATGATAGTTTGAATGGGATTTTACGCCCCTTTCAACAATCTTTCAGTTATATCACGGCAACTGGAGCACCTAACAATAGATTCCTGGTATTTCTCACACCAGTACTGCCATCACATCCTTTCCTAGCCTCCAGCTGCTATCCCACTTAGGTCTACGATTATCGACCCATTGGTGGGAGACAAATAGTCGGAAGGTCCCACCAATGATAGGCCTTTGGGCAAAAGGTTTGGTCTTTGTGTTGCCCCTTGATAGTAATTGATATATATTATTCAATAACATAGACTCCTATTTTATCTATTACAGATGGAATGCCTTATATAGACATGACATTGTACATCTACAATTTGACTTATCAGCCAGCACTGGGTGACAGACAATCTGTATTGTACAAAGATTATTCTGCGAGATTCTGCAAAGATGTAAGATCTGATATGCTTAAAATATTACCACACAAAAGTGCTTTCTCAAGTTCACCGCCCTGAAAAAATACAATCATTGAAAACTTTGTGAGAAAAAGAAAAATTGCTTGTAACAAGCGATTTCCCCCTTTTTCACAGTGATGTCTACCCTATTTGTCTCTCATTTTCCAATTTTAAGTTTCAAGTTTTATCAAAGAACTTTTGCCTAGCAGATTAAGTGGCAATTTTAATCAAACTTTAATTTCTATGACCTATTCAGAAGGTTTAATTGTTTCTGTATAGTTACGGAAATTATGAGACAGGATGTTATTTGAGGGTGAAAACCTTGTCACAATCATTAGTTTTTTTACCATAAGCTCAATAATATGGTATGACCAATCGCTGGCCCGCCCACTTACTCCTTTGGCTATGCCCACTGAAAACGACAGGAAGACCAGCTTTGATTTTAAACGGCGTTACTTTGCAAAATGTGTGCCAGTAGTATGTAACAAAAAAGTAGAATGGTTGGTTGGCAACCTAAACACTGTAACTACGGCTTGAATAAGCTGTAGTTATGATTTTTAAGTCGCCAAACCAAGAATTTTTTTCACACAAATGGCGGCCAATGTCGGAGTTCAAATCTCAATTCTAGGCTGAATGAACGATTTAATTGGTCAAATTGGGATAAAACTCAGCTGAAAAGTATTTCTAGAAAAGAAGGAATTGCTCAAAACAAGCAATTTTGCTTTTATCATAATATTTTCATAAATAGTATTCCTTGAGGTATTAAAATATTCAGGATGTGTGATGATGGGTTAACAAAAACATGTATGTTGCTCCTAATGATAGTTGTTGTCATAGACAAAAAAGAATCCTCATTAACCCATTCCCAAATAAACCTTCTTTTTACTTCCCTTGTAAGAAATGCTTTGGAAAACACTGTTGAAAATAAAGAATTTTTCTTTTCTTCCCAGTAAGATTAAGATTTTTAAATTGTCATCAATTGAAATTCTTGTCTTCTTAGGAATAGCATCAGTCTAAAATTTTGTCGTTTGGTAATGGGTTAACTCAAAGTACATAAATGAATTCAAACATGTAGTGATGAGCTTCTCTTACTTAAGTGTTATTTCAATCAACCTAACAGTCAGTTTCAATGGTTGTTTTAGGAAATTAGCCACAAGCCTTTAACATATATAGTAGAAGTTTAAAACTAAAAAGACAACATGTGTTATCAGTTTTGTCCCAATTAAACCCTCTCATAATACAACTTATCTTTTGAACAACCCCCTGGAGCTTTTATGAAAATAGAAATGGTATTATAATGTGAATTAATTTACATTTTGACATAGTGAAAGTATTAATGTAACTTAAGTCTTTTTATTTCAGATGGAATACTACATAAAACAAAGTCGATGGAGCAGCCATTTTCATGATTGTGAAATAATTGGATTCTAGTAAGTGAAACCAGTAAATCATCTATTGCAAAGCTTGAAGCATATTACCCAACAGCAAATTTCAGCTTCCTGCAGTTTTAAAGATTTTAGAATTTGAATTATAAATGTTACAAATTCTTTCTCTCAATGTTTACCTCTGGAAGGGAATATAGACCTTTTACTGTTATACCAAGCACTTTCATTGGTTTGGAAACTCAAATGTTGAAACTTCAACCTTTCAAACTGTAGTTATGAAGTTAAGGTTGTCAACAAACATTTGGTATGTCAATAAAGTATCATGTTGAAAGTCAATGGAATTGCCATAATTCAGACAATTGGTTATCAGAAGATCTTTTATCTCCATGAGAAATCAAGATTAGGTAAATGAACAGAAAAAATCTCAAAAAGTGCTAAAAAAATGTTATTGTGTCTGAAATACATTACCAGATGACAGAATTATAGACTGGCCTAAATTTAAATGAGTTGCAGACAACAGTTTAAAGTTTATATAAAGATTAAGATTTTTCAAATTTCTTGGTAGAAAACATTGTGTTAATGAAGAAATTGCTTTTTCAAGTTATTTTTTCATTTGACACAAATCTTCCCAATTGCTTTTCTTCAGGGGTGTCATAAAAAGTGTCATAGTGTGGGAATGGGTTAGATATACTACTCTTTTTCCAAACATAAATTCATGTTGTGATCTTCATTTCTCCAATTTCAGTCCTCCAGCAGAAGGAAAGAGGTTCATGTCTTTAAGAGCTTTGTTAAAAGTTGCTGATCCATTTATCTATCAACCAGACCAGCTTGTACAAATTATACGCTCAAAGGCACCGGAGTATGAAGTACCTGATGGGAATGGGGTGTTGTTTACATATCGTCTTGGAGATCTATTTGTTATACTTGCCGATGGTAGTTTCATTCTCCGATACACTCCTTACACTACTGCAACATCCATGCTAGCAACGTCAGAGACGATTATGATGACGGACCCAATGACTTTCGGAAGTATTTTTACATCATACAGTTTTGTTATGCCAACTTCTACTCCTGGTATGACAGCTTGGCCAACCACAAGATCTACTAAAGTGATTATTTATAGTAAGTGAAAAGATCTTTTTAACTCCACTGGCTGAAAGCCAGCGAGCTATTGTCATGGTGTTGTGTCCTTCATGTCTCCGTGTGTGCATCCGTACGTAAACTTTTATATTAAAAATCTTCTCCTCAGAAAGTGCTGAACAGAATTCAACCAAATTTCACAGAATTGATCCTTGGGTGACCCTTTATCAGATTCCTTCAAAGAATTTTGATCAGATGAAAAACATGGCTTAAATGGCGGGCTAATTTCATTATATTGTAAAACCTTCAAAAATCTTCTTCTCAGAAACCAATTGATAGATTTCAACCAAAATGTTCAGGAATGATCATTGGGTGACCCTTTATCAGATTCCTTCAAAGAATTTTGATCGGATGAAAAACATTGCTTAAATGGGTAGGGCTTATATCTATATATGGTGAAACCTTCAAAAATCTTCTTCTCAGAAACCAATTGATGGATTTTTACCAAATTCTTTTAATGAATGATCCTTTGGTGACCCCTTTTAAGATTGCTAAAATAAGAATTGATTGGCTAAAATGGATAGGGCTTATTTCCATATATGGTATACAGTGATAACAAACGATTATATAAGTTTTCAACAAATATCACAGAACAACCCTTTGGTGACTCTTTGTCAGATTCCTTCGTAAAATATGGCTCAGATGAAAATTATGGCTTTTATTGGGGGACTTATCTTCATATATGGTATATATTGAAATTTTGAAAATCTTAGTCTTGCAAAATGCAGGATGGTTTTCAACCAAATTTCTCATGAATGAAAAGTAGATTCAGGCCGGTGGAGCAAATTAGGCCCTCAAGCGCCTCTAGTTTCTTCTTTGTTGTATAATAATTTTATAGGACATATGGGTGAAGAGAATATATTACACAGGCTTGTGTCTCTAGAATGTCCAAAGTTTTCCTGAAATGAATTTTGTTAGGGAAACAAATACAAGTCATTTTGAACTTCATATGGATCATATTGATTTTGTAGAAAGTTTCAATCATGATTTGAAATTTTCTTTTCAAAAAGCTGAATACTTTCCCTGAACTATTCTTGATTTCTCATCTCTGAAAACTGACTTTTGTTTTGTTCACATGATTTTTCTATTTTAAAAATGTTTTCCAGATTCTACAAATGCCTTTATAGATGCCCTCTTGTATGGTTTTAACTATAAAACTGATTTAGATGATAAAACTACTGACAGATTTTTACGGCTTGAAAACAGATTTTGTACAGATGTAAGTATATTACTCTGAGAACATACTTCGATAACAAGGATGTCTTATACTAATTTCTAATTTTTCATCTTTCATATGAATGATTTTATTTAAGATGGGTCTATTGAGATTGGTGCAATCTGATTAGCTGAAAAAATCTTTTCATACCTCCCTGAGAAATACTAGTTACATAAGTATTTTGTATGTTTGTGCATAGAGTAGTTCTATAATAAACCTGTCTGAAACTGAAAAAGGTTTTTGCCAATTTGATATCTTTAACATCAAATGATAAGAAATGCAGAGAAAGTGTTTTTCATTGAGGTTTGAAACTAAAAATCTAATCTCATTTCTGAATGAATCAGCATTAATTGCATATTGAAACTGATATGTAATGAGATTTAGTTTTATACCTCAATAAAGACCTAAAAAGTTCTCCTAATTTCTTAACCCATTCCCAAACAACAAAATTTTAGACTGGTCCAAATTCAAAGATGTTGCAGACAACATATTTTAGTTGACAATTTTTTTTTATTTCTTTTTCTTTTTGGGTAGAAAATATTGGTTATAATGAAGAAATTGCTTGTAACCGGCAATTTCTCCATTTTCTATTTTTTCCAAAGCTTTTTTCTTGAGGGGGGGGGGGGGGGGAGACAAAAAGCTACATTATGAGGGAATGGGTATAGGCAAATGTTTTTTGGCTTTTGGTTTGAAAGTGGGTCGGACATATTTTGCATTTGACTTTTCTAACGACTAAGAAAATCAAATGAAAACTCAAGCAGTATTGATGTCTCAGCAGATATTTTACGAAATTCAAATTTTCACTAAGTAGAGTAGATTCTATCATATTACAACCAATAATAATGTCTTTTACAGATAAACAGATATTTTAAGAACAGCAATATGAGAGAAATTTATTTGGACTGTACTATTGACCATTTCAAGTAAGTGTCTGTGAATTGATTGTCATGAAAAAGAGATTATTTTCTCCTAGAAAACAAGGAATGTAACTAACTCATGTGATAATCATTTCTTGAGATGCCACTTACCTAATTTTTGGTCAAGGTAATAAAGTTTCATAAAACTTTATTCTTGCAACACTCCCCCCTTCCTTAGATAAAAAGAAGATTTATCTAACTGTTGTAACTTTTCTACAAAAAGTTGAGTCAAGAAAAAATATTATCATTGCAGGTATAGTTAGTCTACTAGTGCTACTTCATTAGAATTGTTAGTAAAAACATTAAAGAATGTTTTTGCTTCTAGTGTTTATTTTTGTAGGAATTCTGTAACTATGCTTTATTATGAATATACTTTAAATATTGTAACGGTTCCAGGGGAGGTAATTTGCAGTGATTATGCAAATTAGGGAACTGTCAAAGAGTCAAGTGACTATTTGGAGTTATATATAGACAAGGTCGACCCATTTAGGGTTAAGGATCCTTTTCTCTGAATGGATAGGCTTTGTCTACGTGCTCGGAACGTTACATTGGTGGCAGCGGTGGGATGATGACAACTGCCAGACCGGAGTTGCCTTACCCACGGATCTCCCAGGCCAAGACTCGGGGCGAGTCTTCTCGGAGGGGAGAGTAGTGTAACGGTTCCAGGGGAGGTAATTTGCAGTGATTATGCAAATTAGGGAACTGTCAAAGAGTCAAGTGACTATTTGGAGTTATATATAGACAAGGTCGACCCATTTAGGGTTAAGGATCCTTTTCTCTGAATGGATAGGCTTTGTCTACGTGCTCGGAACGTTACAATATATTGAGCTGGTTCAAAATTTGTTAATCCTTGTCATGCTGAACCCAGAACATTCCAGTTTTGGCAGGAGGTGTAGAAAAAGATCAGCCTGCACATAAGTGCAGTCTGATCTTGGTCTACAACTCCTGTTTGTACTTTTCTTGCCAGAGTTCTATTAGTGCTTTCAGTGCTTTGATTTTACAGCAATTCAGGAAGGTAATTTATACAGCATGACAAGGGTTAGATACCCACAGCAATACCAGAGTAAGAAGTGTGTAAAACCTGGGTTTGATAACCAGCAATGTGGTATATCCTTTCTGACATTTGTAAACCTAAACGGGGTGAGAGGCTGGAAGCCCAGAAAGGATGGAGCGGTAGTGGTTGTGTGGGAAATACAAAGAATTTGTGGTAAGGTACATGTACTCCAGCCACTGCATTATGACTGAAACACTGTTAAAAGTGGCATTAAGCCCAATTCTAACAATCAAAAGTTGTTAAGCATTCTGCAAATATCATTCTGTCAAACTCATCTTACACATTTGTATTTGTTACCACAGACCTTCCCCAGATGGTCTAGTATTTAAACTATCCTTTGCTGCGCCACTTGGTGATTACCTGAAGAAGAATGTTACAGCTATAATAGAGAGAAATGCTCCAAGAGAAATGCAAGGAACCTATGATATTCTAGATATTGGAGATCTTAGGTTAGTAAAATTGTTTTATGTTCCAAATATAGCGGTGTTAATGACACCAGATTTCAAAATATAGACCGTATAAGGGGGAAATCAAATGTAATAAAATTGTTGACAAAACCCTATGTTGAGGGTTCTTGTTTCAATAATCTTGATGATTTGATTCCTATTAGTACCTAAAACAGGGGGTTTGTATAAAAATAGCAGAAAAATTGGAGCAAAAAACCAAAATATAAATACATAGGGAATATTATGTTATGATACAAATACATCATGTATTTGCTTTTAGCTGCATAGGAAAATTTTGAAATTCCATGAGACTGCATACCTATTTTCTTATTCAATAAATTTGATGATAATGACAAAAAAATCTGTATTTCTACACATATTTCCCTTCTCCTATGCCACTCTGGTTACGTTTATTTGCATTATGACTTCATTTACACAGTAAAATTTTTTCGCCTGATGATCAGTTTAATAATTCACATTACAGGATCATATGGAATGAGAGAGATGTTGTTGTATCTGTGACAAATATTACTGGGGGAGCTACGGACACTATTTTACCATCAAAAACAATAGATATACCCAGTACTGTAGGACCAGGTTCTCTCGTATATTGTAAGTCACTTTCTAATGAATTGTTTTAACCCATTACCATATGAAAATTTTCTAGACTGGTCCAAATAGAAAGGAGTTGCAGACAACATCATAAAGTGTATATATTTTTTTTTTTTTCAACTTTTGTGATAGTAAACATTTTGGTAAAATGAAGAAATTACTTGTTGCAAGCAATTTCTTCATTTGACACAATGTTTTCTTAAATGGTTTTCTTTAGGGGCGTTGAAAAGCTTCAATGTGTAGGAATGGGTTAAGAGTGTTAGTATGTAATTAGATACTACCCTTTTTGTCCAATGTTGATATGTCAGTTGACTATAATCAACTGACAAATTGATATCCAAACAATAAAGCAATTCACTACTTGATCTATGATAGTTCATTGGCTCAATGATCCTCTACAATTCAGGGTTTTTAGAGATGCAAGTTTTGCTAGTTTGAGATTCTCAAATAGGTAGCCAGGACTCTCAAAATCATGGACCCTCTGGAGCTCAACTTCAGAAATGAATTGAAGATCTTTTTCTACAGTCTTCAAGAATGTCCCCAAGTTGAGCCCTACAGTGTCATAACTGTCCAGTAGTTTGGTTACTTTTAAAATGTTATGTCTGAAATGTCATGCTGTAACTTCATTAAGCATATAAAAAGCAAGATGAATTCTGAAAAGAAAAGTGTTTTTCTAAATTTAAGAACCCAGTCTCACAATATGCCGCCTTTTTGCATCCAGGTTGAAAAAAAGCTTTGAAAAAAATGAAAAAAAACTTATAACAAGTAATTTCTTCATTTTCCACTCTTTTTCTTTCCCAAAAGACCAGTATTTTAAAAATCTATCAACTTTGAGATGTGGCCTGCAATTTATTTCAATTTGGATAATTTCAAAATGGGTTATGACCTCTAAGGAAGGACCCTTATGACCTCTAAGGAAGGACCCGTATGACATCGACTGTTTAGTCCCATATAAGGCTAAAACCCTGTAGATTCAAGACCAGACTAGCTTTATATTGATAGCATATTTAAGATAATTTTTTTATGAAATTTATTTCAACTTCTTTCTCAAATACATATTTTGTTTAAATTCATTACAGCTGCTTCCCTGGCTGATATAAGTTGTGAGATGTACAACAAAACCTTGCCATTCTCCCTGGATAGCAGAACATCTACAGAGTTTATCAGGCTACAAGGAAAATTCTGTGAAGATGTAAGACAATGTTTCCAAATAGTTCTTATAGTTTTAACCCATTACCTGACAGCAAAATTTTAATTGCAGACAACAACTTAAAATTCATGAAAGTTTAGCTTTTTTTTAACTTTCTTGATAGAAAAACATTTTGGAAAATGAAGAAATTGCTTGTTTGTGAAATAATGCAAATCCATGAATAAATGAGTACTTTGTTCTATTAATTTGAAGTGTTTTGACCAGAGTAAACTTTCGTTACAACCCAACTTCTTTGTACCTTCAAATTTAACTGTTTATATTGATATTAGTATATCACTTATATGTATAATTTAACATGAGCAATACTCTTTCTTTTGTTCAAACAATTAAAAGAGCTATAACAATGTTTGTAATTTCATATATGTAAACTTGGCCTATGGCCTATATTATATTACTCCAATAAAATATATTTTAATGTTACTTCGTCTTTAATTAGTATTTCGTATTTATTTCAACTTTTATAGAAGAGTGTGGAATTTTTGCTTCTGATACTTGAATTACTGCTCTTTTGCTTTATAGATCGGAGAATATTACAGAATGGGAAAATTGGCACCATCTTATATCAACTGTTACATTGTTAAATTCAGGTAAGATTTAGAAATATAAACAATTTTTAAATGTTGCTTTATCCCTCAGTCCATTTCATAAAGAAATTAAGTGCAACTCATTCTTTAATTATTGTAACCCTCAACTAAAGTTATACTAAACAAGATGTGTTTGTGAAACACTTTGCCCCAAAACAGGGATTCTTTAGAAATGGGTGATTTTTATTGGGGTTTTTTATTTGTTTTAGGGAAAAGGGTTAAAATTTTAACCATGACCTTGATGAAATGACCTTCCCCAGATGCACGTTGTTGAGCCCTATTTACATACCAAATATTAGCATTGTAACTTAATCAGGGTTGAAGTTATAGGAAAATGTTTAGTTGGCAGGTTAAGTTTTGCAGACAGACAGATGGATGGACAGACAGACGGACACCGGTAGAACAATATGCCCCAATCTCATCGATGCGGGGGCATAAAAAGAATTTCTAAAATAAAACTGTTTACATTCAACATATATCTTCACAAATGTCACTAATGTTTAGCATTCAATTCTTCATGTGACTCGAGTTTTATCTTATTTTGTCAGACAAACACCATCAAGTTCAGTGAACTTTCATCTCATATTCGGAGAAGCAATCAGTGAATATTTAGAGAAGGCCATTATAGAAGAAATGGAGCGCCATGCACCAAGACACACAATAGAGAATACAGAAATGTTTGAGGTTGGGGACCTTATGTTATTGTCGGGAAAATGTAACATAAGTCTTTATCCTGTCAACTATACACACACAGACACAACATACTCGACGATCAGTCCAACTGGAACAATTCTTATGCCTTCCTCTCAACGTAAGCTGTTTAAACTTTATTCATATTCTAAGATGGCATTTCTTTGAGAAAATAAACAACAACAAACACACAATGAATTAATCCAAAATTATGCTTTTTATGCCCTTGAAGATTAAAAGCTTTGAAAAACCTTGTTGAAAATGAAGAAATTGCTTGTTACAAGCAATTTATTCATTATTCACAATGTTTTTTTCCCAAAAGTCAAAGAATCCAAATTTCATTAACTAAAATGTTTTATCTTCAATTTCTTTGAATTTGGATCAATCTTAATTTTTGTCATCTGGTCATTGGTGCAGGATAAAATCTTGAGCAATGTGTTTATATCATTGGATCTGTAGGCTAGAAATTCCTTTTCAAATTTGTGTTTTGAACCTATTTTCCACTGCAACTTTATTTTTGAAATTGTTTTCAATTTGGTTGTAGATAATACAAAAATTTATTTTCTTGTCTCAGCTGGCTATAAGATGACTCCATACTTGTTTTTTAGTGAACTATTCTGTTTTTAACCATTAACAGAAGTGTTGAGAAGTGTAAATAAGATTTTGGATAAAAGGGGTAAATAGTTTAAATTTAGGTATATTCTCTATTCAAAATTTAGTTTTGTTTTAATTGTGTGTTTTGCAACATACAGATATGATTAAAGATTGATCTTCCTTAAATATAAATACTTATAAAGGTTTTGTTAATCAATATTAATGCAATATTTGTCATGTTATTTTCATTATGCCATGTCTTTCTTCTTCAGAAATCAACCACTGTTTAAGAATTCCCTGTAGAAATGGTGCCACATGTACAGAAACATTTGACTGGTATATTTGTCAATGTCCTTCTGGTTGGACGGGATATAACTGTAATGATGGTAGGTTTATTACCTGAATAAAGGGGTTCCTTTCAGGATCTATTTTATTACGATACAATCTCACATTTTGATGTCAGGGATCCCTGGTTCCATCCCATTCTCTAGTCCTTTGGATAAGACTTTAAACTGAGATCCTGTTTATAATTGACATTAGTAGTATTGGGATGTAAAATCTCATACAATCAAACTCATTTTGTTGTGTTGACAAAAAACTACCTAGATAAACACTGTATAAAAAAACAGAAATGGCTCATGACAGACTCTTTCATTCTGCAGCAATGTTTCCTAGTCTCTTTATGATAACTTAAATTTAATTTTTTACACGCTTTAAACTGCCATCTGCAATCTCTCTAAATTTGGACAAGTCTAAAATTTTGTCATCAGGGTTGGACACTTTACTTCTTGGAGCAAGAAGCACAGTGGACTTCCATCTTCTGAAATAAAGTAGTGCAAGTAAAAAGTTTGCTGTCCAAACTAATGATCACAATAAAAAAATCCTAATTCATGATAAACTGAATTGACTTTCATTACAGCTATTATCCTGGGTAGAAGAGAGAGTGCCATTCTATCATATATCATTCACAGTTTGAAATTACCTGTATATTACTTGGTTGTTAAGAAAAGTGTAAATGCATGCCTTGCTTTACCCTTTCCTGTTCAATCCCTAGTTTTTATGACCCTGTGAATTTTGAAAGAGAAAAGATTGTAGAAAAAAGAAGAAATTTCTTCAAACAAGCAATTTCTTCTTTTACCACAATATTTTCTACCCCATTTTTTGCTAATCTTGATATTCAATCACTACGTCAGATATTATGAATATTTTCTTTCAATAGATGGATGAATGAAGCAAGTATTTTATTGAACAACATGCTTATTAAAACTCATTCCCGCAATGCATTTAAGAGATGAAGAGAATATTTTTGGTTTTCATTGAGGTATGAACCGAAAAAACTAATCACACTGTATGAATACGCGAAGCAGATTCATACAGTGTGTGATTAGGTTTTTCTGTTCATACCTCCATGAAAACAAAAATATTATCTTCATTTCTTTTAATTTGATAGCATCGAGCGAAAATTGCAACAACTTAACAAATTTTGATACCTTTTTGTTGTGAACTATTTTGTGTGGAAGCATTCAAAATGGCTGCGTACTCAAAATTTTGTTCATGGAGTTATGAATTAAATTTTTCGACCATTCAGATAGCTCGTGTTTGATGGACGAAACTAACAATTAAATTAGGTTATTTTTATTCACAACAAGAATAAACTTCTTTCAATTTGGACCAGTCTTAGATTTTGTTGCCTGGGCTGTGAATTGAAAACTTTTGAATTTCAATTTTATCTGAAGATAAAACCAATCAATTTTAGTCTATCCATTGTTTTTATTTGTTACAGATATTGATGAATGTGCTGTAAACAGGTGTAAGAATGGAGGTACCTGTGAGAATAAACCTGGATATTTTACCTGTACATGTCCACCTGGATGGACAGGAGAACATTGTGAGATAGGTATGTAAATCAATGGGAACCTTTACCAGATCTTTTTAATTTCTGAAATCTTTTACCAAAAATATTATGGTAAACATCACAAATAAATTTGTAGAATACTTACTGATTCAGAGTTGAACTTGAAAAAAGGTACTGCAAAAAGCTTAAATGCAACAGAGGCATTAAGTCATACCTTCAACAACTTCAATTAAATTTTTTCAAGAAACAAATTTGATTAAGAATAATCACAAGCGTTCAGCAGCAAAGCCGCCTTCCTAAGGTGAAATACTAGGAATCACACACACACACAAAAAAGATTCATATGATTTAACCTGGGGAATGTGGCTGTGTGGATGAAAGATTATATATTATTAAATTTACTTTGTCTCAAGAAGAGGAATTAAGTTATTTCAAGAAGCACATTATTTTAGTCTTGATTAATTTCTGTTTTCAGATATCAACGAATGTGATGGTAGAAATCCATGTTTGTATGACGGAAAATGCCAGAATACAAATGGAGGCTTCTTCTGTCTCTGTCCTCAAGGTAGAACTGGACAGATCTGTGAGGAGAGTAAGGAAATATAATTAGTTAATTCTTGAACACATAGTAGATTATTTACAGTATGATACTCTCAAGCTAAATCAGTATAATTGGACTTGCTTAACCCTTTCCTGGTCAAACCCGGGATTTTAAGACGCTGGGATTTTATACATGAGAAAATAATGGGGAAAAAGAAGAAATTGCTTGTGACAAGCAATTTCTCTTTTTCCCACAATATTTTCTACCACAAAGGATGGTTTCATTTCAAATTGAATCCCATCTTTATTGTAGTCTGTAATCCCTTTGAAATTGGACCAGTCTAAAATTTCAAAAAACGGGAGAGGGTTAAGTGCAATTGGGAAAAATCGTGGTGTTTTTGTTTGAAAGTCAGTCTTAACTTTTGCAGGGTATTTTTGTAGCTTACTTAAAATGTATCAAAGATTAAAAAATAATTTGTAAAATGGCGTTTTGTAAACTCAAGTTTTAACTTTAGTTAAAGAATCATTAGACTATATAGTTACATCTCAATGTAATATTGCAATCATGCTTGTTTCTATTAAGAGACTCTCAGGAAACTATATGCATAGGCTTGTTGATGACCATTATTTTAACAGTATCTCTATATGAAATGAAAAAGATCTTGACTTATCTATCCATGTTTATGTTATTATTTTCAGATGTGTATGAATGTCAAGAAAAAGGAATCTGTTTAAACAATGGTACATGTGTGGACACTGCAGGATCATTCTACTGTTTGTGTGATAATGGATGGACAGGCACTCACTGTGAATTTGGTACTTTCAAACTTTATTTATCCAAATGATTTTATTTATCTGTAGGGTTCTGTGGAAGTCAGTTGTCATTGTGGTGGAATGGCAATCAAAAAGAAGTAGAGGGTAACAGGTTAACCCTACCTGTTTTTCATAGTTTTAGACCTGTCCATATTCAAAAGTTTTAAAGTTGATTTTATTTGAAAAAAATAATCATTCTATAGGGTAGAAAAAATTGTGGAAAAAGAAGAAATTGCTTGTTGCAAGCAATTTCTTTTTTTTCCACAATGTTTTCTCAAGTATATAAACACCGGGACGAAAAAACCAGGGATTGAACAGGAAAGTGTTAAAGTCCTGGTTGTGCCACTTGTCCCATTGATATATCCTCTGGCAAGGTATCAAGAGCCAAAGTCTAGTACTGGTGATTCAAAAGAAGCACCTTGATAAGAGAACTAAGCTGTGATATAGCTGAAAGAATATTATTAAATCAATTGATTTATCAATCTAAAGAGTTTATTTCCAATCAAGATCATGCAAAATTTGTCTTCACATAAGTATTCCAACTATTATAACTAGCATCAATGGATTCAAATGACTAGTTAAATGGGTTTTGGTAGATATTATTAATGATAATGGTTCTGGGCCAAACATGCTGATGGTAATATCAAGAATCAATCAAAATATTACTTTTTCTCCCATGATTTCCTTGTCTATATTGTCAAATCTGCTAACACTTTAGAAGGGTCTATCTGTATGAACTTTGGTGTCTCACACAAAGATTATATGAATCATGAATAATTTCATGGTTAACATGTGTAAATATATGCATTTTTCAGATATCAATGAATGTGATAGAAACCCCTGTCAGCATGGAGGCACATGTTTCAACACAATGGGATCTTTCTCATGCCTTTGTCCTCCACAATGGAAGGGGCCTTATTGTGAGAAAGGTGAGTTTTTGTCAAAGGTTTGACCATTACAAAGCAATTTGATGCAATCATATCAATGCTTCTGAATTTACAGGCAATATAAAGTGAGAATAAGTGAAATTAATCAGATTTTCTGTTAATTTATTTGTAAGATGTCCTTATGTGACTTCATCACTGTCTCAAATTCCTCTTTTTATGTGAAATGCCTAAGTATTTATTTTTGTAGTAACAGACATGCATTCACACGCAGAGAGAAATGTTAGTATATCTACTCTATCAAACACAAAGTGTTAGACACCCTTAAGAAAGAGTTTGAATCAGCTGCCTTCTCTGTTTATAGATGTTCATGAGTGTTTAGAGAACCCAGGTATATGTATGAATGGTGGTAACTGTTTCAACCTTGTCGGAGGTTATATGTGTCGCTGTCAGGGAGGTTGGACTGGAACCAACTGTGAAACAGATGTCAAGGAATGCGACACATTCCCATGTCAGAATGGTGCACAGTGTTTAGAACAGGCTGGATCTTATGAGTGTGTTTGTAAGCCAGGCTATACAGGAATCAACTGTGAAGTTGGTAAGTACCAGATGGAACATCTATACATGCTAGCTGGATTTACTAGTTTTGTTTGTGAATCAGGTTACACGGGGTCGACTGTGCAGTGGGCAAATACCACATGTGACGTCTACACTTGCTAGCAGGATCAAATGTTGGTAATTTAATGTGTACTTCCAGTAAACCATGAATTACATAAAAGGTTTCAAAATCTTTCTAAAAAAATGAAATATTTGCTATTTGACTCTGATTGTTAAAAAATTTTCTTGAAACTCTAGAATTATTCAAAATACGATATTAAGATATTTGTAAATCAATTGTTGATAAGACAAAGATATTTTTAATGGTGAATAAGTGATAGGATATATCATGTGAAAGGAAATGTGTATCTTTTTTCAACTAATGCTTGTCAGAAGCATATTTTCTTCAAACAAGATATATCCTTACATAGATTAATATTAACCGTTTCCTGCTGAATAAAATGTTTCCTTCAGAATTGCATTAACCCTTGTCATGCTGTATAAAATCCCTTACCGAATTGTATTACAATCAAAGGGCTGAGAGCACTGAGAGTACTTGTTCGATAATCAATATTTCTTTCGAAATTGAATTTCATAACTCCACTAGCAGGATAAGTACAAGCAGGAAGTGTAGACCAAGATCAGACTGCACTTATGTGCAGGCTGATCTTGGTCTATACCTCCTGCCAAAACCGGAATATTACGGGTTCAGCATGACAAGGGTTAAAATAATGTGGCTGAAAGCACTAAAAGGTCTGATTATGGGTCAATATTTTTTTTGAAAAAAAAAAAGATGTAAAGTTTTGAAGACAACTCTGATTTAAAATAGGAACAGAAAGAGATTGCTGTGCACATATGTGCAGACTTATCTTTGTCATATCTTCTGCTAAAACAGGAAAAAAATTTGATTCAGTATGTTCAGGGTTAAACCTCTTAATACTTCTGTTCACAGATATAGATGAATGTATTATAAACTCACCCTGTAAAAATGGAGCCACTTGTATCAATGAGCTAGGAAGTTATAGGTGTATATGTATGGCTGGATGGACAGGACAAAACTGCTCAATAGGTAGATTTGAACCTTTAATTTCATATTCTTAGCTTTGAATTTTCTAGGGCATGTCATTCTCTGCATTGTCACTGTCATGCAAAAACTTTAACATTTTGTAATTTTTCGAGTATTACCTAAGGCATTAATTTGAAACTATGAACATATATTAACTATCAAAAGAGCAACCTATTCTATCAAGAGAAGTAACTCTAAACACAAATTTATATGAACTATAACCCTGTTTTGACTGAGATTTCCTTTAATCCAACACCTAAAAGTCAAATAAAAGGCACACAAAGGCAGAGATCTTGTTAACATACATGTTTATTTATGTTAAGCATGGAACTGTGTACTAGACACTAAAATATAAAAATATACAGTCAAATCTGTGTTAGCGGCCAACTATGCACAGCGGCCAATCTGCCGACAGCGGCCACTCGAGTTCCCCTCGTGCAAATTCCTTCTTTAATTGCACTGTGAATAGCGTGATCTCCTGAAATGCGGCCAGCGGTCACCTTAATTGGTCTATTGTCAACAGTATATCGCACCTTAACAACGGTCATCTAACAAAACACGCGACTTAATTAGTCGTGTTCGAAAAAATCGATAATCTCTACTATAGTAACTGCCGAAGTCGCCTTATCGTAATGTACAAGATATAAACAATTAATTATCGACTTAATCCCGTGTAGTTGATTAATTGATGTGTAATAAGCCATTAATATTTATTTGGTCGATTTGATCTATTTGAGCGATGATTATTGATCAGAGGAGACGGAATTTTTTAAGTTGTCGGGACTCTTTAAATAAAATGAACTTGAGCATTATAGCTTGTTTACACATTTAGAGTTAGGGTTAGGGTTAGGGTTCGTAAAATGGATGAAAACTTGCTTTTGCTGTCAAATCTTGCTATCATGTCGCTCTCTAAACGTAAGTTCCCCTCACTAGATGATTGTGTGAAAGTGGTTCGTATGCTTGAATCTGAACGTTTTTCTAGGAATTATTGCTAGTGAGTTTGGTGTAGGTCGTACCCAGGTCAAAAATGTTGCTACACGTAAACGAGAATTTCTCAGGTTATTTTCACTTCAGTCATAATATTTTCTATCTTAAATGGTACAAAGTGCATTTTCTTTTTTTAAAAGACACTTGAAATGGAAGTTTAGAACTTCTTAGAATTTGGAGTAGTCTAAAGTTTTGTGATCTGTTAATGAGCTAACCCAAAATGGTATGACAAAATGGCCGCCCTATTGATACTGTGAACAGCAGCCAATCTGTGTACAGCAGCCAATTTGGCCCTCTCCCTTGACTGGCTGCTGTACACAGATTTGACTGTATGTCTTTTAAGGCTGTGCAAGACATTTTCACATTTCCAAACAACAAAATCTTAAGACTGGTCTGAATTGAAAGAAGTTGCAGCTGACAATTTTCAGTTAATTGAAAAATCTTTGTATTACTGTGTAAAAAATATTTTGGATAATGAAGAGATTGCTTGTAATACGCAGCTCTTCGTTTCCATAATATTTCCAAAGTTTCTTCAAGGGGGTTGGGAGGAAGCAACAAAAAGCAGGATTGTATGGGAATGGATTTAGAAACTTTGTGTGTTAGTTGCTGTCTACAAAGTGCATGGTTAAGACTGTGAACAGACTGTTGGTGCATAGGCTAATCCACTCTTACTTTGCACACATGTTAAATTGTTGAAACTTTCTCTTGGAGGCTCTTGTATACCTTGGAAGATAAATCATGTTTTTACTTAACATCAATACTTTTACATGTATGACCAAAAGATTGTTCAATATGTCGTACAAATCTATTTTATTAATCTATTCCTGGAGCTGCCTTCTCACAGCTGTCAATCAAATCATTACTTTAGACAGGAGGTTACAAAAATTGCATGTTATTTCTAATAACTTTGCAAAATTATGTGATTTAAAATCTATATGGAACTTTCTATATGAGCTCAGTGGGTGTTGTCAGCAATTCATTAATTCTTCGCAAAAATGAAATGTATGTTTTTCCATAAAAGCTTATACATGCTTAACGATAACAGGTTTGAAATCAATACATGATGAATTACAGATGAACTGAGTGTCCAACCTTTGGGAAAAAATTTCTAACTTATTATTGTACTTCCTTTCAGATATTGAGGAATGTTTAACTTTCCCATGTAAAAACGGAGGTACCTGTGAGGAGTTACCAGGATCCTACAAGTGTACCTGTGACACGGGATTTACTGGGCCTAATTGTGAACCAGGTAAAAGAGTCTAATCAAATTGCATATACAGTGAAAAAAGGCCACACCATTTAAAGTAACTGTGATTGGTAATTAAGCTAAAAACGATATATATAGAATACTTAACCCAATATCAGACGGAAATAAATAGACTGGTTCAAAGTCAGACATTGCAGACAACAACTTTAATATGATAGACAGACAACAACTTTAATATGATAGAATTTTAAATATTTCTTTCTTTGTAGATAGATATGAGTTCTTTGTTTGAAGTTGTGGAATTAATTAAGCTTATCTCTTTATTTCACGTAATTTTTGCTATTAATCTTCAATATGGGTTTTGAATATCCCTCTCCAGATATTAATGAATGTGACAGATATCCATGTGGTAATGGTGCTGAATGTATCAACACTGTAGGATCTTACTACTGTATTTGTCCTCCTGGATTCTCAGGAACAGACTGTAGAAAAGGTAAATTATAACATGACCTATGACTTGGGAGCAAAATATATAAAGTCAATGAATATTTTAGTACTGCTGTTTTTTTTTGGAGAAAACCCCATCTATTGCTATTGCCAGGTTGTCTGTGTATTCCCAAAACTTTGATATTTTGTAATAATTTAATTGTTAGTTTCATCTATCAAAAACGAGCATTCTGATTGGTCGAAAAATTTGATTCATACCTCCATGCACGCAGCCATTTTGTATGCTTACACATAAAATAGTTCCATACAAAAAGATATCAAAATTTGTACAGCTTTTTTTTTCGCTCGATGCTATTAAATTATAAGGAATGAAGAGAATATTTTTTGTTTTCATGGAGGTATGAACCGAAAAAACTAATCACACAATGTATGAATCCGCTTTGCGTATTCATACAGTGTGATTAGTTTTTTCGGTTCATACCTCCATGAAAAACAAAAATATTCTCTTCATCTCTTAAATATCTCTGATATTATTGAACACATTCATTTGAAACTAATCATATATGTACACCATTTAAAGTGCAACATATACAAACAAGGGGAATAACTTTAAATGCATATTTGAATAAATTTGCCCCCTTTTTTACTTAAAAGTTTCACCTACTATCAAGCACTTGAACAACAGATAGTTGGTATCTGCTTGTGATTTTTTTGTTCTTATTTTTGTCAGTTTTTATCATTCTGATCATTCCTGTGAAAATGGAGAGTTGCTGGATGCTATAAATTGGCAAAGTCTGCTAACTTATACCACACATGGCTAGCATTATTTTCTTCAATTAGCAGGCAAAGCAAAATGCTTCTGCATCTATTTAACCCAGTTGGTTTAAAAATAGTATTTTATCAATTTCAGATGTAAATGAGTGTGATCCATCCGTCATGACCAATCCATGTCAGAATAAAGGAGTGTGTATGAACGCCTATGGTAGCCATTATTGTGTATGCGGTGATGGTTGGTCTGGTACAAACTGTACTATTGGTAAGGATTTACAACTCAACAATTGTTTTTAACCCATCTGTATTGAATAAAATGATAAACATAACACATAAAGTCATACTTAATATTTATACGGGCCTACTTTTAGCTTGTCCGTTTGAAGAAAAGAGGGAGCGGTTCCAGTTACCTTGGCATTCGCATTGGCCTCAATGTAGTGGTTTGGTTAACCCATTACCAGACAACACAATTTTAGACTGGTCCAAATTCATAAAAGCTGCAGAACAATTTAGGTTGTTGAAAATTCAAAATTTTTAATCATTTTGGGTAGAAAACATTATGGATAATGAAGAAATTGCTTGTAACAATGTTTACTATGAAAACTCTTTTCTTGAAGGGCGTAAAAAAAGTTTGATTTTATGAGGATGATTTGATGTTCTTTGTGTTGATGACATAACTCTTTTTTTACTGATGCTATAGAGCTGAAACTTTGGACGTCTGTCCATCCGAATTTGTCTAGACAATTATTCCTACATTTATGGATGGATTTTAAAATAATTTGGTACATTTATTCTCCATCATGAGTAGATGTGCAATTTGAAAGAATTTTTGGGATAGTTCTAATGTCAAGGTCACAGCTCAAGGTCAAACACTGAAATTGTGTTTGTTTTGAAAATAACTCCTACATTTATGGATAGATTTCAAAATAACTTCAATTATTCTCCATCATGAGTATATATGCCATTTGAAAGAATTTTTGGGAAAGTTCTAATGTCAAGGTCACAGCTCAAGGTCAAACACTAAAGTATGATTGCCAAGAGAATTTCTCCTACAATTATGAATGGATTTCAAAATAAATTTGCACAATTATTCTCCATCATGAGTAGATGTGCAATAGGAAAAAATTTTTATTTGTTAGCTTCAAGTTCAAGGTCAAAGCTCAAGGTCAAACACTAAAGTTTTGCTTGTCCAGAGCATGATGCCTACCAAACTTTGAGGGCTTGACAGCAGTTGTCCTCGGACAACCATCTAGTTTGTCTAAGAGGTTTGGTTGCAGTTTGCTTTGCAAGTCTGTAACATGTCATATCTGTAATAATGAAAGCTTTGATTGATTTAGAGCAATACTTATACTCTCTTGGAAAATCTTTGTTACACTGACATTCATTTTAGTGCCATTTTGACTCTTTTAGTACTGTTTAAATTTTCTTAAGCAAGTTTTTGTATAATGTTGTATCTTTGTAATTATTCAAATATTTTTTAAAACACTCACACAACAAAAGGACACATACATCGCACATAATGTTAGGGGTTTGTAATTACATCAGGTTCATTACTTCATGATATTGAACATACTATGAGAAATGTATGTTGGTTGATGAATGTGGACGCAGTTCAAACAGCTGCCTTTACTTTCAGATTTCAATGAGTGTAATTTCCAACCCTGTGGTAATGGAGGTACCTGTGTTAATACACCTGGAAGCTATTATTGCAGTTGTCCCACTGGGTATACAGGGCCTGATTGTGGTACAGGTAGGTTACTCTTATAACATTTTTGCAAGAGTTGTGACTCATTTCATCTTAAATATTTTACTACTAATACATAAAACTAATTTATGAAAGATGTACCCTCATTGAATTGATTGGTCTAATTCATTACCAGACAACAAAATTATACACTGATCCAAATTGAAAAAAGTTTTCCATGACCATATTTCTTCTGAATGTCAAAAAAGCTGGATTATGTGGTAATAAGTTAATGCAGAGGTTGAGTCAAATTGATAGATTTATTCTTATATTTTTTTAATCAATTTAAATGTCAAGCTGTATGACAAATTATAAAAACATACAGTATTTAGGACATAAAATGTTTTATGTTACTGTACGCTTTCCAGATATAGATGAGTGCTTAACAGTGCCGGGTCCATGTCTCAATAATGGTACATGTGTCAATGTTATAGGGAGTTACTATTGCAGATGTGCTGATGGATGGACAGGAGAAAACTGTGGAACATGTAAGTAACGCATCGTGATTGCCTATTGTAACTTTTGACTTTCATACAAGGATAGGGTCAATAGACTTCTTATTGGTAAGCAATTTCTGTAATATTTTTTTCTGTCAAGCAATATCTTTACTTTATTCAAGTAATTATTTAGGGCTTCATTTAATCTGAAGTCAAGCAAAGGCTCTTGTTGGAAAACTATATTTTGCACAACATTTTTATGAAATTAGTCCAAGAATAGTCATCAAGCAAAAATACTGTTATTTGTGAAGAGTTATTAATTTCTAAACAACTAAGATAACTAGAAAAATCTAGTCTCATAACTTTTTGTCATTTACTAAAAAGTTTTAGCATAAAACTTAGTATTACTCGAACCAGTATAAGGAAATGAGATTAGTATATCCAGAGGATAGTGAAGAGAAGCATAATGAAAATTTGATAACTGAAAAATCTTAACCTTTGTCATGCTGTACCTGGAATATTCCGGTTTAAGCAGGAGGTGTAGACCAAGATCAGCCTGCACATAGGTGCAGTCTGATCTTAGTCTACACCTCCTGCTTGTATATTTCCTGCCAGAGTTGTTTATGAAATTGATTTCTAAAAGAAATATTGAGTTTGAACAAAATCTTCTATCAGTGCTTTCAGCTCTTTGATTTTACAGTAACTCAGAAAGGTGATTTATACAGCATGACAAGGGTTAAAATTAAAGTTTTATGTACACTACTTTTGACATAACTATCTTCATTACAGTCATGAATCTGTGTGAATCAGTGACATGTTATAATGGTGCGACATGTATTGGGACTTCCAGTAAAATGTGTGAATGTACAGCAGGATGGTCAGGAACTTACTGCCAAGTTGGTAAGATACATTTGAATCTTTTACTTGAAGACAAAATCTTTGACTGTTCCAAATAGAAAGAGGTTGCTGATGGTGATTTGGTTAAAATTGAAAAATAAAGCCAAATAGAGTTGAGAACAGTTTTAGAAAAGAAGAAATTGCTTTTTACATGTAATTTCTCCTTTATTTTACATTTTTTTTCAATAGCTCATTTTCTTAAGTAGATTTATCACTAGTTACATAAATATTTGTCTTATTTAAAGTTCTCTCTATAAAGGTGACATATTGATATTCACTTATGAAAAAATAGTTTGGTCCTTTTTAAAGAACTAATTGACCTCTTGCAATTGAATAATTACTGGCCCCGCCCACTGACTCCTTAGGCCCCAGCCGCCATCATAGCACAGTCGGTAGCGCGTCAGATTCCTCATCTTCAATCAAGGGATGTCATGGGTTTGATCCTCGGTGGCGGAAAAAATTATTTCCGACATTTGTCTTTCACCAACGCGTCGATAATCATAAACCTAGCAGCTGGAGGCTAGGAAAGGATGTAGTGGTAGTACTTGTGTGAGATATACCAGGAATCCATCGTTAGGTGCTCCAGCCGTTGTGATATGACTGAAATACCTTTAAAAGTGGCATTAAACCCCATTCAATCAATCAATCAATCCTTAGGCCCCGCTTTGCTTTGATTTTTAAAAAAGTTATTTTGCAAAATTTATGGCCAGTAGCATATTACATATGAGTAGAATGGTTTTTCAAGCTGTAGTTACGACGTTTTAGTAACCAAACCAACAATAAGGGTTAAAAAAAAAGGCAGCTAATGTCTGAGTTGAAAAGCTCAGGTCTGGGCTGAATAAATTATTTGATTGGTAGGTTTATTCCTTGATTGACAGTCACAATTGGTTAATTGTAGTAGACCTCCGACTAGGAGGAGTAACTCCCAATCGGAATGATCAGTAACTAATTATTACACTGCTCTGACTTTTTACACCTTTCAAAGAAATTATATTGTTGAAAATGATCATTAAAAAAAAGGAGAAATTATTTCATGAAATTTTCAAAACAGTGTTTCCTAAGTATTTTATTTTTATTTTTCTGCAACCGCTTTCACATTGAATCTGGCTAAAAATTTGTTGTCTGTTAATGGGTGAATGAAACCAGTTCTATTTCTAATTATCAATTGTAATTGCTTCTAGGCTTAGACAGAAGTTGCCCTATTCTCATGAGAAAATGGATAAAAGTTGAATTGTAAAATTTTATGATTCATGCATCAAACATTTTGTTGTAGGTACTCATCTGAATTGCCCTAACAAGATGATTCAAGTGAGTGCCAACAAAATTTTGGATGAAATGGTTTAAGAATGTCATAACATCTTTTGTCTTGAAATCTGAATTGAAATAGCAGTACCCTAAATTTTATTGTTAACATTGGTGTGTTTTATTGTTCATAAATACACAGAAAAGCTCTTTTTTCATTTCAGATGTAAATGAATGTATACAAAACCCGCCATGTATGAATGGTGCTACCTGTATAAACACAGCAGGCAGTTACAGATGCTCCTGTGCCCCTGGATGGAAAGATCCTCAGTGTACAACTAGTAAGTTGAATGGTGTTTTAACCAATTACTACATTATAGTATTTTAAACATGTTCAATTTCAAAAAAGTCACAGATTACAACATCGTGTTTATGGCATTTTAAAAATATGTGTCTTTCTGGAAAGAAAACATTAAGAAATTTTTTCTTATTAGCAACTACTTCATTTTCAAATTTTCTATAAGCGTGTCGAAGTGTATTATGGGATCACCTGTGGCGTCCGAGGTCCGATGTCCAGGTGTTGTCCACTTCTTTGTCCGGAGCATAACTCTCTCACCTTAAGTCCGATTGACTTGAAACTTGGCAGTTATATTCCTCTCATGAGTACAGAGTGCATTTATTCATGACCTATGTTAACCCTTTCCTGGTAAATCCCTGGTTTTTATGTCCCTATGATTTTATAATTGAGAAAAAATATGTAGAAAAGGGAAGATATTGCTTGTAACAATGGCGTAATATTTTGCAAAACATAAGTTACAAGATGACTATCGGTATAAAGAGCTGTTGTCATTCTACAGCTAGAATTTATTGCTTTTGGATGTCTACAATATCAAGTACTCTGATTCACTCACATTGTAGAATCTAAGATGTACCTCTCTGTTTACATAATTGTGTATGGTTATAGTTTCATTGTAGTCATCATCTATAGTGTACTGCTAGGTAGAAAAGGACAATTAATCTAGCCTTAGAGACCTCCTCTATCAAGTGACAACTTTCATTAGGCAACCAGCTTTTAAATTCTTTTTCCAAAATCAAAGGATCTTCATAAATAGACATTTTTGTCGAGCCTCCGGTAAGCGAGACATAGTTGTCACTATTACAAGTTGGTGTATGTGTGTGAGTGCGTTAGTCTGTTAGTACGTTAGTCCCTCTGAATTTGTCTGGACCATTACTCTTACATTTAATGATGGCTTTCAAAATAACACAATTATCCTCCATCATGAGTAGATGTGCCATTTGAAAGTATTTTTGGGATAGTTCTAATGTCAAGGTCACAGCTCAAGGTCAAACACTAAAATTGTGATTGTCAAGAGCATTTCTCCTGCAATTATAGATTGATTTCAAAATAAATTGGCACAATTCTTCTCCATCAAGAGTAGATGTGCCATTGAAAAGAATTTGTTGGATAGCTTCTAGTTCAAGGTGAAAGCTCAAGGTCAAACACTAAAATTGATGGTCAAGGTCAAGTTGGTGGTCAAAACTTTGCGGGCTCGACAGCATGTCCCTGGACAACCATCTAGTTGTAATGAAATTATCAAAACTGAATCCATTGAGTGATCAACATAGGTTTACGTGAGAATCCTGCAATAATTCATGTATGCATTTGAACAGAACATTCATATATGTCACAAAAAAATGTACTGAAAAACCATTCTCTTAAATGACCATATTTTGGCTGTCCCTTGAGTGGTAGCCTAATACAAGCTAAGTTGTAAATTTTAAAGAGCATAAACCATGTATTTGATTGTGCATCATCCATTGACAGGAACCTGGACTAGGAAAATTTGATAAAAGTATTTGTTAGTCAAGGTTGCAGCTATAGTGCAGTTAGTAGTGCATCAGACTCTCAGTCATGAGGTCAAGGGCTCAACTCCTGATCATGGTAAATATCTTTTCTGCCATTTGTCTGAAACCAATTGTAATTTAAGTGGGGTGAGCAGATGGAGGCTGGGAAAGGATTTAGTGGAAGTTCTGGTGTGAGAAATACCAGGAATCTGTGGTTAGGTGATACAACTGCTGTGATATGACTAAAATACTGATAACAGTTGCATCAAACCTAATTCAAACACACAAACAAACATCTTTTTTTTTTCAAACTTCTTCAGATTAAAAATCTTTTTTTTTTTTCGTTCTAAAATTCACTGTAAATGTTACAGGAGGTTCGGAATGCATGACAAAACCATGTAGAAATGGAGCCACATGTATAGATGGAAGTGATGGTAAATATATCTGTCAGTGTATGGAAGGATGGAAAGGACCAAATTGTACAGATGGTAAGTCATCTCTCACATCTGCTGACAAAAAAAAACAGTATTACTTGTGAATGCAATCCAAAAAGTAACTGCCATGTACTGAACTGTTTTGGATATGGTTAGGTAATATCATTTTCCTAGTAATATGAAGTCACACAAGAAATAATGTTGATTAAAATAAAAAGTTCATGTTAGACAAGTTTCGTTAGGTTCTTTTATCTTACAAAGTCAAAGTTGTTTGAATATAATTAATGATTTAAAATTATGTAACAAAACCTTGAATTAGGCTCTGACTGCATAGGAAAATTTGATATTTAGCTTGACCTTTGTTCTCATGAAATGTCCAAATTTCCCAACACAGCTAGAACCAAATATACAGGGATTTGTACCCCTTATTTATAACTTTTACCTATCAACCAATGAGTACTTAAATTTATAAATTTCATCTCCTCTAGACAAGAACGAATGTTCAGAGATGGTTAACGCCTGCTTCTACAGTGGACAATGTATAAACACAATAGGAGGATATGAGTGCATATGTCCTGAAGGAAGGTCAGGACCTAGATGTGATGTGGGTAAGTAGATGTTTGTCTCCCTGTTAGTATATAAACACAATAGGAGGATATGAGTGCATATGTCCTGAAGGAAGGTCAGGACCTAGATGTGATGTGGGTAAGTAGTTGTTTGTTTCCGTGTCGATGTATGAAAATTATAGGAGGTGTGTTTATGACCTGAAGGAAGGTCTTGATGGAGGGTAAGTAGATCATGGAACGTAGTAACTTTTACAGTTTTGATAAATAATAATAAACCATGTTTACAGATGAATCTTATCTGTAATTGATAAGCACCACTGTGTTTGAAACTTCATGAAGAATTGAAATTGATGCTTGTTCACCCAGTGATATTGTAAATGTAATATTTAAATTATGATTAAAAAGGTCAAATTAAAATTATGGAAGGTAAATGTGATTGGGTTTTTAGGCCAATAGGTAATTGAGTTAAGAAGCAGGTCCTATTTTCAGTATCGAATCATCAAGGGCAAAAAAGGATTCTTTTCCTAGAGGTATATACATATCATACCTGAATTCACATGAAAAAGGAAAAAAACAAATACATTGGATCCAGTACATTTATTCTTTGTCAACATTTTACCAATGAATAGTGGTAAATGGGATACTTTTCTAAATATCTATACATTGTACAGTACGGAACATCGTGAATTTGACTATCATTTCAATCACATTCAATCAGCATTCAGCATTCAATCAGGTAGCAATCACAGTTTTCTAATTTGCAGTCAATCAATCCTTAAATGAAAGCATTTATTCAAAAGCGTTCAATCATTCCGATAATCAAAATCGCCATATTAGTTTTGGTGATTAATATTTTCGTTAAAATTAAATTTGTGTTTCAAACTTTAAATAATAATAATATTTCGTTTAAGATTATTTCAGATATTGTAGTGATTAAAAGAAATTTTGCAATGATTGAACGATCACATCTAAACAAGACAGTGTTCAATCCGAACAGAGCGAAAAAGCGATCAGCGTTCAATCATAATCATTCATTTACGATCGTGTAGCCTTCAGCATTCAATCCGGTTACAATCAGAGTTTCAAATTAACAATGTTCTGTACTGCATAGTTTCATAATTACCCCTTGATACAGTAATGTAGGTTAAGCATCCATACTTTTGGATTCTGCTAATAACGACGAGTTGTGGTGCTGATCAGCCTGCAGGATCCAAGCACTGCCTAGATTGACATTGATTGTGATTGATCACATGATTAATGATTAAATTCAAAGAGTCTTTCATATCTTATCTTTCGTTTACCTTTCCTCATCTCCCTACCTGTTTTACAGATATTGATGAATGTACCCTTTACTCACCATGTGAAAATGGAGCTACCTGTGTCAATACTGATGGGTCATACCAATGTTTCTGTTCAGAGGGATGGACAGGTCAAAATTGTACTCAAGGTAAATCAGTTGAAGTATTTGAACCATTCCCACTCAATGACGCTTTTAGACGCCCTCAAGATAAAAAGATTTAGAAAACATTGTGGAAAATGAAGAAATTGTTTGTAACAAGCAATTTCCTCATTTTCCACATGTTTTCTTCCCAGAAAGTTGAAAAAATCAAAAAGTTCTTTCACTTTAAATTGTCGTCTGCAACTTCTTTGAATTTGGGCCAGTCTGAAATTTTGATGTCTGGGAATGGGTTAAGGTACTGGTATTAGCAATTCAACACCATTTTATTCACAAGGCATTTCTAGAGAATTGTTTTAGTTCATTCCAACACAATGACACTTTTAGAGGCCCCTCAAATGAAACATTTTGGAAATTGTCACAAGAGATTTCTTCAATTTCCACTGTGTTTTATACACCAAAAGAAAAGAAATCCAAATTTTATCAATATTTGTTGTCTGCAACAACCAGTCCAAAATTTTCGTGGTCTTGTAATGGGTTTATTGTTTTTACCTTTCTGATGCTCATCCAAATGACAATTTTTAGGTCAGTTCCTCCTGGTTGTATGTGGTTAAATGCCACAATCAACAGTATTTAAGTTTACTATCTTGGAGGCTGGTGGCCTAACCACGTCTTCCTGTCATTCCTTACATCAGTACAACAACATTTTTATTTGAGCCACCAACTACTCTTTGCACTTGACACACTTCTCATCATTCACCGAAATGACACATGTCAAAACAACTTTTATTAAAATTATTTGATTTTCAATAATCAATCTTCTTTGAATTGGTTAGCCTGTTACAAGACTTCAAAACCTTAGACTAGTTCAAATTGAAGGAATTTGCGGATGACAATTCCATGGTGATGAAAATTTTAAAAATCTTTTGGGGTAGAGAACTTGTATAATGAGGAAGTTGCTTGGTACAAGCAATTTCTTCATTTTCCGCAATGTTTTCCAAAGCCTTTTACTTGAGGGGAGTCAAAAAGTGGGACTGTGTGGGAATGGGTTAAACCAAGTAACCTGATAATTGAATGAATACAAACTTGAGTGACATAATTGTTTTATTTCAAACATCATGATCTTTTTTTTTCACAGATGAGAATGAATGTTTACGAGATGTTTGTACAAATGGAGGTACATGTGAAAACACCTATGGCTCATACAGATGTTATTGTCCTCCAAACTGGACTGGGCCAAACTGCAGACAAAGTAAGATTGCACTTTTGTATGTTTCATTTATGATAATCTTAGGGGAAAAAATCATGTGCTGACAAGATTTTAAAAAGACAATCACCCTAAAGGTAAAGAAATCATTTTGGTGTTTGTCTGGCTCAGGATCCAACTCTTAACCCATTCCTGGGCAAGCCCTCCTTTTTATGCGCCTCGATTATAGAACTATGGAAAAACATTGTGGAAAATGAAGAAATTGCTTGAATCAAGCAATTTCTTCATTATCCACAATGTTTTCTACTTACAAAGGCGAAAAAAATTAAAATTCCATCAACTTGAAATTGTTGTCTGCAACTTCTTTCAATTTGGACCAGTCTAAAAATTTATTGTGTGGAAATGGGTTAACCCTTTCTTAACTGTCCCTGTTTTTTTAAATTCCTGTGATGGTACACTTGAGAAAACATTGTGGAAAAAGAAGGTTGAAAAAGAAGGTATTGCTTATCATATGATATAATGTCCTCAGCTACCTTTTGGAATTTGGACAAGTCCAGAGTTTTGGAAAACAGTGAAGGGTTAAATTGAAATAATACTTTTGATCTATTACATATGGTTTGTTTTTGACATACAAAAGTTAATTAGAATTAACTCATGTAAAAGTGGCAGAATAATCCAGTAATGATTTATGAACTTCACATGTCTGTATCCCAATTGGCCATTTGCAGCTATCAATCAAATAATCAGTCAATGAAATCATTTATTAAGACTATGAGTTAATTTTGAGCTCCATTACTGGCCGCCTTATATCTAAAGCATTTTTGTTGAATAAGTTGTAGTTAAGAGGTTTAAGTCGCAGACAAACCATTTTTACATTTTGGTTATATGCTACTGGACATAGACTTTGCAAAAATAAAGCCATTTAAAATTGAAGTTGAACTGCCTGTCAGAGTCAAAAGGCAGCGCTAACCAAGTAAATGGGCTGGGCTGCCTGTCAGAGTCAATAGGCAGCTCTAATGGTGTAAGTGGGCTTGGCTGCCTGGTAGATTCAATAGGCAGCTCTAATAGAGTAAGTGGTCTGGGCCAGCAATTGGTCAATTGACATATAGCTAGCCATACTCACTGACCTCTCACATGACATTTTGACTAAGATCTCAAAAGATGCTAATCAGTATAGAAAAATGTCAAGAACGTAAGCAAATGAATAAATTGTAGTCACATCGTTTAAGTTGCTGAATCATCAAAAATACTTGATTTAAATGTCAGAGTTAACCCATTCCCACCCAGTGACGCTTTTAAATGCCCCTCAATATGAAAGCTTAGGAAAACATTGTGGAAAATGAAGAAATTGCTTGTAATAAGCAATTTCTTCATTATCCACAATGTTTTCTACCCAAAAAGACAACAATTTTAAAGATTCAATCACATTAAAAATGTCGTCTGCAACTTCTTTGAATTTGGACTGGTCTAAAATTTTATCATGTGGGAATGGGTTAAATATACATTTTGAATTTAAATGAACTATTTGATTGTCAACATAAATGTTACAACTGCTAAACCCTATCCTGTTTTTTGAAATCTTAGACTGGTCCAAATTCAAAGGTTTTGCAGACGACAATTCAAGTTGAATTTATTGTAAAAATAATCGTTCACTAGGGTAGAAAATATTGTGGAAAAAGAAGTAATTGCTTGTTACAAGCAATTTCTTCTTTTTCCGTAATGTTTTCCCAAGTATAAGAACATGGGGGCGTAAAACCAGTGATTATACAGGAAGGGGTTAATCAAGTAAGCTGTAGTTACAATATTCTGGTTGAAATTGTTTTACACTATCGTAAGAGAGAAACATGATGGATGCAGACAGAGTTAGCAATTAAATCAACAGAGGCAATTCTTTATTTAGAAATTAAAACCACACAAAGAAAACCAGTCAATACAAGCTATGATATCGAAGACTTATCAATAGAAGTTTTTGTAAATTGACAATTATAATGGTCCATTCTGTGTTTTAGATGTAAATGAATGTGATACTATACGACCTTGTAAGAATGGTGCAGCCTGTATTGACAGTCCTGGTTCCTATACATGTAGATGTTTGACAGGATGGACTGGGGATAACTGTACTAAAGGTAATAATAGTTCTATTCAGGGATAACTATAAATTTTTATTGTAAGCAAGATATACTTGTCACAAGTTCAATTGAGTTAGTTTGTCAATCTGACCAAATTTTACTTTGAAACTATTTGGTATTAATGCGCACATAGGAGTTCTATTAAAACTGTCTGAAAATGGTAAAAGGTTGCCTTATTATAATGCTTACTTTGATGATAATATATTATGAGAAATATTGAGAATATTTATTTTTTGTTTTCAAGGAGGTTTGAAAATTAAACCCTGATCACTTTTTATATGAAACAACTGCACAATTTCAAACATTGTGATTAGGTTCTCTATATACCTAAATGAAAATATTATTCTATACAAAGGTTGAAAAATTAATGAAGGTCACTTTCTCATCTTTTTTTAGATTATGATGAATGTTTAAACATTGTAAACCCTTGTCAGAATGGAGGTACCTGTGAGAATAAAGATGGGTCCTATAATTGTATTTGTCCACCTGGATGGAAAGGTCAATTGTGTACTGAAGGTAAGATATTGTCAGTGTAATTCTAAAACTTCATAACTACAGCTTGAATCAAGCTGTAGTTACAAGGTTTTAGAATCACACAGACCATTTGTTTTCAATAATAGTTTGATTAATAAGCAATAGGTTTGGAAAAATCAATTTTCTGATTGATGAAAGTTGTTTGTAGTTTTGATATACATTTTTGATATGTGAGATTTGTATTAGAGGTTTGTGTGAGAACATATCTAAATTCTATAATTGAAGAAATGCGGATTCAGATTAAACCATGAATGAATGTGTACTGTAATGTCTTACAAAATCTGTAATAGTGCTTTCCATTATATGTATACATGTATGAATTTCTATCTAAAAAGGCTACTCTTCCCTTCTAATTTGAAAAAAAAACCCTTGGCAAACCTATCATTAATGTGCTTACACAAAAGTAATATGCAGAAAATAAGTCAAGTTTTCCTCTAAAATGGCTGAGCTCATATGAAAGAGAAAGTATCAATTATCAGATATCATGGTCATATTTCTGAAAAATGGTGGCAAGAGTAGCATTAGATTTTCATAAATGCATTCTGTTTCCTTCGTCAATCTGAGGACAATCATTCAATGCTCAAGGTGAAAAGGAATGAAGACAATTTAGATCAGTAATTTCTCTGGCAAACCCTATGCTGTGAGTACACATTGGATTGTCTGAATTAGATAATTCCACCGAGTATCTGCAACCTAGGATTTGATGGACAAATAATGAAATTTAACCTTTGTCATCCAAACCTTGAATATTTCTGTTTTGGCAGGAGGCATAGACCAAGATTATCCTGCACATATGTGCAGGCTGATCTTAGTCTACACCATCTGTTTGTCACTTTTTTCTAGACACCAGTGTCAGGGTTACCTGGTTCGATCTGAATATGACTTCAGCTGTTATGTGGGATTTAAAACTCAATTAATCAAAAGAAATATTGACAAACAATCAGCGTTGCTTTCATCCATTTCTTTTGAAGGAGGATTGTATTTCGCATGACGAGGGTTAACTTTCAAGAATGAAAACAGCTTACTTGTCTATATATTCAATTTTCAGATGTGAATGAATGTGTGGATATTGGTATTTGTAAGTTCGGAGGTACCTGTACTAATTTACCTGGATCTTACAAGTGTACATGTCCACCTGGACGCACAGGACAGAACTGTGAAACTGGTAGGTACTCAGTCTGAGGATTTGTAACTTGGAAGTTACCTGTTTTTTTTTCCTAGATCCTATAAGTGTACCTGCCCACCTAGACGCACAGGACAGAACTTTGAACAGGTAGGTACATAGTCTGAGTATTTGTAAATTAAAAGGTACCTGTATTTATTTTCCTGGATCCGGCAAGTGCACCTGTCCACCTTGACGAACAGGACGAAAATCCGGTGAAACAGGTAGGTACTCAACATGAGTATTTGTAAGTTGGAAGTTACCTGTGCTTATTTAGCTGGATCCTATAAGTGTACCTGTCTACCTTGATGAACAGGACGAAAAATCCTGTGAAACAGGTAGGTACTCAACATGAGTATTTGTAAGTTGGAAGTTACCTGTGCTTATTTAGCTGGATCCTATAAGTGTACCTGTCTACCTTGACCTACAGGACAGAACTGTCGAACAGGTATGTACTGCGTCTGAGTATTTATTATTTAGAAGGTACCTGTACTTATTTATCTGCATCCTATAAGTCTACCTGTCTGCCTGTATAGAAGTAGAAAGCAGGTACTTAATTTTAGTATTTGCAAGCCATGACTTAAGGATCAAGATTTATCTGAGCTATTGTCCATTAATTCTTGTCAAATAAAATTTTCATTCCTGCCCAATTGCTTTTGGTGAAAAGATCGTTGTTGGACATAGACACATTCACTGAAAAAAATGCTCTAAGGCTGGTAGGGGACTTGGTATTGCCATGCAATACTTCAGAATGGAGATACCTTTGTGAAATATATTACTGATTAACTAGCCGCTCCGAATTTAACCCTTGTGATGCTGTATACAGGTAAATTGCCTTACTGAATTGCTGTCAAATCAAAGGGCTTAAAGCACTGATAGAACTTGTTGTTCAAAAATCAATATTTCTTTTAAAAATCAACTTCATGAACACCTCAGACAGAAAAAGTGCGGTCTGATCTTAGTCTACACCTCCTGCCAAAATCAGAATATTCTGGGTTCAGCATGACAAGAGTTCAATAGTATTTTGATTGGGCATTTTAGCCAATGATTAGAAAACAGTACAACTAATTATACATGATGTAACTGTATTCCTCCTACCATTGAAATTGTTTTGCAGAGATGAATTGCATTGTTTTTTTCTAGTGTTTATTCATTTATTTTTTTACATTATTGTACCCCTATCTTCTATCATTATTCCTCTACAGATTTAAATGAGTGTGACTTTAACAGATGTATAAACAATGCTACATGTGAGAACACACCTGGGTCCTTTATATGTCAGTGTTTGCAAGGATTTGAGGGGCAATATTGTGAAAAAGGTATGTATTAACATAATTTGGTAATTTGATTAAATTTCTGATACAAGTTATTACTGCTACTTAGTGGTTTTCAGCAAAAAATTGAGGATTTTTTTATAGAAAAAAATTTGTTAATCTTCCATATTTTTCCTGAACTGATTGCTTAATGGGCATGATTAACATGATTGTTTGGGAATGGATTAAACATTTTTTTATGCCCCCGCATCGATAAGATCGGGGCATATTGTTTTACCGGTGTCTGTCTGTCTGTCTGTCCGTCTGTCTGTCCGTCTGTCTGTCTGCAAAACTTAACCTGCCAACTAAACATTTTCCTATAACTTCAACCCTGATTAAGTTACAATGCTAATATTTGGTATGTAGATAGGTCTCAACAAGGCGCAACTGGGGAAGGTCATTTCATCAAGGTCAAGGTCAAAATTTTAACCCTTTACCCGTTTCTAAAGAATTCCCGTTTCGAGGGCATAGTGTTTCACAAACACATCTTGTTTTCACTAGTGAAAGTAACAAATATCATACCTATTGACATCAAGTCCTGTAAATGGCCTTTTGGTATAAATCTTTATTTTTCATTATTTATTCATTTGATACATTTGTATTTGGTTCTACTATGATGTTTAATTTATTTTCTATGAAATGAACTTTGTGTTTATTTTTCTCCCACAGACATCAATGAATGCGCCACAATGAACCCTTGTCAGAATGGAGCCAGATGCATGAATATGTTTGGTACTTATGCCTGTGAGTGTATGCTAGGATGGATGGGTAAAAATTGTGATCAAGGTAAACCAATTTTCATTTTTTTGTTATGAGCATTCCTGAAAATATGTAATGATATATTTGATGTTTTTTAATAATACTCATATAAGTTGGTTTATTTGATTTGTGAAATATTCAGCTATTTTGACAAATTCATTGTTTATATTCATATGACCCTGATATCTTGTTTTATTTTCATCCAAGATTAAATTGGATATTTTACACTTGTTATATTATCCCCTATTCTACTTGAATAAAACACAAAATGCTGATAATATTGCGGATGAATAATTTCTTGGAATCAGTCATCTCTTAATTAGAGGACAAAATTTTATAGACTTGTCCAAATCAAAAGGAATTAAAATGTGCCATTAACAAAATACCAACTAATAAAATTTTAGACTTGTCCAAACAGAAAAAAAGTTGCAAACGGCAATTTTAAGATAATGCAATTTTAAATTTTTTGTGTTCTTTTGAGGTAAAAATCATTTTGGATAATAAAGAAATTACATGTAACAAGCAATTTCTGCATTTTCACAATGTTTTTCCAAAGTTTTTTTTTCTTGAGGTGTCAAAAAGCATTATTGTGCAATAATGGGTTAAGGGTAGAAAACACAGTTACAATGGGAGAAATCACTTATGAGTAGCTTAGTACTTATAATATGCTTATTAATGAGAGACAAATGAAGCATGTTGTGATGACTCTTGTCATTTGTCAAAAAGAATGTTGACTGAACCGGGGTTCGAGCTCAAGACCTCAGGATTGAAACACAGTGCAAAGTACAAGGTACAAATGCAGTGGATTTTTACACATTTCATTTAACATGACCTTTAACATTGTATTTCAGATGTGAAACTGTGTATTCTGTTTCAATATTGGAACCTGTACAAACACACTAGGTCTTAAAGAAATACCAGTGAAGATAATGATAAACATTCTTTTTCAGATGTAAATGAGTGTACTATTGGGGAAGTACCTGGTGTACCCTGTTTTAATGGAGGTACCTGTACAAATACACTAGGATCTTATACATGTCAGTGTAAGCCAGGTTGGACAGGACAGAACTGTCAAATAGGTTAGTGTGAAACAACTGAATTTAAAAAAAAACTTATATGCATATGAATCATTTAATTCTAGTTAACAGGTCGATTAAAAAAATCAGTTATCTGACATTAAAATTGACAGTTCAGGTTGAATTTGGTCAAGGAACTTTTGGGTCTAAAAATAAGTGATCTACAGTTAAAACAGATTAAAATGAAAGCAACTGAGAAAATCTGGGGCATACCTTTGTAGTAATGTAGCCAAGCCTACCTGTAGCCAACGACTTAGAAAATATTTTGTATTTTTAGCGATTGATCACCATTTCATACAGAGATGCTTCATCATTTTTTTTCTAAACTGTCGTCTGTAACTCCTTTCAGTTTGGACCAGTCTAAAATATTGCCATCTGGTTTGATGATGTCATGTGTGATGTATCTGTTTTCCACTGAAAATATCTATTAAGTTTATATTGTCAACTTGACTTCTAAAATTTCTCAACCAATCTAATTCTTTTGAATTTTAGTACTGGTGACTGTGCACTGGTTAAGATTATGAATATGCATATTTGAGTCACGCCTGATATAACTTTATGATATATGGCCAGTGAAACCAGGTTAATACTGGCTTCATTGAATGATAACATCTTTGATCAAACATTCTCTCTTTACCTTATTTTTGAACTTCATGGTAATAACTTTGAGCATGTATGTACTATACATGTCCTATTTTAGATGTGAATGAATGTTTGAGTCGTCCATGTCAGAATGGTGGTAACTGTGTGAATGTTGATGGATCCTACACATGTCAGTGTCCTCCAGAATGGACTGGAAAGGATTGTACTGTAGGTAAGGATTGATTTGTGAAATTTCTGTAGGTGTGCAAACTTTTAAGTGTGGTCATATCTCTATTGCTATATAAGATATTTACTTGGAACTTTTCAAAGACATTTACTATAAATAAGCAATCTATCCTACTAAAATAGATAGCTACATCCATTTGTGTGAGAATAATGTCTCTTTTTTAATGTTTCTATATGAAGCACCTGTGGCTGAGCATTAGCTGCATTTTTAGCTCAGCTGTTATCAGAGAAAACCAGAGGTATTGCTAAAGGGTTGGTGTTGTGTTGTTGTTGTTGTCGTCATCGTTGTGCAAAAACTTTGACATTTTGTTATATCTCTGGTTCTACTAAAGGCATTGACTTGAAACTTGGCACACTTGTTCACTATCAAAAGAGCAACCTATACTATCAAGGGGGATAACTCTAGATGTATATTGTCCACTATCCAGCACCCAACAGCCTAGCGTAGGTGCCCATAGGCGGTGCTCTGTTTATTAGGAATTACTGGAAAGTTTTTGAAAGCTCTTTTTCTGGAGTTTGATAAGACTCTTCTTTATGTATTCATTCTTCTGAGGTGTATGAGGCAGTTGTTCATATTCTACTATTACTGACCTAGTTATGTAGTCACAATAGAGTTGAAACTTCTGCTTACTATGACTTTCCCTCCTTCTTTTTTAGATGTAGATGAGTGTACCTTGTATGCACCATGTTTGAATGGTGGAACATGTGCCAACATAGCGGGAGGGTATATTTGTAGATGTCCACCACAGTGGCAAGGAGATAACTGTCTTTTAGGTAGGGAATATTTTGAACAATAACACATATAGGCAAGGTAAAAATAGATAACAGCTTTTGCATCCACACAGTCTGATCAGTCTTTTCTATTGTCATTGTAGAAAAATACTGAATCAACGCATCTTTAGATGATTATTGAATATTCTAGATGATTATTGAATATTCTAAATGATATGTGGTCTAACATTGTTTCAACAAATGGATGGATAATCTTAGACCTGTGTGGGATGAGCAGCTGGTTGCTTGAAAAAGGTGTTGTGGTAGTACTGGTGTGAGAAATATCAGGAATCTATGGTTAGGTGCTCCTTCCCCGTTGACCCAAATTCTGTTAAAAGTAGTGTGAAACAAAGTTGAATAACTGAATGCACTATGTTTCCGTGCTGCTCAGTGTCTGTTACAAAACTGTGGAAATTATCATTCACAGGCTAATATTCATTATCATAAAGTAACCATTTTTGGGCCAGTACTTTATGGACTTGAACAGTTTTGTTTGTGTAACAAAATATTATGGCACAACTGTTCCCTTTCATATCAAGAAATTCTGCTTAGCTAAGATATCAATGTAACCCATTCCCACACAATCCCACTTTTTGAGGTCCATCAAGAAAAGAAGGTTAGGAAAACATTGTGGAAAATGAGAAAATAGTTTGTCATAATCAATTTCTTCATTTTCCACAATTTCTTCTACCAAAAAGGAAGAAAAATATGAAAAAATTTGCACAAACTTAAAATTGTCGTCTACACATTCTTTCAAATTGGACCAGTCTAATATTTTTTTATGTGTTAATGGCTGAAGATCAAAGAGGAAAGTAATTTTATATGATAACTCCTTAATCTAAAATATCCATATTTACAATTGTATTTAATCATTTACCAAGTAATTACTATTTTTATGCCCATGAGGAATTCTGTTAAGGAAAGATCTACGAAAAATGCGAAGAAATTGTTTCATTTGTTCCAGTAACTTCTACATTGAGGTTTTATGGATCGATAAAAATGAGGAGGCTTTTTTTTAAATATAATGATGTGATGCATTGATTTAATGGTCTATTTCTTGTACTTTGTAGATGTAAATGAATGCTTAAATGATCCATGTCAGAACAATGCCACCTGTATCAATACAATGGGAGATTATCAGTGTTTGTGCCAACCTCAATGGACAGGGAAAATGTGCACTGATGGTAGGTTATGTATGGATTGAATAATTCTTAGTAATATTGAAACTATTGAATCTTTGACCCTGTGTTGTACCTTTTATTGGATAAAAATTTAACTTTTACTTTCGTCTATCAAAAACGAGCATTCTGATTGTGTGAAAAATTTATTGTTAACTCCATGAACAAAATTTTGATCACACAGCGATTTTGTATGCTTCCCCACAAAATAGTCCCATACAAAAAGGTATTAAAATTTGTAAAGCTTTTGGTTTTTTCGCTTGATGCTATTGAATTATAAGAAATGAAGAGAATATATTTTTGTTTTCATGGAGGTATGAACCGAAAAATCAAATCACACAATGTATGAATCCGCTTCGCGTATTCATACAGTGAGATTAGTTTTTTCGGTTCATGACTCCATGAAAACAAAAAATATTCTCTTCATCTTTTAAATACCTTTCACATTGTATAAAAAAAGGACAAATATATTTGTAGATAAGCCGAAGATATTTGTCATCATGGGTTGCAATGCATAGTTTTGTAGTTCTCATCCAGAGAAATTGAATTGTGTTTTCATATTGCCTGGATAGGTTGCAGTCATCCTATTACAAAAATTGAGAACTAGTGAAACAACTGTATACATGCAAAAAGAACAATCTTCTCCTTAATTCCCATGCTATTCACTAATCAAATCACTAATCTATTGCTTGTGTTAATCACATAACAAAAGACTCTGTTGAACACAATTTTGCTTGTCAATATCATATTTTGAGCTTGTCAGTTTACATATAACACCCAAAGTGTTTTTATAGTATTTACTTTAAAAACTAAGATTTAGTTATGCATTGAGAGTCTACCATATTTGCACGTAAAATCCTATATTCAGTGTTGTCAAATTTCTGACAATATTTTCCAGACTTTGATGAATGTAACATCACAAATCCTTGTCTACATGGAGGTACCTGTACAAACACTATAGGTGGATATAGATGTTTCTGTCCTCCACAATGGACTGGGGAAATCTGTGAAATTGGTGAGTGTGAACGATTCTTCATACATATTTCTATCAAATTGATATGACATATTATTTGAAGCAACTAATTAAATTTTCTAGAATGCCATATTTTGTCAAGGCTGCTAACTTTCCAATTATTTTTTTAACCTATAAGCAGAGGACAATATTTTAGACTGATCTGAAATCAAAGAAGTTGCAGACTACAATTTTTTGAGGATTGCTTTTTTTAAATAAAAAACTTTGGTTTTTAGGTCACCTGACCGAATGGTCATGGTGACCTATTGCAATCATCGTTTGTCCGTCGTTGTGCGTCCTGCGTCGTCCGTCGTGCGTCGTCCGTCGTCTGTTAACTTTTAAACATTTTCATCTTCATCTCAAGAACTACTGGGCGGATTTCAACCAAACTTGGTAGAAAGCATCATTGGGGGATGCCAATTCAAGTTTGTGAAAATAGGGGCTCTGGGGGTCATAGGGGCCAAATAGGGGCCAAAAAGGGGTAATTTTTGGTACTTCTTTAAAAATCTTCTTCTAATAAACTGTTAATGCCAGAGCTTAAATATTTTGTGTGCATGACAACTAGGACAGGTATATTATAAATTGTGAAATTCATGCCCCTGGGGTCATGTATGGGGCCACACCCAGAGGTCAAAGTTCATCATATTGAAAAATTCACATTTTCATCTTCTTCTGATGAAGTACAAAGCCAATTTCAAAGAAACTTGGTGAAAAGCATCATTTGGTAATGGTTATTCAGATTTGTGAAAATAAAAAGGCTGGGGGGTCAGGGGGCCCTAAAATGGGGACCAAAAGGGGGTAATTTTTGGTAACTTTTAAATATTTCATCTTCTTCTCAAGAACTACTGGGCGGATTTCAACCAAACTTGGTAGAAAGCATCATTGGGGGATGCCAATTCAAGTTTGTGAAAATAGGGGTTCTGGGGGTCATAGGGGCCAAATAGGGGCCAAAAAGGGGTAATTTTTGGTACTTCTTTAAAAATCTTCTTCTAATAAACTGTTAATGCCAGAGCTTAAATATTTTGTGTGCATGACAACTAGGACAGGTATATTATAAATTGTGAAATTCATGCCCCTGGGGCTATGTATGGGATCACACCCAGAGGTCAAAGTTCATCATGTTGAAAAATTCACATTTTCATCTTCTTCTGATGAAGTACAAAGCCAATTTCAAAGAAACTTGGTGAAAAGCATCATTTGGTAATGGTTATTCAGATTTGTGAAAATAAAAAGGCTGGGGGGTCAGGGGGCCCTAAAATAGGGACCAAAAGGGGGTCATTTTTGGTAACTTTTAAATATTTTTTTCTTCTTCTCAAGAACTACTGGGCGGATTTCAACCAAACTTGGTAGAAAGCATGATTGGGGGATGCCAATTCAAGTTTGTGAAAATAGGGGTTCTGGGGGTCAAAGGGGCCCAAATAGGGGGCAAAAAGGGGTAATTTTTGGTACTTCTTTAAAAATCTTCTTCTAATAAACTGTTAATGCCAGGGCTTAAATATTCTGTGTGCATGACAACTAGGACAGGTATATTATAAATTGTGAAATTTGTGTCCCTGGGGTCATGTATGGGGCCACACCCAGAGGTCAAAGTTCATCATGTTAAAAAATTCACATTTTCACCTTCTTCTGATGAAGTACTAAGCCAATTTCAAACTAACTTGGTGAAAAGCATCATTGGGTACTGATTATACAGATTTGTGAAAATTAAAAGGCTGGAGGTCAGGGAAGCCTAAAATGGGGACCAAAAGGGGGTCATTTTTGGTAACTTTTAAACATTTTCATCTTCTTCTCAAGAACTACTGAGTGGATTTCAACCAAACCTTTTTCTAATTCTTTCAAACAAAATCACTTGTCTTGGTGCTCTTTTACTCAGGTGACCGTTAAGGCCCACTGGGCCTCTTGTTTGGGTAGAATCCTTGTGGATAATGAAGAAATTGCTTGTTAAAAGCATTTTTTCCATTTCCAACAATGTTTTTCAGTGTTTTTAGGGGGTGGCACAAAAAGTGGGATTGTTTGGGAATGGGTAAACTGTTATTCACAAGTTCAAAATTAAAATGGAATAAATATGTTCCTCTGAGATAATAATGTTACTCTTATCTTTTAGATGTGAATGAGTGCCAGTTACCAGGAACAGCCTGTTACAATGGTGGTACTTGTTACAACTCCTATGGGTCATTTGTGTGTCGTTGTCCTCCTGAATGGACTGGTCCTACTTGTATGGAAGGTGAGTCCAAGTTGGTACATGTAGGGAAAGAAAATTTGTGGAACAATCTTAGGCATCCTTTAGTTTACCTTTAACTTTTATTAAAGCAAATCTATGTCTAATAATTATCATTTTGAGTATCTTTGTCATAATTTTTTTCTAGAAATGTTTGTGCCTAGGCTTAATGATTTATATCTTAGGCTAATTTCAAGTTTACAGATTATGCCGCAAAACTCAATTAGAGAAGACTGTAAATAATTAAAAGAAATGCACAGAGTCTAGATGCTGTATGGTTTCTGATTTTGAATTTCAGCAATCAGAATTATCAAAGCATATTGCTTAAAGAATTAAGTTTGAATGTATCAAGGAAGATAAAGAAAACTGAAATAAGTAACTTAAGCCCTTTTCTGTTTTGCCAAATTTTAGACCTGTCCAAGTTCAACTGGTTTGAAGGCGAAAATTGAAGTTGATTAAATTTTCAAAATTATTGTATACTGTAAATCGAGTTTTATTAGGGAGGGTTTTATTTCAGCTAATATTCGCGAGACAACGAGCTCGCGAATTCAAGAATCTCGCTCAATTTGGATCGTTTTGTACAGAAAAATATGGATATATCCAAAGTAAACCGCAGACCGACAAAGATCAAATGATTTAACTTCATTCCACTTTATTTCATTCAAGTGTGGATAATCACCTTCTCGGCATTAAAATCGAATAAAGCAGTTTCGAGAAAAGGACGAATCTTTAGCAGACGACAAAATTTTATAACCTGCCAAGTTACTCCAATTAGTCTATTGAACATGTATACAAACATAACAATGGAAAAGCAGACTAGGTGATAAAATTCTAGGCGACTACAATTTGACCTCAAAGAGCTAAAAAGTTGTAACTGACTATTTACTGCATAGACTCTTAGAACCTTTCATCAAATTGGAAGGGGGCGATGCGAAAGAAATCAATTAAAATCAAACAATTGTACCTGTTTTGACAGGGATATATTATTTCATCTTTTAACAGTTTGGTAAACCTAGTATCATATGCATTAGTGCTTTAAGAGTGGAAGCGCTTATACAACCTGATATCTCTTTTTGATAACGTCTTTTTAGCTCTTTAAAAAGAAAACACACAAAAAAAATCCTGAATATTAACCTTCACGAAGTATTTCCAGGGTTATTTACGGAAATTACCGAAGTACCATACGGTTACTCGCTAATTCATGAACTCACTAATAAGTCTTTGGGTCCTGCTCACATGAAAATAAGACGACGCGAAAATTACCCGATTTACAATAGTATGGTAGAAATATTTTCTTTTTCTATAGTATTTTCTTAATTATAAAGTATCAGGGACATAAAAACAAGGGATTGAACAGGAAGCGGTTAAGCTTTCTTGAATTCGAAAATAGTTTCAGTCTTCATTTTGAAATGACTCTTGCAATTATGATTGGTGTATTGATGGCTTACAGATCGCAATGAGTGTGTAGAAATCCGCCCCTGTCACAATGGAGGTACTTGTATAAACCAAGCAGGAGGTTATGTATGTCAGTGTCCACCAGGATGGACTGGCAAGGACTGTAAGGAGGGTGAGTGACATTCATCCTACATTCATGAGTTTCAGAATGTTCTGTTCTAAGAACCTTTCACCTTGACTGACTTACAGCTTTAAAGTAAATTTTTTGTCATTTTAAAAGCTTTATTTTCGATACAGCTTTTGTTTCCATATCATTGTCCAGTTCAGTGTTGGTCATTTTATGATTAGTAAGCTTTATGATAACAGTCTTAAAATATGCCATAATATCTTTGAAATCCGCACAATCCCACCTTTCATCACCTCTCAAGAAAGTGTCTTTGGAAAACATTGTTGAAAATGAAGAAATGCTTGTAACAAGTAATTGATCCATTATCAACAATGCTTTTTAGCACACGCAGAAAAATAAATGAATTGAAATTGCCATCTGCAATTTGTTCAAATTTTGACCAGCCTGAGTCTTTGAAGTCTGGTAATGTATTAATGTCTTCTGTCATGGCCAATTCTTGCATTGTGTAGAACTATTCCAGCAATATGTTTACCTCTTATAGCACCTTATTATCTAAGATATGTGCAATAATAAACTTAAGATATTTTGACAAACTTAGTAATTCTGTTAACCTATATTTATGTTTCAGACATAAATGAATGTGAATTCTCACCATGTGCCAATAATGGAATATGTATCAACAGCTTTGGGTCATTTTCTTGTGATTGTCCAAAGGGTTGGCAAGGAAACACATGTGCAAATGGTATAATTTTCATATACATTTTTCCTTTAATTTTCTCTTTTTTATTTCCTGAGTTATTTTGATTATAACCCTCTTTTAAAAGTCTGGCATTTAATCTCTAGTGTGACTTTCTGCAGATACTATTTGAATGTTAGATACTCTGATTGAAGAAGCTGAGGCCATAGTCGATTTGTAGGACTCCTGATCATGAGTAAATTAGTTCTAACCCAGGCTGAAATACTACTTAAAATGGCTTTAAACCTCATTCAAATAATCAATTGAAAATTAATTAAAACAAATTCTTTAATCACTTAAATCAAATGCTTTCAAGTTTTTTTTGAAAAATCATATACTCTTTAATTTATGTTTTGTTCTAGATACCAATGAATGTGTGCTAAATCCATTCATTTGCTTGAATGATGGGATGTGTATAAACACCCAGGGGAGTTACAGATGTAATTGTACACAAGGCTGGGGAGGAAAGAATTGTGATGAAGGTATGATAAGTTTAATCGGTTTATTGGATGGTATGTGTATAAATACAAAGGTTTGTTACACATATAACTGGTTAAGGAGGGAAGACCTATGATGGAGGTACTGTAAATCCGGTTTTATTAGCGAGGGCTTTATTTTTCGCTTATATTTGCAAGTCACCGTGATCACGAATTTAAGAATCTCGCTAAATTGGATCATTTTGTAAAGAAAAATACGAAGATGTCCAAAGTAAGCTGCGGACCAAGGAAGATAGAATAATCCACCCATTTCGGCGTCATCCCACTTTATCAACTTTTCGGCATAGAAATGGAATAAATCAGTTTTCGGAACAGGGCGAATCTTTAGCAGGTGGCAATGTTTTATAACCTGCCAAGTTAGTCCACTTAATCTATTGAACATGTATCAAACATAACAATGGTAAGCAGATGAGGTGATGAAATTCTAGGCGGCAACAATTAGACAGCAATGAGCTACAAAGTTGTAACTGATTCTTTAATGCATAGACTCTTAGTACCTTTTAAGAAATTAAAAGCAGAGGATGAGAAATAAATCAATTAAAATCAAACAATTGTACCTGTCCTGTTACGGGATATAATTATTTCATTTTTGACAGTTTGGTAAACAAAGTATCATATTGATAATTTGATGAGTTAGTGCTTACGACCTGAAACATCTTTTGATAATGGCTTTTTAGCTCTTAACGAATACTTTGCTATCTTCCAACAGTTATAGGAGAGAAATTTTCATACTATGAGAATAGAGAATAGGTAGAATGTTCTTAAATTGATTATCAGTAATCATTTTATTCATCAGGCTGTAATCGTATACAGATTTTTTTCTTTGTCCTGTATTTCCGGGGATACTTACATAAATTACCGAAGTATCATACGGCCGCTCGCGAATTAATGAACTCGCTGATAAGTTTTGGGGTCCTTCTCACGCTAAAAAAGACAATGTGAAAATTACCCTATTTACATGAGGAAAAGAAAAATGTAACAATATAGATTTTGAAAACTAAATGGCACTTAGAATTATAGAAGAATTTTAAAGACAAATAGAATATGGAATGACTTGAAAAATTTAAGTACTTGTAATTGTTTGCTAATAGAAATGATTTTTGTATGTCTCTGCATCAATAAAATCAAAAGCATATGTTTGATTGACAAATATCCATCCATCTGTCAATCCATTCATCCATACTTCCATTATTCTGTAAGTCTAAAATCAAGTTAGTTAACTTAACCCTTTCCTGTTACATCAAAATTACTTTAAGTACCTCGTTGATCTGGGGTTTTTTGGTCGGGGGGAGGTGGGGGAGGGCACTTTTCATTGCTATGAATCTGTTTTAAGGTCATCTCATAAGGTCAAGGTTATAAAGGTCAAACTTCTGAAACATTTTCCATTTCTTTTAGTGTTTCTCTTCTTCCTCTGGTTCTTCTTAGACTGAAATTTGATGCTAACATTCCAACACAATTCTTTTTCGAATGATCAAATAATATTATAACAACCCTAGCCATGTTGATCCCAGAATATTCCTGTTTTGGTAGGAGTTATAGTCAAGATTAGACTGCACATAAGTGCAGTCTGATCTTTGTCAACACCTCCTGAAAAAGAAGAAATTGCTTGCAACAAGTAATTTCTTCTTTTTCTATAATGTTTTCTCAATTATAAAACCACAGGCATGTGAAAAACAGGTATTGAGCAGGAAAGGGTTAAAGCAAATCTGTGTAGGATATAATTCAGCATGTCAAAGGTTAAAGAAAATATTTCTAAAGAGAAGAAAGAAATTTCTTTGTTTCAAGAATTTGATTTTCTCCAAAATGTTTCCTAATCTATTTAATCTTTTTTCCAATTACATCATCTTTGAAATATCATCTTCAACATCTTTGAATTAGGATGGTCATCCAGTAATGGGTTAAATAGTTAGTTTCATTGTAGAAAGGATGATAAATGTACATTAACATATTATGCCTTTTACAGATACAGAACCGTGTCTTCGTATTCAGTGTTTGAATGGTGGATACTGTGAAGAGGCAGTAAACAGAACTGGTGTATTTGAGTGTGTGTGTCCTCGGGGATGGACAGGAGACAGGTGTCAATATGGTAAGTGTAAATGTAACTTATTTTCTCTCTTATAAGAAATGTGTGAATATTTACTTATTTACCCTGGCATGACAAGAGAGTAAATGCAATGCTTGCTTATGCTAAATAACTTAAAAAAAGTCCTATTAAGTTCTTATTTAGATCCATTTAACATATAACTTCTGCATTTATCTACTGTTAACAAGGATATTTTTGCAGTTTTTAACACGTTTGCTGAGTGTCCCATTTGCAAAATACATGGATCCTATTTCATAAAAATGTTTTGCCAATATTTTTTCACACACGATTTTAAATATGTTGCCTTTTTAAACCCTGTAGATGTGAATGAGTGTCTGGAGTTTGAACCCTGTAAGAATGGAGGTACATGTACAAACCTAGTGGGATCATTCTACTGTCAGTGTCCAAATGGATTCCAAGGAGAAACATGTGAAATAGGTATGGAAGAAGAGATTTAACCCTTGTCATGCTGTATAAATTACCTTACTGAAATGTGTCAAATCAAAGGGCTGAAAGCACTGATATAACTATTTATTTATTAAAAAATATCTACAATGTAGAGTAACTTTTCACAAACAGTGTGCATTCAAACCTTTATTGCTACAGCTTGATTGAAGCTGCAGTTATAAGGCTTTGGGCCGCCGTCATAGCGCAGTTGGTAGCGCGTCGGACTGTCAATCTAGAGGACCCAGGTTCGATCCCCGACGGTGGCACTCATCCTTTCCGACTATTTGTCTCCCACCAATGGGTTGATAATCGTAGACCTATGTGGGATAGCAGCTGGGGGCTAGGAAAGGATGTGACGGTGTGAGAAATACCAGGAATCCATTGTTAGGTGCTCCAGCCGTTGCGATATAACTGAAAGATTGTTGAAAGCGGCGTAAAACCCCATCAAAATCAAATATAAGGCTTTGGTTGCATCCACCGACAACTTTTATATACAGAATATTGTCTACTAGTTATATTTGGAAGCTGTTGATTATAGCAGTGATTTGATTTGTCAATCAATATTTTGACTGACAGCAGTGATTCATTCACAGTGACACTCTCAAATTAGCTACACATCACAGTTTCTACTTTAACCCTTTCCTGTTTTTGGAAATTTTAGACTAGTCTAAATTGAAAGTGGTTGCAGACGACAATGACAACTGGATGCTGTTTGAAATGAACCCATCCTATGTGGTAGAAAACATTGTGGAAAAAGGAGAAATTGCTTGTTACAAGCAATTTCTTCTTTTCCCACAATGTTTTCTCAATTATAAAATCACAGGAACGTAAAATCCCGTATTTGAATGGGAAAGGGTCAACCAAATTCCTCACTATAGAAGTTCAGACTGGTCCGAATTCAAACATGTTCCAAACGTCATTTTTTTGTTGATTAAGTTTTGTACGTCTAGGTCTTTAGGGTCAGAGAACATTGTGGATAATGAAGAAATTACTTGTTACAAGCAATTTATTCATTTTCCACAATGTTTTCCAAAGCTTTTTTCTTTGGGATGTCACAAAGTGTTTTTGTGTGGGAATCAGTTAATAAGATCCATTGAAATCAAAATGCTATGTTGACCAAATCAAGCTTTATCAACCAGAAAATTAAGAAAACTGCTTGACAGAAATTTATGTAATAAATTTTATTTATTTCAGATCGTAATGAATGCCTGAACAGTCCATGTATGAACAGTGGAACTTGTGTTAACACAATTGGCTCATATTATTGTCAGTGTTTAGATGGATGGGAGGGGATCCATTGTTCTCAAGGTATGCCACAAGTTAACCCATCACCAGATGGCAAAATTTTAGACTGGTCCAAATTGAAAGGAGCTGCAGACAATTTAAAGTTTATGAAATTTTAGATGTTTCCAACTTTCTGGGTAGAAAACAATGTTGAAAATGGAGAAATGACTTGTTACATGCAATTTTCTTTATTTTACACAATGTTTACCCAATCGTTTTTTCTTGAGGGACATTAAAAAGTATCATTGTGAGGGAATGGGTTAAATGTGTGTGTGGATGTCTAACTATCTTCATATCATTTAGAGCCTCATTTATGTAGTGGTGATACTAAGCACATTGATAGGGTAAAATGAGCAAGATATAAATGAAATATTCCATTGGGCAGACTACACCTTTGTACAATGTAAAAGCAAACTTTACTGTATCAACTCTTTCAAACTTTTTTATCTTTAATTAGAAAAAAACAAACAAACAAACAAACAAGAAATCAATCAATATTCAAGGGTCAAGGTACAGTTAGTTTTTTTAATAACTTTAAATCTATAGCATTTGGCAGGTTTTGATGTAACCTGTTACTGCACAATGACGCCTTCTGATACCCTGAAGAAATACTATTATGGAAAACTTTGTGGGACAAGGAGAAATTTCTTGAAACAAGCAATTTCTCCTTTTCTCACAATGTTTCTTAAGCCTGTTTGGAACTTACTTTCCAACTTTAGTGTAATTTGAAATGTGATCTGCAACTTCTCTCAATTCAGACTAGTCTAAACTTGTTCGATAATGGGTTGATTTCTTTGTATATAGATAAACAAATCTTTTAGATGTGAATGAAAGCTTGGGTATCATGATTTCATGACTATAATATTGTATATATATTGCAGATAGAAAAGAATGTACCATAATGAAAGATCCTTGTACTGGTAATGGTCTATGTATAGAGTTGGCTGGATCTTACCGGTGTGAATGTGATCAGGGTTGGTACGGACAATACTGTGCTAATGGTAGGTGGTATTTAGTTAACCCTTCTTAACCCTTTCCTGTTCAAACACGGGATATTACGTTCCTGTGATTTTATACTTTAGAAAACATTGTGGAAAAAGGAGAAATTGCTTGTTACAAGCAATTTCTCCTTTTTCCACAATATTTTCTACCACATATGATGGTTTCTTTTCAAATTGCATCTAGTTTTCATTGTCACCCGCAACCTCTTTCATTTTGGACTAGTCTAAAATATCCAAAAACGGGAATGGGTTAATTCATGTAATTTCCTGATAGTAAAGAGAATATTCTAAGAGAAGGAGAAATTGCTTGTTACAAGCAATTCCTCGATTTCATGTAATGTTTTCTGTAATCCCTTTCCGCTTTTTTGTACTTTAACATTTTTCTTCAGTGCATCAGAATGGGTTAAATAAATGAAATATGGAGAGGGAATGGTTCGATATCTGAAGCTTGATACTTTTGAATGAATTTCACGATAAAGGCTAAACATTTTAACATTTACAAGAAAAAAAAGTAATCTGTTTTATATTTGATACATTGTGGTCTGCTCAAATGATAACTTGATGATTGCCTTCTTTGTGCATGAACTAAGCAAAATGTACCCCTGAAAGGAAATCAATGTTTCAGCACAAAACAGTTGTAACTGCCTATATGTCTATAGGCAGTAACAACTGTTTTGCGCTGAACCATCACAATGGGAATGAACCAATAGGGTTTTCAGATATAGAAAAAATTGTGGAATGTAGAACTCTCCATCATAGACAATTTATATTTCTACATAATCCAATTAGGCATTCCCCCTTTGTCACAATGTTTTCCCTTAAATTTCAGATACCGATGAATGTTTGACTGTAACCTGTATGCATGGAGGGACTTGTGTCAACTTACCTGGTGATTTTATGTGTCAGTGTCCACCTGAATGGACAGGCAAATATTGTGAAAATGGTTGGTGAAATTATGCTTTTAAATGCCCAGTTAATCTTTTTCATTTACAAGATAATGTGGTTTTGTCAAATTAGATCATTGCCTTATGATATAGACTTGTGAATTTAACATACAGGTGCAATTTGGATTTGACCCTGTGCATGCTATTTCCAACGATTCTACCTGTGGGCCAAGTAAAGACTGAGATCAGCCTGTGCATTTGTTTCCGACAAATATCATGCATTGTGGCATTGAAGGACAAGGAATTTAACATACAGGTGCATTCAGGATTTGACCCGGTGCATACTATTTCCAACAATTCTATATGTGGGCTAAGTAAAGACTCAGATCAGCCTGTGCATTTGTTTCTGACTAATATCAAATGTACTTCATGCATTGTGGCATTGAAGGACAAGGATTTGGAACTTATCAAAGTTTAAGTCCTTACTTCTCAGTAGTTGTAGGGCATCCACTGCTCTATGATTTATATATATATTTCTGTTTTCCCCCCCTAAATTGTTCTGTTAAACACACACTGAAAACTTGTTTGGTATGTATATTTGTCATATGTGTGTATAGGCTAGAGTTCTTATTATACAATAATAATTAAAGAGTTAGTGTCAAGTCTGCTTAATGTCTGTATTTGATGCATATATATAATTGTCACAAAGAAATGTCATGCAGTCTCATTGTGTGCCTTTTGTCATTCATTTAAGGGAGTACCCTTAATCTTACCAATTACAACTCATTTATATGGTAAATAATGTTCATTGCTTTTATAAATTTTTCATATAATAGATAAATGTAAAGTCAAATGCATTTTTAAAGATGATAAGGTTCTTCTTAGAGGCTAAGCAATAATCAGACAATTGTGACATCATTGAAGCATGATGATTTTCCATTTTTAGGTCACCTGACAGAATGGTCATGGTGACCTATTGCAATCATCGTTTGTCCGTCGTCGTGCGTCGTCCGTCGTCCGTTAACTTTTAAACATTTTCATCTTCTTCTCAAGAACTACTGGGCGGATTTCAACCAAACTTGGTAGAAAGCATCATTTGGGGATGCCAATTCAAGTTTGTGAAAATAGGGGTTCTGGGGGTCATAGGGGCCCAAATAGGGGGCAAAAAGGGGTAATTTTTGGTTCTTCTTTAAAAATCTTCTTCTAATAAACTGTTAATGCCAGAGCTTAAATATTTTGTGTGCATGACAACTAGGACAGGTATATTATAAATTGTGAAATTCATGTCCCTGGGGTCATGTATGGGGCCACACCCAGAGGTCAAAGTTCATCATGTTAGAAAATTCACATTTTCATCTTCTTCTGATGAAGTACAAAGCAAATTTCAAACAAATTTGGTGAAAAGCATCATTTGGTAATGGTTATTCGGATTTGTGAAAATTAAAAGGCTGGGGGGGGTCTGGGGGCCCTAAAATGGGGACCAAAAGGGAGTCATTTTTGGTAACTTTTAAATATTTCATCTTCTTCTCAAGAACTACTGGGGGGATTTCAACCAAACTTGGTAGAAAGCATCATTGGGGGATTCCAATTCAAGTTTGTGAAAATAGGGGTTCTGTGGGTCATAGGGGCCCAAATAGGGGGCAAAAAGGGGTAATTTTTGGTACTTCTTTAAAAATCTTCTTCTAATAAACCGTTAATGCCAGAGCTTAAATATTCTGTGTGCATGACAACTAAGACAGGTATATTATAAATTGTGAAATTCATGTCCCTGGGGTCATGTATGGGGTCACACCCTGAGGTCAAAGTTCATCATGTTAAAAAATTCACATTTTCATCTTCTTCTGATGAAGTACTAAGCCAATTTCAAACCAACTTGGTGAAAAGCATCATTGGGTACTGATTATACAGATTTGTAAAAATTAAAAGGCTGGAGGTCTGGGTTCCTAAAATGGGGACCAAAAGGGGGTCATTTTTGGTAACTTTTAAACATTTTCATCTTCTTCTCAAGAACTACTGAGGGCATTGCAACCAAACTTGGTCGGAAACATCATTGGGGGATGCCAATTCCAGTTTGTGAAAAGAGGTTGGGGGGGGGGCTTGGGGTAAAAGGGGCCCCAGTCGGGGGCAGAAAGGGGTAAATTTTTGTACTTCTTAAAAAATCTTTTTCTAATAAACCCTAAATCACTTGTCTTGATGCTCTTTTACTCAGGTGACCGTTAAGGCCCACTGGGCCTCTTGTTGTAGAGTAACTTCATTTCAGCAGGCAATCCTGGATAATAGATCATGTACATGCAAACAAATGCCACTGTGATAAAGATAAAGTTCTGAAATGATATTTTTGTTCTCAGATGTGAATGAATGCCTGGCCATACAATGTTTGAACAATGCTACCTGCGTGAATAGAGCTGGAGCCTATGAGTGCGAATGTCTGCCTGGTTTTGAAGGAGAGTTCTGTGGAAATGGTGAGACAAACTATAACTGTATTTCTTCAACCCATTACCACACAAAACTGTTTTACACTGGTCAAAAATTTAGCAGATGACAATTTTTAGTTTATGAAATTCTAAAAAATCTTTCATATTTCAGCAGAAATATTGTGTTAAAGAAGAAATTGCTTGTAACAAGTAATTTCTTCACTATTTACTATATTTTCCCAAGCTTTTTTTGTGGGGCATCAAAAATCATGATTGTGTTGGGGTGGGTAAACCAGAGACACTTGTGAATTCATCAGGTTGATATGTAATTCACATGCGCTTTTGGATATTTTGTAAGTGCTGGTATGATTGTTTAGTGTTGTGTTTTGTGAGTAGCAAGGACAATATGGAACTAAAACTGTCCAAGCCTTATTGTGTGGATGACATGATAATCAATATTGCCATAAGAAAAACCCCTAATAACACATTTGCATACTTATATATAGGCACATATTTGATTATCATTTTAACCCATTCCCACACAGTGACGCTTTGGACGCCCCTCAAGAAAAACAATTTGGAAAACATTGTGTATAAGGAAGAAATTGCTTGTTATAAAAATCTAAAATTTCATAAACTATAAATTGTTGTCTGCAACTTCTTCCAATTTGGACCAGTCTAAAATTTTGCCATCTAGTAATAGGTTAGATAAAATTGACAATATGAGAAAACTTTCAAACTTTCAAAATGTGTAGCAAATCCTGATATACTAAAGATGAAAAGGGGATCATTAACCAATTTGGAATTTCTCTGTTTTCATGGATAATAAACAATCTGGAAAATGCAGAAATGCTAATGACAAGCACTTTCTTCATTTTCCATATTGTTTTCCTGAACATTTTTCTTTGTTAAAAATGAGTTGATTGTGGAATTTGGTTAAAAGGGACAAATGTAAGAATTGCCCTTTTGAGATTTTTGACTGTATCTCTATCTGTCAAAGACCCACATTCAAACCTATTTATCTTGTTCAATGTTCTTTTTAACTTTTGTTGCTATTCTCTCACAAATTCTTTTTATACGTTGCCAAAGGTGGAGGAATATTGGTATCATCTTTTCTGTTTGTCTTTTCATCTGCCTGTCATGATGTCTGTCTGATTTCTTATTAACCCTTGTCATGCTGTATAAATTACCTTACTAAATTGCTGTAAAATCAAAGGGCTGAAAGCATTGATAGAACTTGTTGTTCAAAAATCAATATTTCTTTAAGAAATCAATTTCATATACAACTCTGGCAGGAAAAGTACAAGCAGGAGTTGTAGACTAAGATAAGACTGCACTTATGTGCAGGTTGATCTTTGTCTACACCTCCTGCCAAACCCGGAATATTCTGGGTTCAGCATGACAAGGGTTAATACATCTCCTCCTATATATACAGAATAATTTGATTGAAATTTTTACAGCATATTCCTAGTTACCTGACCTTACACACATTGTTGGGGTTTTGCCATTTTAGGCTGCGCCACAGAAAAGGGGGTCTTAATGCAGAATTTTTTATCTTGCCTAGTTCATGGTGTTTATTATGATTATAGCACTCTTGTTCAAATGTTATGTTGATATGGATTGATATATTTATAAAGATATGTTGATTGTCTATTTGTTGCCAAAATAAGTAAACTTTATAATTTTCCCATCTTTTTTTAGATACTAATGAGTGTTTACGAGATCCTTGCCTCAATAAGGCGACATGTGTCAATACAAGAGGATCCTTTAAGTGTCTGTGTCCACCTGGCTATGAAGGAGAATTCTGCCAGACAAGTGAGTATGCACTGGATCTATTTGACTACTATGATGTACGTGTATTACTGGACAGATCAAAGCTGTCAATGAAAAAAAATCGATAAACCAATCAAATCATGTATTTAACCCTTTCCCGTACAATCACTTGTTTTCACGACCCATAGGTTTTGTATTGGGGGAAAACATTGCAGGGAAAGAAGAAATTGCTTGTTATAAGCAATTTCTTCTTTCCCTACAATGTTTTCTACACTTTACAGTGGTTATTTTTCAATTCAAATGCACTTTGATTTTTCGTCTGTAGCCTCTTTCAAATTGGAGCAGTCTAAAATTTTGTTGTATGGGAAAGGGTTAAACCAGAAGTGAACTTTGTGCTCCAACATTGGTGGACATTTATGTGAATCACTTTTGTTGGGTGACGAAAACATTGTAACTACAGCATATTCACTTTCACTGTATTTATGGACCATCATATTTCACATGTCTATTACTTGTGACAAGAACTTTCTACTGATATATAGTTCAAAGTCATCAGTGAAGGTCAAGCGCCTACAGCTAAGCACTGGCAATGGCATATAGTGCTTTCTTTTGTAAGAATTGTACCCCTTTTTATGCCTCTACTACGTCATGGCAAGGGATGTATAGAGTTACTTCTGTCAATGTGAGTGCGTTTGCGGGTAGATGCATATGGGTGGGAAGTGTTTGTGTCCATTTCTTGTCCAGAGCGTATCTTCTTCATTAATTGATTGATTTTGAAATAACCATGCAGTTTTCTTCTTGATTAGTACAAGCACCATGCATTAAGTTTTGTTTGTGTGGCTATTCATGGGTGAAATGAAAATAATTTTCTTTATAATACACATCTTTCTTTCATTACAGATATCAATGAGTGTGTAACACTAGCCAACCCCTGTAAGAATGGAGGAACGTGTATTGATACACTTGGCTCGTACAACTGTGTGTGTCCAGATCAATGGTCAGGGGTCAACTGTGATAATGGTAACTAATATCAATTATCTGTTTCACATGTAGATACTACTAAAAAAATAATATTTTGAGATAAATATCTATTTAAATTGTTTGTTGTCCTCTTCAAATTTTTTATCCTTACTTTAGAAATTTCCTTTACAATTTGTTTTTGTCGGGCCTACTTGTAGTGAGCAAGAAGTAATTGTCACTATGACAAGTCAATATATAACTCCTATATTTATGGATTGAATTCAAAATAACAACTCTATGAAGATAAACCCATTTCCACTAAATCCCTCATTTTTTTGAAACATAGTGGAAAATGAAGAAATTGCTTGTATCAAGCAATTTCTTCATTATCCACAATTTTTTCTGTCCAAAAGATGAACACTTAAAATTCAATCAGCTTGAAATTGTCATATTCAGCTTTTTTCAATTTGGGCCAGTCTAAAATTTTGTAGCGTGGGAATTGGTTAAAATTAGTGGTTTGTTATGTGATTTTGACTGTATATTCTAGATACCAATGAATGCTTCAGCAACCCTTGTAGTCATGGAGGTACCTGTAGAAACATTCCTGGTGGATTCTTGTGTGAGTGTCCGCAGGGCTGGACTGGTCCCCTGTGTAAAACAGATGACAATGAGTGTAGCCGGGGACCATGTATGAATGGAGCACGCTGTGAGAATACACTTGGATCATTTCAGTGTATATGCAAGCCTGGCTGGACGGGACCTGTATGTAATGAAGGTAAAGGATATTTACACCTACCAAATAAAGCAATAGGTCTTGATCAGATTAGTCACAAACTGCTCAAAAGTACAAAACATTCTATATCCTCATTTAAGAGATGAAAAGAATATTTTTTGTTTTCATGGAGGTATGAACCGAAAAACCTAATCACACTGTATGAATATGCGAAGCGGATTCATACATTATGTGATTAGGTTTTTCGGTTCATATCTCCATATTCTCTTCATTTCTTATAATCTAATAGCATCAAGCGAAAACTTAACAATTTTTGATACCTTTTTGTATGGGACTATTTTGTTTGGAAGCATACAATATATTGCTGTGTGTTCACAATTTTTTTTTCATGGAGTTATGAATGACTTTTTTTTTTTACCAATCAGAACAGTCATTCTTGATAGATGAAACTAAAAATTAAATTATTCATAGATAATCTTGACTAAATTAATATGATATTCCAAAAACACTCAAAGATTAAAGCCAATTTCATTTAAACACATATCTAAAGATTTCACTATTAGTTGATTACAAATTTTAGACAGAAGTAGGAGGCAATTCAGACTGAACATTAAATGGAAAATACTTATCATATAGGATAGAAATCAACATCAGAAAATTATTACATGTAATTCTTTCTTTACCAAGAAAGTCTCCTAAAGCAGTTTTCCTAAATGTGGCAAATTGTGTGATTGTGTGGTAAAGGAAGATATCAGAAAATTAACACAGTAAAGCCCTCAAGAATAAAAGCTGTGGAAAACACTGTGGAAAGTGAAGAAAGTGCTTAAAAGTAATTTCTTCATTATCGACATTATTCTGAACTCACAGACCAAAAAAAATCAAAATTTCAACTAAGATTGTCATCTGCAATATTACCAGTGTAAAATTTTGTCATCTGGTAATGAGTTAGATATATTCGGAAACACAATAATTATAGAATGAAAATTTCCACATGCAATATATTAGACAAAGAATCACAATTGCCTCTAGATGTAGTTGCTTGATACATTACAGATGTGAATGAATGTGATACACAGATGAACCCATGCAAAAATGGAGGTACTTGTCAGAATACGTATGGATCATATCGCTGTATTTGTGCCCCGGCCTGGACAGGTCAAGATTGTACTGCAGGTAATGTTAATCCTACCTTTTCCAACTTTTTTAAGCCTTTCATGAAATAGTTCTGAAAAATATTGTGGACAATGAAGATTACTTCTTGACAGGGCCAACAGAATAAGTGGGTTGAGATAGTGATAGGTCAATTATCTTGATAGCTTTAGTAAATTCTGGCAAATGATATGGATGTATCATAGCTAAAAGGAATAAATTCAACATGGTAAAACTTTTTAATGCTAAGTGATGCAGAATTCTTAAGGACATTTAGTATTCCTTGTGGAAAAACAATCCTGTTGGCTCTAAAGTCAGGATATACTGTCTAGCTATTTATTTAAATTTCAAGCTCAATACATTCTAAAATATCAGAATGTCAGTTACCCTTTTCTTTTCAAAAGTGTTGATAGGGTTTTAATATTTCACTTGTGTATTTCATATGGTATATTTTCCCCATAGGAACAGAGTCCTCTGGTCTAACCAGTTCGCTACCTTAGCCAGAAGCAAACTCAGCCAGTTTGCCTGTTTTGAAACTATTTCTTTTGAAAGCACTATTTCTTTGGAAAGCATTTATTTGTGAATACCTTCTAGTTAAAAAATCCTGGGTCAGAATCAAGTAGGCCCATAAGTGATTTCCTATATGACAGTAAGATGCAAAAGTGATGATTTTTGATGCCCCTCAAAAAGAACAATCAGGAAAACATTGTGTAAGATGAAGAAATTGCTTGTAACAAGCAATATCTTCATTTTACACAATGCTTTCTTTCCAGAAATTTTAAAAAATCTAAATTTCAAAAAAATTAAATTTTCATCTGCAAATCCTTTCAATTTGGACCAGTCTGATATTTTTCCGTCCAATAATGTCATATCCGTCATTGTATTTTAGATGTAGATGAGTGTGCCAGGATACAATGTGTAAATGGAGGTGTTTGTAAAAACTTAGATGGCTCCTACATGTGTGAATGTCCTCCTCAATGGACGGGAGAGCTATGTCAACTAGGTATGTACTCTTGGTAATTTTTATGCCCCGAGTTGATATGATCAATGGCTTATTGTCTTGTCATTCAACATCTGTATGTCTGTCTGTCTGTCTGTCTGTCTGTCTGTCTGTCTGTCTGTCTGTCTAAAGGTGAATTGTATGAAATGAGTTCTCTTGCTTCAACTCTTGAAGATTCAGAGGTCATATTTGGTTTGTAGGTACAATTTATCTATACCCTCTTTTTGTTTGTGTAGAGTGTAACCTATCTTCCGCCAGTATTTCAGTGATATGGTGGCTTTTGCACCTAACCTTGCTGCTCACTTAGGCATATTATTGATCATTTACCCTAATTTGTCTATTCCCCCCACCCCTTCCAACTCCTTGAATTAGAAAACGGCAGAAATATTGAGCGTTTGACACCATTCCATTCCATTTTATTTTCTGTTTTCTGTTTCTATTAAAAAATTTTGAAATAGTAGGGCAAAGTGAACAAATAAAATCGCACTTTCACTCATCTTAATCCCACAATTTTAATGCTGAAGAAATGCAGCATTGTAAAACATTGTGGAAAAAAGGAGAAATTGTTTGTAACAAGCAATTTTCTTTTTCTGAAATTATTTTCTACTCAACTTGGCACTTATTTTAAAATTTTATCACTGTTCAAATAGTTATCTTCACTTTCTTTGAATTTGAACAAGACTAGAATTTTGTCACCTGGTAATGGGTTAAATAGATGCATTCCATTAGTGTACTGTATATATGTACATACATGTATATATCTTGTATTATATTTCATTTTGTTGTTCATTTGCAAAAGTTACCGCTCATTTGACACTTTTCAGACCAAAGATTATTAACACAATCCCAGACGGCAAAATTTTTAGACTGGTCCTAATTGAAAGGAGTTGCAGACAAAAAATTAAGATTTATGTAATTTTAGATTTTTTCAAATTTCTGCATAGAAAACATTGTGTAAAAATAAGAAATTGCCAGTTACAGAGTGTTTTCCGAATTGTTTTTCTTGAGGAATGTCCAAAAGTGTCACTGCTGTGTGGGAACGGGGTTAAGTACTTCAGATCAACTCCAAAAGTCAAAATGTGTGTTGGGTTCGTCTCTGGTACATCAATGTTCTACATTATTCCTTTGTGATCTCCTTTTATATCAAGAGTGCCCTGTATTTGTTTGGAAGGGTACAGCTTAAGTAAAAGGTTGTTTCTCTCTTTCGCTGTAGATGTGAATGAATGTATGGACCCAACTACGTGTAAGAATGGTGGAACATGTTTCAACATTGTCGGATCATATAGATGTGATTGTATGGAGGGATGGACTGGTGATCAATGTGAAATTGGTAATATTATTTCTCTGAAAAACAAATCGGTAATGCCTTGTCTCATTGCTTGATTTCAGTTTTACCTTTTATAGTTAATCTGATAATAAAGATTTTATAGTAAGTAATTTTGATTGGTTAATGTCTGACATCCATCTGTCTGCCTATCTGGTCACAATTTCATTAAGAGATGAGGAGAATATTTTTGTTTCATGGAGGTATGAAATAAAAAATCTAATCACACTGTATGAATATGCAAAGCGGATTCATATATAAGGATGATAAGGTTTTTCCTTTCATACTTCCATGAAAACAAAGTAAATATCCTCTTCATTTCTATTAATTTAATGACATCAAGTAAAAAAGCAAATACTTCATATATTTTTATGGAACTATTTTGTGCGCAAGCATACAAAAAAGCTGACTGCTTTAAATTTTGTTCATGGAAGTATGAATAATTCTTTTTGTCCAATCAGAACTCTCATTGACTTACACATGGACTTCATACAGTGTAATCCAGTTTTAACTTATATAACTTCATGAAAACAAGAACTATTCCCTTCATCTCTGATGATAATCATTTCTCATTCAGATGTAGACGAATGTTTGAGGAATCCATGCTACCATGGAGGGACCTGTACCAATACAGTTGGATCATTTACATGTAGATGTGCTGCAGGCTGGTCTGGACCTACATGCCTAATTGGTATGTATTTTTTTAGACATTACCAGACAGCAAAATTTTATACCGGTGCAAATTCAAAGAAGTTGTAAATGACCATATCACTTTCAAATAATTTGATTTATCTGTCTATTTTGGGTAGCAAAATAGACAATTTGGAACTGGTTACAAGCAATTTCATTATTTTTTCCTTTTTTCAACAGTATTCAAAACTCTTTACATAGGGGTCATAAAAAAGCAGGGTAATTTTAGATCAGATATATGTCACTATGCAGATAAATATGGGCATGCTTGGTGTTCCTTTTTATCATCCTTCAGAGGTCTCAGCAGGTAACATTGACAACCGTAATCTTATTTCACTTTCAAACTCATTGTTATCATCATATGAAGACAATTCGATGAACAGGCAACAAAAATTAAAGCAGAAAAAGTTAAAATGACAAAAAATGATGTTTTTATTATTTTGAAATTGATTTATTTCCGTTAGTCTAGGGCTTTTATCTTCATAAAAAATAAAAGAAGAAAGTTGGAGTCACAACTTGCATTTTAAGTTCGACTGTTTTTGGAGAAAACCTGAGGTATTGCTAAAGCCTTGGTGTCGTCGTAGTCGTTGTTGTTGTCGTCATTGTGCGAAAATTTTGACATTTTGTGATATCTCTTGTTCCACTAAATACATTCACTTGAAACTTGGAACTTTTTTCACTATCAAAAGAGCAACCTTTACTATCAAGGGGATAACTCTAGATGTATTTTGTCCACTATCAGCACCCAACAGTCGAGTGTAAGCAATCGTAGGCAGTGCTCTTGTTTTAATATTATCAGGTTGTCAATTTTAACTATTAACATCCTTTGTTCTGGATGATTGCATAAACGTATGTAAGATCAGCTTTAGTGGATAAGTCCATCTACTTTTCTTCTGATTTCTTTGCAGATTCCATTATGATTAAGCAAAGTTTGATATATAAGTGTAACCTTTTTTAATATTTCTTCATTTAGTTCATAATTGGTAATTGTTAGAATGAGAGGATCATTATCTTTTTTACATAATTAAAGATTCAAATGATTGTTCACTTTCAGATATCAATGAATGTCTACAGAGCCCATGTTTGAATGGTGGCACATGTGATAATACACAAGGATCCTACATTTGTAGATGTCCACGAGGTTACACGGGTCCAAATTGTGAGGAAGGTAAGTCTATTTTCTCTATTAATAGTGTTTAAAAACTCTGTGTTTTTAACCCATACCCACCAACAAAAGATTAGACTGGTCCGAATTGAAAGAAGCAGCAGAGGACAATTTTAAGTTGATGGAATTTTAAGCTTTTTAGGTCACCTGACCTAAGGTTGTGGTGACCTATTGCAATCGTGTTTTGTCTGTCGTTGTGCGTTATGCGTTAACTTTTTACATTTTCGACTTCTTCTTTAGAACCTTTGGATGGATTTCAACCAAACTTGGCAGAAAGCATCCTTATGGGAAGGCGCTTAAGATTTGCACACATCATTGAATTATCTCCCTTTGGGGCTCCATAAGGGGCCAAAAAGGGTACATCTTTAAAAATCTTCTTGTCATGAACCGGCTGTCAGATTAGATTCACATTTGGTATTTAAAATCTTTAGGGCAAGGACTTTCAAGTTTGTAAAAGAAAAAAAATCTGTCTAGAAATGGCCCTGCTAGGGGGGGGGGGGGAGGGGGGGTACATAAGCTTACATAGTCACAACTTTGAATTAGCATTAACCCATTCCCGGATGTCACAAATTTAACAAAGCTTTATATACTGAAATTTGTAAAAATCTTCTTCTCCCAAACAGGAAGGCCTAGAACTTTTATATTTGGTATACAGCAGCCTCTTGTAGACTTTTATCAAGATTGTACAAATTATTGCCTCAGTATTAAAATTAGCCCATTCCCTGATGTCACAAATTTAACATAGGCTTATATAGTGAAATCTTTGAAAATCTTCCTCTCTCAAACAGATAGGCCTAGAGCTTTTATATAATTGGCATGTAGCATCATCTCATGGATCTCTATCAATATTGTATGGCCCTAGGGTTTTAATTAGCCCATTCTCGGACGTCACGAATTTTACATAGGCCTTATAAAGTGAAAATTTAAAACTCTTCTTCTCCCAAACAGGAGGTCCTAGAGCTTCAATATTTTGTATGTAGCATCACCTGGTGGACCCCCATCAAGAATGTATAAATTATGACCCCAGGGTCAGAATTAGCCCTTTCCAAGATGTCCCAAGTTTAACATAGGCTTGTTTAGTGAAAATCTTCTTCTAAAAGGCTTAGAGCTTTGATATTTAGTATGTAGCATAATCTGGTGGACTTTTATTTGTTTTTGTGCTCTTTGGACTAAAGTGACCAAAAGGCCCCATGGGCCTCTTGTTTGTCTTTTGGGTAGAAAACATCAATGATAAGGAAGAAATTGCTTGATACAAGTCTGTCGGTCTTAGCTGATTGAAATATGCTTTCATCTTAATTTTTAGTTGTGTTTAGTGTTTCCATTAAAGGGGATATGATATTAATAATTTAACACTATATACATGTATTAATATGGATGTAATCTGAGGTCGGATTTCAGAATCGGATTAAAATTGAGAAAGGATAGAGAAAAGACAAAACTTTTTAAGAGATCTTAGAGCGTATCAGGTAGATTTGTTGTAAATAGTAAATTTGATAATGACATAAGATTTTTTGTAATACATTTTTTAAGATTGTTTTATTGTTAGAATGTACATATATTGACAAAAAAATAACAAATGTAAAATTAACATCAACACCTTCTTCTGGATTAGCCATTTGGACAACTTACATGACAACAGCTAGACATACATACCTCAGTAATAAGGCCAACCCACAATAAAGACCACTTTCAAAAAATGCAAGTGGTCTCATTAGAGGGGATTTATTGTAGTTCTTTTTTATCCCCCGCTGTTTCGGCGAAGGGGATATAGTAATGGTCTCCTTCCGTCATTCCGTCACTAAACTTGTCCGGAACATATCTCTGAAAGTATAAATGCTATCAACTTGAAACTTCATAGGTCGATAGATCTCATTGAGGAGAAGTGCAGTGCTCAAGAACCACAACTCTTGCTTGCAAAATTTTGGAGTTATTGCCCTTTGTTGTTTTAAACACTAAGATTTAGTCCGGAGCATATCTCTGAAAGTATAATAGCTATTAATTTGAAACTTCATAGGTGGATAGATCTCGTGGAGGAGAAGTGCAGTGCACAAGAATCACAACTCTTGCTTGCATAATTTTGGAGTTATTGCCCTTTGTTGTTTTAAACACTAAGATTTTGTCCGGGGCATATCTCTGAAAGTATAATAGCTATTAACTTGAAACTTCATAGGTGTATAGTTCTCGTCAAGGAGAAGTGCAGTGCACAAGAACCGCAACTCTTGCTTGCATAATTTTGGAGTTATTGCCCTTCGTCATTTTTAACACCAAGATTTTGTCCAGGGCATATCTCTGAAAGTATAATAGCTATTAACTTGAAACTTCATAGGTGGATAGATCTCGTGAAGGAGAGTTGCAGTGCACAAGAACCACAACTCTTGCTTGCATAATTTTGGAGTTATTGCCCTTTGTTGTTTTAAAGACTTAGATTTTGTCCAGAGCATATCTCTGAAAGTATAATAGCTATTATTGAACTCAGTGAGAAGAAATGCAGTGCACAAGAATCCTAAATCTAACTGGCTTCAGTTTACTATCAAGCTTTTACAGTGGGGGATGGCCATGTCCGACATGGCTCTTGTTCTAAGTTTAAAATGAAGATAAATTTCTGAACTTCTTTAACCATTTCAGATGTGAATGAATGTGACTATTTCCCTTGTCTTTATGGAGGTACCTGTGTTAATACAGTAGGCTCCTTCTATTGTGAATGTCCACCAGGAAGAACCGGAATTGACTGTAGAAATGGTGAGTTGTTCTGTTTACTATTGTTATAGGGCTCTGGTTTTGACAAGGAAAATGCTACAGGACTCTTATTTAGATAGATCAAATGATTATTAACCCATTGCCGCGCTTTTGATCGCCCAAGAGAAAAAGGTTTTTGAAAATATTGTTGAAAATGAAGAAATTTCTTATCACAATCAATTTCTTCATTATCCACAATATTTTTTATCCCAAAGGTAAAAAAAGTTCCAAAATTTCATAAGCTTAAAATTGTCAGCTTCGAATTCTTTCAATTTGGACATGTTTGAAATTGTGAAGTCTAGTAAAGGGTTAACAATGGGGTAGTGACAGGGTATTTATTTGGATAGGTTGAATGATTATTAAACTGTGATTGGTATTGTGTAAGTGAAAAAAAATGAATAGTTTACTTCTTTAACCCATTCCCAAACGATACAATTTTAGACCAGTCCAAATTCAAAGAAGTTGCAGACGACAAATTCAAGTTGATTAAATGTTTAAAATCTTTCTCCATTGGGTAGAAAACAATGTGGATAATGAAGAAATTGCTTATCACAGCATTTTCTTCATTTTCCACAATTTTTTTCAAAAGCTTTCATACGAAGAGGTGTTTAAAAGCATCATTGTGTGGGAATGGGTTAAAGTAATACAGCATTTTTGTGTTTAACCCATTTCCAAACAATACAGATTTTTATGCCTTCAAGAAAAAATATTTAAAAACATTTTGGAAAATGAAGAACTTGCATGTGACAATCACCCAGAAAGACATAAATATCTAATATTCTATCAACTTGAAATTGGCATCTGAAACTTCTTTGAATTTGGACCAGTCTGAAATTTTGGGGTCTGGTAATGGGGTAAAGCTGACTATTGTTTGAAAAATAACCTTTATAGGTGGTAGAAAACATCTTGGAAAATGAAGACTAAGAATATCTCCTCTTTTCCAACAATGACCTCTTGATTGTAATATCTGTTTCTCGTCAAAGATACCAATGAATGCCTGGACAACCCCTGTTTACATGATGGCCAATGTTTCAACACTGATGGTTCATACAGATGTCAATGCACAGAGTTCTGGGAAGGAAAAGATTGTACTAAAGGTAAGATCTTTATTGTTGAGCTTGCTTGCCATGAACAAGACATGGTCATTATTACAGATTTGTGTATGTTTGAACGTCTAAGTGTATGTACATATATCTCTTTGACATAGATTTTTTTGACCACAACTTTTGTTGTCATTGATGGATTTCAAAATAATTTTGTTTAATTGTCCTGCATTACAAGAAGATATCATTTTAAACATTTGCTAAGGTAGATGCAAGATAATGGTACTCTTGATTGAAACAATTGTGTTAGAAATGATAAATGTTAAAATCACACTATGTTTTCCCAATTATTTTTCTTATGAGACAGTGAAAAGCATTATTGTGTGGGTATGGGTTAATACTATAAGGCTACAATTAAAGTATATAAAAGTTTATTTCAGATTTTTCTCAATTTACAAATTTAGTTTCTGGAATGAAAATAGTATTTCTTGCTGGCTTTCCACTGAATTATCGAGATTTCTTGATAATTTCACTGAAAAAAGTAACAAAAACAGTGAAATTATCAAAATGATTCATTCTTTTTTAGATACTGAAGGTCATCTAAGGGGAACTTTCAACACTGATGAGATAATCATGTTTCTATGTAAATCACATGTGTAATGGAGTGCTTGTAGAAGTTGGTGATTGAAAAAAAGTCATATGTTCACTTGTGGCTCAGACACTTGTAAACACATAGCTTCATTTTCATTTAATGAGAGATAAATGGATCTTACACTGACACAAAGATTACCCTCTATTTATTTCAGATCGCAATGAGTGTCTCAGTCTGCAGTGCTTGAATGGTGGAACATGTAAAAATCTGATTGGTGGATATGAATGTGTAGACTGTAACGCTGGATGGACCGGGCAGATATGTGAAATAGGTAGGGTATGGATATATGTAGATGCTAGACTCCTTGTTATTCTGAATCTATTACATCAGTGGGATGAGCTGTTGATGGCTTAGATCTATTGTTGTGGTTGTACTGGTGTGAGAAACAACAAGAGGCCATGGTTAGGTCACCACCCACAGTGATATAACTAGAATACTGTTGAAAGTGATGATAAAACCAATACAATCAATCTACCAAAAAACCTTCCTCTAATTGTTTAATAGTAGAGTTAGTCCATTACCACACAGTTTTGCACTTTGAGCCACTGAATTAACAAAAGCTATGAAAAACATTAAGGAAGGGAAGAAATTCCTTTTAAGAATCTCTTTTCACTTTGTCCCATAATGAATACTCTGCCATATGGCACTTGTTTTGTACAAACTCACTGTAAAATATCAAATGCAACTTTTTTCAAGTTCTTGGGCAGTCATAATTTTATAATATTCGGTAAACGTCCTTTACTGCTCAGCACTCTTCCGATTCTGAATATTGTCAATGGGGAGAGGTCCTATTATTTATGTTTATGTTTAATATTTAACATTACCAGTAAGATCTAGCCATAATTTTTAAGATACAAGAGTCAAATAAAGACTTTGAAGATATATAAATCTATAAAAGGATTTTTATTGTTTCATCAGTTGTCTTGGACTGGTACCACTGTCATCCTGTAAGTTAAGCCATCAGGTACATACTGATTTACCTGTCTATAGGTGAGAAGCCTGGCCTCTAAGCATTTTTCCTTTCTGATATCAATAAAGAGGCTCATGCATGTGCAGTAACCACAATTGACAAATTTGGGATACACCATGGAATTTCAATTCAATACAATAAGGAATCATAGTAAGATTGTCTGATAATACTCAATTCCGTGATCCCCTTTCCTACATGATGAGACTTTTTGAGTCTTAACTTCACTTCATACCAAAGATAAAAAAACACAAAATCCATATTGCCTATACCAGACGGTGGCTTTAATATTAGAGACAAACGCAGATACAAATATGGTGAGCATGTGGCGAAGGTTGTTAGTTTCAATATCACACTTGAATTCTGCATCACACACAAAATGTTCATTTTTCTACAGAAATCGAATTACATAAACAAATTAACTTAAGTGAACTGGTTACAGAATGTGACAAGTTTGCCAAAGGAAAAAACATAGGTTAAAAAGCCTTTATTTTTTTAAAGAACTATGGAAAAAATGCACCACAACCACAGGTTGGTTTTCTGTCAGTCCTAGCCTTCTGTCAGTGCTGAAACCACGCTATGCAATTATTCTGAACCTGTCCCGAAAGACAGTAGAACGGTACAACCACCCAAAGCGGAAACAGCATCGTCAGGTGGAATGACTAACCCAACTAAATTCTCAAATCAAAAATATTCAATACTCCTCAAAACCCAGTGCAAATCCTGACTAATAACTACTAATTAACAACATGTACGGGTATTGTCATACCAACCCTTTGTTATACATTATGCTCTAGACAAATATTTCACGCTATACAACAAAACGCGTGAATTAGAGAAAAACAAGAGGGGAAACAATGTGAAAGATGAAGAAATTGCTTGTGACAAGCAATTCCCTCATTTTCCACTATGTTTTCTAGCCAAGAAAGTGAAAAAAATAAAATTTCATAAAATTTGAATTGTTGTCTGTAACTTCTTTCAATTTAGACTAGTCTAAAATTCTGACCTCTGGTTATGGATAAAACATTTTTTGCATCAGTAATCAAGTTACTGTGCAAGTAAATTCTAGGAATGTTATTGTTTTTATGTAACATATATGAGGAATTCTTTGTTCAGCTTCTGTTTTATTGTTCAAGTAAATCAATTAGCCAATAAGATTCAATGTTTGGGTAAACACCATGAAATGCCCTATAGCCAATTTTGTGATATGGTTTGGTAATTACTTGTTGGCTTTGTGTAAGTCAATGGTAGTTTTGGTCTAGTCTTGTCTTTGCACTGGCAGGCAAAAGATCTAGTTTCATAGCCTGTGAAGATTTTTTATCCCTTACTATATTGTCCATCTTTTTCTACAGATTTAGATGAATGTTTAAACAGCACTGTGCCAGCCTGTGAACATGGAGGTACATGTATAAACACCAAAGGATCTTTTATTTGTCAATGTCCACCTGGATGGTCAGGCAGGAGATGTGAAATGGGTAAGTTATAATTGTTTCTTACACTGTCTTCAACAATTATGTCATTATAGCGGAACCATTCTAAATAAAATACATCAAAGGTCATACCTATATCATTCATAATCTGTTGTTTCTTCATACACCTTGATGGTCTAGGATGATATGTCATTTGTTTTTTTTTTGGTTCTTTTTGTTAGAGAGAAGAAAGACTCAAGATTAGTTTGGAATTATACTGAGTGGAGCAATTGCCAAACTTAGGGCAATTCTAGATGCCAGCCTGATGAAATTTTGAACAAAAATAAAGACTTTTCCTAATCTATGTAAATGATACCAAGGATATCTCATCTTTTTTTTTTCTTTTTCTAGATATAGGTTAGATAATTAACAATCATAGGGATCACTTGAGTAACGCTTTATAAATATCACTATGCCTTCTTTGCTGATATAATCGATTTAAAAAACATAGATATCAGATTGTACTTACATAAATTATAATTTTTGATTTTAGATGTCAATGAATGTTTGATGTACCCATGTCAAAATGGAGCTACCTGTGAAAACACACCTGGTAGTTATAGATGTATATGCACAGATGGATGGGAGGACCCTAATTGTAAAACAGGTAAATTCCAATTACACACTGGCTTACTGGTGGGAACATGTTAATGAGTCAGAATATACCTTTCTGTCTTAAAAAAATTTGCCCTTGTCATGCTGAACCATGAATATTCCTGTATAGGCTGGAGATATAGTAAAGATCAGCCTGAAAGTATGTTTTTGCCAAGGATCTTTCAGCCAGACAAATATTCAAAGTATGACTTTTTTGCTAAATGATATTTTACCTAGAAATTTTGTATGAATTTCCAAATGTTTGCTGTTGAATAATTATATTGAGGACAGACAAAAATATCTTAGCAAGGTTTTATCTAAGCAAGGATTTGGTCAATTGATGCAAATTCTGCCATAAAGTCCTACTTTATACTTTCAGCTGGTGAAAATTGTATTAAAGTCTTGGCTGAAATATCCTGGTAGGGAAGGTTGGGAAACATTTTTGAAAATGAAAAATTGCTTGTTACAAGCAGTTTCTTCATCATCCACAATCATTTCTAACCCAAAATACAAATAATTTAAGATTTCATCATCTTAAAATTGTCATCTGCAACATCTGTGAATTTGGACAAGTCTAAAATTTGTTGTCTGGAAATGGGTTAAACAGACACTCAACTTTTAATTCTGGAAGCCTACAGCTATCAATGGTCTACTTTCAGATATCAATGAATGTTTACTTTATGAGCCATGTTTGAACAATGGTACATGTTACAATGGTGCTGGGACTTACTCTTGTCAGTGTGTGCCAGGATGGACCGGTCGAAACTGTGAAACAGGTAAATATTATCATGTTTTACTTTGGTTTTATCTTATTCCTCATCTCCACAGCTTGAAAATGATTGTTAATGGACATCAAAAAAGTATGTCTCTTCCGCAAGTAAACACATTTTCGCATCCCACTCAGTGAAACGCTTTAAAAAATTGCTGTTAAAGAAAAAATTAAGGTAAATAAAGGAATTGTTGTTTAAACTATTTTCAGCTCCTTTAACCTGTTCCCAAACAATAAAATTGAATGAAAGAAGTTTTAGATGAAAATTTCAAGTTTAGGAAATTCTGGATTTTTTAACTTTCTGGGAAAAAAAAAACATTGTAGAAAATGAAGAATATTTTGTTACAAGCAATTTATTCATTTTATGCAATGTTTCCCAATGATATTTCTATAGGGGCATCAAAAAGCATCATTGCGAGGGAATGGATAAACAATATATTGCTCAAGGCTAGCCATTTAAATAACTTGTGTCTGCCCTTCCCTGTTTTCATGCATTTTCTTTACCTTTCAAATTTGCTTGAATGTTTGATCATCTAGTCCTCTTCAGAATGAATTGAAATTAAAGAAAATGTATGTTTCCTTTTATGGTGACAATACAATAGGAATTAAGAAAAAATGTTCAAAATATCTTGCTTCAGGCAAGGGTCTACAGATTTAGCATTTGATTTAGCATTTGATTTGATTCATCAGCATATATTGTCCTTTCTCTTTTCCAGATGTAAATGAATGTTTACAACAGCCATGTCAGAATGGTGCAACATGCCAAAACACAGATGGCTCATACACATGTGTCTGCGCAGCAGGCTGGTCTGGACCTAACTGTGCAAGTGATATCAACGAATGTTTTGATATACAGTGTGTTAATGGTGGGACATGTATAAACACACCTGGATCATATACTTGTATTTGTGATGTGGGATGGACAGGCCAGCTCTGTGATATAGGTAAGATTAAATAAATGTTGAAATAGAAATAAGATTCACTTGATCTGTTAAACTTGCATTAAGCAATAGCCAAACAACAGCTTATTCAACCTGTAGTTACAATGTTTAGGTAATCAACCAACCATTTTACTTTTCGTTACATGTTACTGGCCATATGTTTTGCAATACAACGCTGTTCAATATTGTAGTAGAACTTCCTGTCAGGGCTCAATGGGCTAGGCCAGTGATATGTCATAGACCAACTACTGCTTTCCTCTTAACTGTTCGATAGCAGCAGGTTAGTGGTTTATAATCAAAAGCTTGTATCGTTATCTCGATGTAGATAAGCTTTTAAATTAAAAGCACTAGCCTTTGAGAACTGTGAGGTTAAAAAGGGTTTAAGAATAAACCACTGCATGTCCATCAGTCACATTTTATGGAACAAATGTGACATTGGGCATGTCATAAGAGGTGACAAAAAGTTCATTTTTTCCCCCATTCCTCATTCATCATTAAATATGTCTTGTGGCTGTCTTTGAATTGTTCTAAATATTTTATGTTAAACTATCCTCAAATTTTTTCAACGGTTGCAAGCATTTTTATATTCCACATTTTTTCTTAAACTGATTAGAATTGTAAAAATGGGATTGTTTGGGAATTGTTTAACCTATTATCAAGAAAAAGGCTTTGGAAAACACTGTGGAAAATGAAGAAATTGCTTGTATCAAGCAATTTCCTCATTATACTCCATGTTTTCTATCCAAAAGGAAAAAAAATAATCCAATAACTTGAAATTGCGATCTGCAGCTTCTTTAAATTTGGACCAGTCTAAAATTTTGTTGTGTTGGAATGGGTTAAGGTGAAAGCTAACACTGAATTATTTATTTATCTTCAGATATTGATGAATGTCTAACAGTGACCTGTTTGAATGGAGGAACCTGTATGAATGAGCCTGGTACATACAAGTGCTTGTGTCCTCAAGGTTTTAGAGGGGTTAACTGTGGAATAGGTGATTATAGTTATTACATTCTTGTAGTTATTCTTGGATCATGTAGAACCAAAAGTAAAACTTGTGATTAATGAATGTCACAGCTTTAATATTTCATGTCTGCATTCCTTGTAGAAAAGTCTTTCATTAAGCATCAATTTCCAGGTCATTCACTTTAAAGGTAAATTTTATACTCCAAGGTCAAGTTTATAAAGTAATGAAAATATAGTTCTTTTAACAGTTTGTATGCATAATGCATGTGATTAGAATTTTTTTAGATAGTTTAATTCAGATTATTTGTAAGGTCAAGGTCAATTTTAAAGGTCAAAGTTTACAAATAAGTATGTCTACAAATAAAATATCCCTATGTAACAAAAGTATCTTGTCTCTTTCAGATATCAATGAATGTGCAGAGTATCTAGGTATCTGCCAGAACAGTGGTCAATGTTTTAATTCAATCGGTAGTTACACATGTCAATGTGCTCCTGGTTGGACTGGACAAAATTGCACTGAAGGTAATGAATATTGTAAAATAAGCACTTATAAAAGTGGTTGTATTCTTTGTCATCACAGTGATCATACTTTTACTCCAGTATGACCAAGCTATCTTTAACTAGAACTTTTTCCTAGTTTAACCCTTTCCCGGATAAACCCGGGATTTTACGTCACTGTGATTTTATACTTGAGAAAACATTATGGAAAAAGGAGAAATTGCTTGTTACAAGCAATTTCTCCTTTTCCAACAGTGTTTTCTACCACATACGATGGTTTTATTTTGAATTGCATCCAATTTTCATTGTTGTCTGCATCCTCTTTCAATTTCGACCAGTCTATAATTTCAAAAACCAGGAAAGGGTTAATCAACATTTGAAAAAAGATATCATTAAAACAAAAATATGGTTGATCTTTCCCAAGCAACCACCTCTATAAAGATATCACTTTTGTTTTGTTACTTCAGTTTGATATCCCTTCAGAAGTAAAAATTGTTGACATATTCAATCATAAGTTATTTGAACTCATGAGTTCGTCTCACTAAGATGATTTTATCAAGCTCAAACAACATAGCAAAAAGTGAGATACATGTAATAGTAAACAAAATGATCCTTCTTATATGTCACTAAAAAGTATATTAATCCATTACTAGTCTTCAAAATTTAGACTGGTCCAAATTAAAAGAAATTGCTGCCAACAAGATAAAGCATATGAAATTTTGGACTTTTGTTCGCGTTGGAGTATGAAACAGTGTTTTCCAAAGCTCTTTTTCCTTGGGTATCTAAAAGCGTCACTGTGTTGGAATAGGTTTATAAGACTAGTTTCAAATTTTTTGTGGTCCTTGTAGTGGTTACTTAACCTTTTCCCATACAACAAAATTTTAGACTGCTCCAATTTGATAGTGGCTGCAGACGAAAAATCAAATTGCGTTTGAATTGAAAAATAACCACTGTAAAGTGTAGAAAACATTGAAGGGAAAAAAGAAATTGCTTGTGACAATCAATTCTTCTTTCCCTTCAGTGTTTTCCCCAATTCAAAACCTATGGGACGTGAAAACAAGTGATTGTACGGGAAAGGGTTAACCCATACCCACACAATGACGCTTTTTGACGCCCTCAAGGAAAATGTTTTAGAAAACACTGTAGTAAATGAAGAAATTTCTTGTTACAATTTCTTCATTTTCCACAATGTTTCCTACCAAAAAAATCCAAATTTTCATAAACTTTAATTGTTGTCTGCAACTTCTTTCAATTCGGACCAATCTAACATTCTGCCATCTGGTAATTGGTTAATACACTGTTACACAAACTACCGGTATTTTCTTTCTTGAATTGACCAATCTTGGCTGTCAATTAAGGAATAAACCAACCAATCAAATAATTTACTCAGCCCATACCTGAGCTTTTCAACTCTGACATTGGCTGCCAATTTTGTTGACCTCTTTGTTGGTTTGGAGACTTGAACGTCGTAAGTACAGCTTATTCCAGCTGTAGTTACAATGTTTAGGTCACTAAGAAACCATTTTACTTTTTTGTTACATGCTACTGGCCATAAATTTTACAAAATAACATTGTTAAAAAACAAAGCAGAACTTCCTGTCTGAGTTAATGGACGGGGCCTAGGGTGTCAGTAGGCGGGGCAAGAGATTGGTCAATTGGCTGAACATAACTGTCAATTAAAGAATTGTTTGGCCATTTAACCCATTACCAGATGGCAAAATTTTAGACTGGCCCAAATTGAAGGAAATTGCAGACAACAATTCAAAGTTTATCAAATTTTGGATTTTTTCAACTTTCTTGGAAGAAAATATTGTGGAAAATGAAGAAATTGCTTGTGACAAGCAATTTCTTCATTTTCCACAATGTTTTCCAAAGCTGTTTATCTTGGGGGCGTCTAAAAGAGTCACTGAGTGGGAATGGGTTAAATCATTCATCTAGATAGTAATTGAACTTTCTTTAGGCTGTAGTTTCAACATTAAGTCACCATCAAACCATTTGAATTTTTGTAGCCCTTCCCAAACAATCCTGCTTTTTTAAACCCCTGAAGTTAAAAGCTTCGGAAAACATTGTGGAAGATGAAGAATTAGCTTTTTACTAGCAATTTATTCATTATCCACAATGTATTCTACCCCTAAAGACTAAGATTTTTAGAATTCCCTCAACTAAAAATTTTTCTTCGGAACTTCTTTGAATTAGGACCAGTCTATTTTCGTTGTGTGGTAATGGGTTGATATCTAAGTCTAACCCCCTGTCATAGGTGAGTGGGCGTGGCCAGCAATTCATCATTTTTTGCCTTAACCCTTTCCTGTTTTATGAAATTTTGGACTGGTCCAATTTCAAAGAGGTTGCAGACGACAATGAAAAATGCATTCAATTTGAAATCTGACCATCCTATGTGTTAGAAAATATTGTGGGAAAAGGAGAAATTGCTTGTTACAAGCAATTTCCACTTTTTCCACAATGTTTTCTCAAATATAAAATCACAGTGACGTAAAATCCCGGGTTTGTCCAGGAAAGGGTTAATTATTAGTATCATAGAAATCTTTTCTAATCAGACAACTCTGTCCTAACTTATATTTAATCCTTTCCTGTTTAATCCCTGGTTTTTACATCCATGTGCTTTTATTATTGAGAAAACATTGAGAAAAAGAAGAAATTGCTTGTAACAAGCAATTTCTTCTTTTGCACAATATTTTCCTCCCTACTGAATGGGTATTTTCAAATTAAATTCACTTTAAATTATCTTCTGTGAAACCTTTGAATTTGGTCAGGTCTAAAATTTCCCCAAACATGAAAGGGTTAAATATTTCACATCTTTTCTTAATGATGAAAATGTTTTAATTTGTTGGATTGTAACTAATGTTTTCCTTGTCTTTTCCAGATATCAATGAATGTCTAGAAAACCCATGTTTGAATGGTGGCACATGTACCAACACCCCAGGATCTTTTGTCTGTGAATGCCCATCTAATTGGATTGGTCCAAGATGTGAAATTGGTAAGTAATTTATACTGTACAATTCATTTAAGTAAGACCACAATTTGAATATAAATCTAAGCATTTGTTTTGCTGGTTTAAGATTTGTGTATGTCAGACTTAGTCACTCTTAACCCATTCCCATACCATCCTGATTTTTTACACCCCTCAAGTACAAAAACTCAATAAAACATAGTGGAAAATAAAGAATTTGTTTTTAACAAGCAATTCCTTCATTTCCCACAATATTTTCTCCTAGAAAATTGAAAACATCTTAAACTTCATGAATTTTGAATTAGTGTCTTTAACTCCTTTCGATTATCATGTCTGGTAATCATTTAACCCATTACCAGACGGCTAAATTTGAGACTGGCCCAAATTGAAGGAAGTTGAAGATGACAATTTAAAAATGATGAAAAATTGGGGTTTTTTTACTCTCTGAGTAGAAAACATTGTGGGAAATGAAGAAATTGCTTGTGACAAGCAATTTCTTCATTTCCCACTAAGTTTTCCAAAGCTTTTTTTTTTGGGGGGGGGGGGGCGTCTAAAAGCGTCACTGAGTGGGAATGGGTTAAGAAGAAGATTTAGATGACTGCCAAGAAGAAGAAAGATAACCTGTTCTTTAATATATTTGAAGCCAGATTCTTTATGAGCAATATGTTACTTGAGTCAATTATTTCTTTACAGATTACAATGAATGTCAGAACATCTCTATCTGTGAGAATGGTGGTCGGTGTATCAATACCGAGGGTGGATTCACATGTCAGTGTCCACCTGGATGGACTGGTCAGACCTGTACTATTGGTAAGAAGTTGCATGTTTGTTTTATGCGTACAATTTATGTAACTGTTATTTCATGAACAACTTATTATGTTTTCATTTGTGCCCTGACATTCATGAAAACCATGCTCTTGTTTATCACTTAACCCATTACCTGATAACAAAATTTGAGACTGCTTCAAACTCTAAGGAGCTGCAGATGACAAATTTTAGTTGAAAAGATTATTAAAAACAATTGCATGTTAGGGTAGAAACCTTGTATTGATCAGAAATTTCTTCCCACAATGTTTTACAAAACTTTCCATTCAGTGTGTAAAAATTACATGTAAGCCGTATTATTTTGGAATGACTTAAATGAAGGTAGATCTATCAAACAACGAAACAACTTTCCTTTATGTATTATTAGTATCTTTATTTTTGTTGGTACAATTATTTACTTTTGCAATGCACAAAATCTTTTTAAACCATTAGCAGATAGCAAAATTTTAGACTGGTCTGAATTGGAAGAAGTTGCAGACAACAATTAAAAGTTTATGAAATTCTAGATTTTTCAACTTTCTAGATACAAAACATTGTGTAAAATGAAGAAATTGCTTGTAAAAAGCAATTTCTTCATTTTACACAATGTTTTCCCAATTGCTTTTCTTGAGGGGTGTAAAAAGGAGGGATTGTGTGGGAACGGGTTAAGCTAAGCTCATTGCTAAAAGGTCCCATATTGTTTTGGAAAGGAAAAAATCTTTACACTTGAATTTTTAGTTATCATTAATTATGTTCTTTTATTTCCTCGTTTAACAGATATTAATGAATGTATGCCAAACAACCCCTGTTTGAACAATGGTACCTGTATGAACTTACAAGGCTCTTATAGGTGTACCTGTCCACCTGGGTTTACAGGTGCCAATTGTGAATCAGGTTTGTAAATTTATAATTATGAGACAGCGGTCATAGGGCAGTTGGTGGTGTGTCTAACTCTTAATCATGGGGTCCAGGTTTCGATCCCCAGTTGTGTCAAATATCCTTGCAGCCATTTGTCTCCAACCAATGGTTTGATAATCCTAAGTTGGATGAGCAGCTGAAGGCTTGGAAAGGATGTAGTGGTAGAAATCTATGGTTAGGTGCTTCAGCCCCCATGATATGACTGAAATACTGTTAAAAGTGCCATTAAACCCCACAAACAAACTATAATTATGAGCTATCAGGCAAAACAGGATCAGCTAGCAATATTAAATTTGAAAATGAGATTGTATCTAGTGCAGCTGAAATAGGGATGGTGTACGATAAACAAGTAAGAATGACATTTACACTCTCAGAGTTTCAGCCCTTGCCAGCAGTGATAGTCTGTGCAGTCTGACCATCCTTGGACTGATTTTTAAGGGTATTGTTGGCAAATTGAGTGAATGATTTTTAAGTAACAAGTCTCTTTCTAGATGTTATTCAAAATGGTAGGTATAATAAGCCACATGTATACTCTTTAGGCTTTAGGATTTTACAACTTATGATGTTAACTAAGAGATGAAGGGAATATTTTTTGTTTTCATAGAGGTATGAAGCGAAAAATCTATTCACACTATGAATACAAAAAGCAGATTCATACATAAGTGTGATTAGTTTTGTTTCATACCTCCAAGAAAACAAAAAAATATATTCATTTCTTATCAAGCAAAAAGCAAATGCTTTACAAATTTTGATTCATTTTTTTATCGAACAATTTCGTTTGGAATCATACAAAAGAGATGGGTACTCAAAATATTGTTCATGGTGGAATCAATAAATTTTTTGTCCTATCAGAATGCTTGTTTTTGATAGTCAAAGCTAAGCATTAAATTATTTAGACATGATTTTGGCAATTAATCGGAACATTTTATAAATTTCACTTTTTGAAGTCTCATACTCAATAGAATTTATACTATTTACAACACTGTTAGGTTTTACTTATAATACATGTATCCTTGTTTGTAGATGTAAATGAGTGTTTAAGAAGCCCGTGTAAGAATGGCGGTACCTGTGTTAACACTATTGGTTCCTATTTCTGTAACTGTCTACCAGGACGCTCCGGATATAACTGCGATGATGGTGAGTCTTAGAGGTCTTCATTTTCCTTTCATTATTCCCTGTTGATTGTTTCATTGATCACTTGCCAAAACCTGTTACCTCCAACAATAAGTTCAAGTCAGATATTAACCCATTTTCAAAAAGCAAAATATTAGACTTGTGCAAATTGAAAGGATTTGTAGACGACAATCTAATGTTTATTAAATTTTATATTTTTAAATGTTGTCAAATATCTTAGTTCACTTCTGGTCTAAATGTATGTTTTGATTGGTCTACGGACTTTTTGATTGGCAGCCACGAGCCTTTGACCCATTCCAACACAGTGACGCCTTTGGATGCCCCTCGGGAAAAATAATTGGGAAGACATTGTGTAAGATGAAGAAATTGCTTGAACCAAGCAATTTCTTCATTTTCTACAATTTTTTCTACCCAGAAAGTGGGAAAAATCTAAATTTTCTTAGATTTTAAATTGTCGTCTGCAACTCCTTTCAATTTGGACCAGTTTAAAATTTGCCGTCTGGTAATGGGTTGAATTGTTCTAGCTTCTAGCACAACATTAAGATTTGCATTTATTCATTGTATATTTAGTTACAAGAGATTTTCTCTGCCTTAATGGCTGGGTGGTACAGGTGCTTGATTTTGTAATCACAAGTTTGAACTCCATCATTGCCTGGGTGTTGATGGGCAAGACATGGTCTTCAGCTACACCACCTGATTGTCCCTTTAATGCAAAAGTTGTTTATAGAATTGATTTTCAAAATAAATGTTGACCCTCATTAGTACTTGCAGTGAATTAAATCCTTTGATTTATTTTGAATTCTGAAATAGGATTTAATTCAGCATGAGAAAAGGTTAATAGTTAGCCACAGTTTACTAAGCTTTAGAGAGGGTACTTGTTAGCCATATTGTGTTTCTTGTATTTGTTTGTATTGTTTTCAGTTTTTGACAAATTTTCTTGCAGATTTTGATGAGTGTAGATCTGATCCTTGTATGAATGGTGGAACATGTTACAACAATGAGGGATCCTACACCTGTTTCTGTGCCACTGGGTGGACTGGACCAAATTGTGAACAAGGTAGTCACAAAGAGTTTTTAAAACTCACTCACACACAATACAGTTAAATCCTTTTAAATGCAACACCAATTTGTCAACATATTTGTTGCAATTAACCAGAAGTTGCTATTTAAAGGAGCCTTTTGATCTTTAAATCTAATATTTGTAGATGAAGTCAGTTGCATTTTAGCAGTGAATTGCTATGATCAGGGCTGCAATAACAAGGATTCCACTGTACCTCCTATTGATGCCCCTGTAGAAGAAAACTTGACAAAGTATTGTGGAAAATGAAAAAATTGCTTGTTACAATCCATTTCTCCCTTATTTGCTTATTATTCCCTTATTTTTTCATCCTAAAAGACAAAGATTTTCAATATCCCATTAATTGTTGTCTGTAACTTCATTCAATTTGGACCTGCTCAAAGTTTTGTTATTTGGAACTAGGTTATAAGAAGATAGAAAAAATTAGTCTTTATGAATTAGGCTCCTTAACCCATTCCCACACAATGACCCTTTTAACAAGCAATTTCTTCATTATCCACAATGTTTTCTACCCCAAAAGACACACAAAAAAATGAAGATTTTACAAACTTAAAATTGTTGTCTGCAACTTCTTTGAATAAGGACTGGTGTGAAATTTTACTGTGTTGGAATGGGTTAAGAATGTTCTCAACTAAACCTTACCCTAATAAAGCCTTCAGTAAATCATGATAGAATGAGGTACGTAGCAATTATTCTGGAAAACCAGTTTGAGCCACAAAAACTGTCAATAAGTCTGTGTGATTTTCATAGTCTTGTCTGCTTCAGAGTTTTCCTTCCTCAACTTTCAAGACCGGAGTCATTTAGCCATATCATGACACCTTTCTCTGACTTTTGTCTCTTACCAAAGGGTGGATAATCATAAACCTAAGTGGGATAGCTAAGAAAGGATGTAGTGGTAGTGCTGGTGTGAGAAATATCAGGAATCCGTTGTTAGGTGCTGTTAAAAGTGGTGTTAAACCCCATTCAATCAATGCATCAATTAAAGAAACTGGCCTTGAGGAAAACCAGGACGTATGTTTACCAATCCATGTTTGAAAAAGTATTTATAAAGTACATGTCCAGGCAACACCATATAACTACAACACTACAAAAGTTAACCCATTACCAGATGGCAAATTTTTAGACAGGTCCAAATTGAAAGGAGTTGCAGACAATGATTTAATTGTTTATGAAATTTTAGATTTTTTCAACTTTCTAGGTAGAAATTGCTTTTTTAAAGTATTTCTTCATTTTACATTATATTTTCCCAATTGTTTTTGTTGAGGGGCGTCCAAAACCATTATTTTGTGGGAATGGGTTAAAGCAATGATTATATTCTCATATAACAGATATAGATGAATGTTTGACCAACCCATGTTTGAATGGAGGTACCTGTATAAACAATGCTGGTTCTTATACATGTCGGTGTCCAGAGGGTTACACAGGGGACAACTGTCAGACAGGTAATAAAATTCATAAATATAACTTGAGGAATCATTATGCATTTGTTAAAAAAAATCATAGTACCTGAGAAAGCTCAAATAAAGCTCCCTAAAAGGCTAGTATATTAGTACCTCTTCATCTTTCCATCAATCAGGATTTTTTTACATTACCAAAGGTGGATGTTTATTGGTATCTTCTCCATCTGTCTTTTCCTACATCAGTCTGTCCACCTGTATATCCACATTTGTGAACACATCTCCTACATGGATGGACGAATTTCAATGAATTTTTCAGAACATGTTCTAAAAATGTTGCAGTTTTGCCATTTTAGGCTGCACAACATAAAAAGAGGGCTTAATACAAAATAGCTTTGTATATTTTGACTATGTCACTCTTGTTCATTTGAGGTGGCTCTCTTGTTTTTTTTTTTAGGTGTCTTCATGAAAAAGGTAACTTTGAAGCTGAGTTGACATCTTACTTATTGACATTTCCCTTGTTATTGGTGATCCTGAACAACCATACTGTGTATTCTCATTATCAAAATTTTATTGAGGACTAAATGAAATACTTACCTTGAATCATTAACTTTCAGACATTAATGAATGCCTACAGAGTCCATGTCTATTTGGTGGCACCTGTTTTAATACGCCAGGCTCGTACGTCTGTCAGTGTGTGGCTGGGAGGACTGGAGTTAACTGTGAAAGAGGTAATTTTGCAGTTTTGTATCTGACATATAGAACATAGATCTCGTAATCTTTTGTCAAACTCATTACAGAAAACAATTGCTTGAACAGAAATGTTGGAAAGTTCTTTTACCTTGTTTAATGTAGAAAATCACAAGTTTCAAGATTATACTGTAAAACATTGGTACATACATGGTGTATTATGGACTCATTATGGTTTTGCGCAGAAAAGTTGTACATAGCTCGTAATAGCTCGTTTATACATAATTAACCAGGTTTTCGAAAACCACATTAGTCAGCTGGGCAGGGTTTACGATACCTTGTGTGCTCAAATACTCCTAAAATTCTTGAAGGACCTTGATGTAAATTTCTCCAAATGTTTGTCTTTATGATACCTAGCCAATATTATCAGGGTTTATGATTCATTGCTGCATCATGCATAAAGGAGACTTACTGTGAAAATCTTGTGTGCAAAGCTTATCTTACAATTCTTAACAGACCTTGATAAAAATTTTCACCAAATGTTTGTTTACACATGACCTAATGCATATTGTCAGCATTTGGCGATTCAATGCTGTGTCATTGAATTAAGTAGGCTTATTATTACCAATATTTAATTGATGGATTTTAAAATCTTCCCATTCTGGAGTAGAAAACGTTGTTGGAAGTGTAGAAATTGCTTGTATCAAGCAATTTCTTCACTTTCAACATTTTTTTCGAAGGCATTGTTCTTCAAGGATGTTTAAAGTTGAAACAACATTACTCAATATATATATTTCAGATGTTAACGAATGTCTAGAGTTGAACATTTGTGAAAATGGAGGAACATGTATCAATACCCAGGGATCCTATCTATGTAACTGTCCTCCACAATGGACTGGCACTCACTGTGAAAATGGTAGGTTTATCAGTATTTAACCCATTCCCAAAGGATATTTTAGACTGGCTCAAATAGAAAGAGATTGCAGACCACAAAATAAAGTTGGTTTAAAATTGAAAAACAAGAATCACATGAGGAAGAAAACATTGTGAGAAAAGAAGAAATTGCACAGTGTTTTCCAAAGCTATATTCGATTGGTGCGTAAAAATTAGGGATTGTGTGGTAATGGGTTAAGTTTATCTGGACACAATGTGAATATTTGTTGTCCATCATGTATGGAAAGATAAAGAAGGGAACATAAGAGATAGAAGGAATATGTTTGAAAATCTTTCATTTCAAAGCTGTTATAGGTGTAGCTGGCTCAGTGGTTAGGCCCTCGTACTTGTAACCTGCAAGATGTTAGTTTATACTAATCTATTTTAGTTCAATTGTGGCAAAAGCCTTTTGCTTATAGAGTCGCTCTCGAACATTCACAACCAAGATGTTTTCACGTCCCGAAAGAGGGGCAGTGATTTAAACCCACAGCTACCCATTTCTGAAGCAGGATAGACTGAGGCTGGCTATTAAGTTTCTTGCCCATGAACACACCCTCGTGACGATGGGGCTTGAACCGTGAACTTCAGATCATGAATCGAGCACCTATACCAATGAGACAGACAATAACCTTAACTAGAGAGATGTTGGGGGTTGTGGGTTTGATGCCCAATTATGCCACTGACCACTTGCGTATGTCTTTAATCCAAACCCAATCAATTGCTTCTTTGTAAGCCCCTAAAAAAACAGCTTTAGAAAACATTGTGGTAATTGAAGAAATTGCTTGTTACAAGCAATTTCTTCATTATCCACAATATTTTTCTTCCCCAAAAGACAAAGTTTTTAAAAATTTCAACAACTTTGAATTGTTCTCTGCAACTGCTTTCAATTTGGACTAGTCTAAAATTTTATTGTGTGAGAATGGGTTTAATAAGACGTTTCAGAGCCCCAGCCTTGTACTGGTGATATCCAGGCAATACATGAATAGGTGAACTTCATCTTTTCTTTTTATCTTTCAAAGTTACTATCTAAGATTACTTTTAATTCATAGTAAACCATTATTCTAAATTCTGACAAGTTTAAAATGCTGTTGTCAATGGTGAGAAATCAACAGATGGCTAGCCAAGCACCCTTTACACTGGTTTTTTTTGTAGGGTAGTTTGTAAGCGAGTTAGAAGAGGTTATTAGTACATGTATATTATTTTGAGAGAGCAAGACAAAAAGTAAATTATTGATGGTTAGCCTAACAGCTTAATCCTTGTCATGCTGAATTAAATCCTCCACAGCACTAATTTTGAGTTAATGATTACCTGGAAGTTTGAAAACATACTTTATAAACGATTCTGACTTTAAAGGGACAAGCAGGAGGTCTAGACAAAAATCAAACTGCACATATGTGCAGGCTGTTAAAACATTGTTGTCTCGCCTTTGAATTAACATTAAAGATTTACCATTATCAATCCTTTTTGCATGTTGAAAAGCCTTTTCAAATATTTGTTTTATATGTTTAACAGATGTGGATGAATGCGCCTCTGGATTGTCACGCTGTGAGAACGGAGCTACGTGTATAAACACACTTGGAGGATATGAGTGTATCTGTCCACCTGGCTATACTGGACCACTGTGTTCTGCAGGTTTGTTGGATTTATTTCACTAACACATTTCCAAACAACAAAAGTTAAGACTTTTCTAAATTGAAAGAGATTGCAGACAATAAAAGTTAAAAATCATGGGCTATATGAAGTTGAAATCATTTTGAGAAAAGGAGAAATTGATTGTTTCGAGCCATTTCTTCTTTTTTCCCAATGTATACCATAGCCATGTTTCTACAGTGAGTTAAAATATGGGATTGTGTGGTAATTGGTTAAACTCATCTTCAACAAGGAACATTTGTCATGAGTTATGTTTTTTTTTATGTTTATAGCTCGGCTGTTTTCTGAGAAAACCCGAGGTATTGTGATAGCCTTGGTGACGGTGTCATGCGAAAACTTTATTCATTTGAAACTTGACACACTTGTTCACTATCAAAAGAGCAACCTATACTATCAAGGGAGATAACTCTAGATGCATTTTGTCCACTATCCAGCACCCAACAGCCGAGCATAGGTACCCGTAGGCAGTGCTCTTGTTTTACTTATATTGATGAAAAGTGAAAGTTTAAAATGCCACAAAACTTTTAACCAATTATAAGTTAACAAAATTTTAGACTGGTCTAAACTGAAAGAATTATTAACCTATTCCCACACAAGCCAACTTTTTTATGCCCCTCAAGGAAAAAGATTGGGAAAACATTAACAAAAATCAAGAAGTTGCTTGTTACGAGTATTTGCTTCATTTCCAATTCACGTTTTCTTCTAAGAAAGATAAAAAATTTAAAATTCCACCAACTTGAAATTGTTCTATGCAATTTTATTTAGTTTCGGCAGGTCTAAAATTTAGTCCGCTGGTAATTAAAGTTGAATGATAGCTTATATGCACTCATTTGATAGTCAGACCAGTAAGGGCAGTCATCTGACATATTGAGGATCAACTTTGAAGGGCACTCTTCAATAAATATGCTGTTTTTAACCAGGTTAAAAGAGAAAAATCTGGTTAAAAGATTGGTGAATGTCTGAGGCAAGTGGATTATTGCACGGCCAGTCGGCAAGTGGATTGTGGCGCGGCCAGTCTGTCAGTTTGGCTGGCGTAAAAAGTACCTTGTGTGTACAACTACAATTCTGGACAGATTTCTATGAAATTTTCTCCAAATAATTCTGGATGGGTTTCGATTAAATTTTCACCACATGTCTGCATGTGACCTAGGGCATGTTATCTTTGATTTTTTTACATTTGCCTCATAAAAAAGGAGGCTTATCATCAAAACTTGTCTGTACGCAACTACTCCTATAAATCTTGATAGATTTTGATGAACTGTTTAAAACAGGGGTTTGTGACAATTTTGTCTTTTGTTTAGAAGTGTTCTGAAAAAAGTAGCGGCCATTAAAACATGGTTTTTGTCATAACTCTATCAGTTATTTGGAAGTGTTCTTAAAAATGTAGCAGTCTGGTGTGAGTTTTTGGTATTTATACCAGGTGTTCTTGTTCATGAGGTTCTTAGTGATCCATTATTTTTAATGAACCGGTCAGTTAGCCTTATTAACCCTTTCCTGTTCAATCTATTGTTTTTCCTGTGTTTTTATACTTGAGAAAACATTGTGGAAAATGAAGAAATTGCTTGTAACCAGCAATTTCTTCATTTTCCACAATATTTTTCACCCTATCGAATGATTATTTTTCAAATAAAAGCAATTTTATATTGTGGTCTGCTTATCCTTTGAATTTGGGCAGGTCTAAAATTTTGCAAAACAAGAAAGGGTTAAAATAGATTCGTTTCATGCAGATCAAATTGCACTCTGCCCCAAAACTTTTTGTCTGATTGGCACTGTTCTCAAATAGATGTAGTCAGGTGATGTCAGAATATTCAAAGGATTATAAAAAGTTTGATTTTAGACAAGTTTCATGAGCTTTCTTTATCTTTTATAGTCAAATTCATTGGTATATAATGAATTGAATATTATGATTTAACAGTGATATATAACCTTGTATTAAATTCTCGCAATGTGAGAAAATATATTTCACTCAACCTTTGATTTAAAGAATTATCCAAGTTTTCCTGTACGACTCTAATGCAACACAAAGTTTTGTATTACAACCACAACATAATGAAAAAAAAATGTTATTTACTTGTTTGGAACTATTGTGTGACGACAATCATTTTCAATTTCAGACATCAATGAATGTTTACTCAATCCATGTCTAAATGGAGGAACCTGTATCAACAACTTTGGATCCTATGTCTGTATTTGTCTACCAGATTATACGGGACCCAACTGTGAAAATGGTAAAGTTGGAGTTGGTTAACCCATTCCCAGATAACAAAATTTTAGACTAGTCCGAATTGAAAGATTTAGCAGGTGACAATTTCAAGTCAATGGAATTTAATTGATTTTCATTTTATAGAACAGAAAACATTATAGATAATGGAGAAATTTCTTGTCACAAGCAATTTCTTCATTGCCTACAATTTTTTCCGAAGTATTTTTCCTTAAGGGCATAAAAAGGAGAGATTCTATGGGAATGGATTAACCCATTCACAGATGACAAAATTTTAGATTGGTTCAAATTCAAAGAAGTTGCAGACGACAATTTAAAATTGGAGGAATTTTAATTCTTTTTGTCTTTGCGGTAGAAAATATTGAGGAAAATGAAGAAATTGCTTGTAACAAGCAATCTTTTCATTTTCCTCAATATTTTCTCTGAAGCGATTTTTCCTTGGGGCACCTAAAAGCTTCTCTGTATGGGAATGAGTTAATGTAAATCCCTATTCTTAAGCCTTGTAATGCTGATTTTTTTTTCAGAATCGCATTTAAATCAAAAGGCTGAAAACAATTGAACAGTTTATTTTGGATCAAATTGCTTTTTGAAAAATTACTGTTATAAAGAATTCTTTCTTAAAAGGGAGAAACAGGTGGTGCAGACTAAGAGCAAACTGCTCATATGTGCAGGGAGATCTTTGTCTATGCCTTCTGCCAAAACAAAAATTTCCATGTCCAGCATGATAATGGTTAATTAATATTGAAATATTGAGTAACTCTGATGAATCAATGTGTAAAACTTTTACTATATTAGGTTATGTTTTTACCTTTGATAGCATGTACATCTCACAATATTGGTGATTTTTCCTTATTTTATATACTTGAACAACTAATGTCCTGTACAAATATTATTAACTTTGAGGTAAACTGCTTTAATTTAGTGACTTACGGACAAAAACAATTAACACTTCTTTTCAAGAACACCTTCTTTTTGTATAACTTGATGCCATTACAGGTATCTTTTCAAGAAAACTTTCTTTTTGTATAACTTAATGGTATTACAGGTATAGAGACAGCCTTCTTAATATCCTTCCCGACCTTGAACTTGACCTACACGCCAGATTTAGCAACAAACTCATCTTCAAAGTTCCAACGACATGCTTTCCTCTTCTGCAATGATGTAAGTATTACTTTTAGACTTCACTGTTGAGAGCAAAACACAGAAGTGATTGCTTCAATTATAACACTGGGTTAACCTTTTACCAATGATAAAATCGTAGACTTGTAGCTTAATTGAATGGTGATGTAGAAGACATTTTTAAGTTGGGGAAATTACAAAACTTGTTACCTTTTAGGAAAGCAATCATTGTTGACATCTAAAATAATTGCTTGTTAGAAGCAATTTCTTCATTGTCAACAGTGTTTACAATTTCCAAAGCTTGAGGGGCATACAAAACCAGGGTTATGGGAATGGGATAAGGATTATAACATTTGAAAAAAAACAACATCCAATAAAAACCTAAATACTGCAAATAGCTCAATCAAATTAGCAATAAATTAAAAAAAATTGTGTCATGGTTGATTGCATAATGGCTCATGTTTTAAAAAAATTCAGCGACAGTTCGATGATTTTGTAACCCATTACCAGACAACAATATATTACACTGGTCCAAACTAAGAGAAAATGCAGACAGCAATTTCAAAGTTTATGAAATTTTTATCTTTCCTTTCATGGTAAAAAATTGTAGGAAATGAAAAAATTGCTTGTTGCAATGGGAAGAGTGATTGATACACTTTCTGTCATTTTTTATTGAAAATATTCAATAAATCCCTAATCAGTGATTTAATATGTCTACCCATGCATTATAGCCTTGTAATGTTTTCCTTTATTAGATTGAAGAGTTAATGAGGACACATAAAGACAGGTTTCCAGACTACGCTGGTTGTGAAGTTAAAACGTTCAAGTAAGTTTGTACATTGTTACCTTTATTGTTTGAAGAAATATTAGTAAGTTTGTACATTGTTACCTTTATTGTTTGAAGAAATATTAGTAAATTTGTACATTGTTACCTCTTTTGTTTGATGAAATATAAGAACACCCTACAAACCTATGTGGGGTATTTCAAACCTTTCACATGAGTTTCAAAAATATATCAAACCATCATCACACAAGAAAGTTTTAGACTTGTCCAAATTGAAAGAAACTGCAGACAACACTTTAAAGATGATCTTTTCTAAAACTCTTTGGGGTAGAAAACATTGTGAAAATAGAAATTGCTTGTTAAAAGCAATATCTTTATTTTCCACAAGGTTTTCAAAAATGTTTGTTCGATGGGCCCCAAAAAGCGTAATTGTGTGGGAATGGGTTAATACGCTCGGCAAATTTTCCAACTACATAACATGCACATGAAACACAGGATTAAACAGACTGGAAAGGCATTCAGGGCATTAGTATATTTGCTGATCTAACCATAGAGACTATAGTTAAAACTCTAATCCAACTGGGCAGATTCACAACTGGGCAGATAAGAGTCATTGCATGGCACAAATAAGTAATGGTTGAAGATGTGATGTTCAGGCTCAAATGGATATTTAACATTTATTGAACTAATTCTATCTTTTAGCCCAGTCCCAAAACAATGACGCTTTTTGATGCCCCTCAAGAAAAACAATTGGGAAAAACTTGTGTAAAATGAAGATATTGCTTTCAAAAAGCAAATTTTAAGAGGTTGCATTCAAGTAAAGAAATATCAAACTGAAATTTTTCAGAGAAAAGAGTAAATAAAAGCAATTAACTTTGATTATCCAAATAATGTTGAACATTTCTTTGACAGAGATAACCCTACAAGGATGGAATGGCAGGCAAAATTCAAGGGAAATGTAGCCCCAGGTACACGAGAAAACATTATCGGTCTAATCCATGAGTCCTTCCCAAGACGAGTGTTTGGTGACAATCTAGGGTTGGAGATAGGCGACCTCCTTTTCTTCCTGGACAAATACACGACTACAAGACTTCAACTAAGCAAGGAACTGTTGAACTTTACACGCTTGCCAGACTTCAACAATCCCAATAGTATTCTGTTCAGACAACAAGCTGATTTACTGTGTGCGGATGTAAGTGAACTCTTCAGTAATCTTGTGTTTTAAATCCTACAGCAATTTACACATGAAAAAGAATAAAAAAGTTGTGCTCTTGCATTATTACCTTTTACCACAATGTTTTTAATCTTGTTCGATTCTTTATTTTTTTTCTCTCTTTTCTTTTTATTATCATAGGCTAGAAGGGTTGTATTATGTTATGGCCCCAGTCGTCTATCCATCTGTCTGTCTGTCCGTCCGTTAGCAATTTTTTGTGTGCACAACAACTCCAAAACTATCAATGGGAATGAGCTGAAACTTGGCACACTTACTCCCCATCATGTCTAGTTGTGCATAAGACCTTTGAAATTCCAATTGCTCCTGTCATTCTTGAGTTATCTTGAATTTATCTGCCCTTGAATTGAACGAAAATCACTGTTTATTGTGTGCGCAACTCCTCCTAAACTATCAATGGGAATGAGCTGAAACTTGGCACAATTACTCCCCATGAAGTCTTGTTGTGCATAAGACTTTTGAAATTTAAATTGCTCCAGTCATTCTTGAGTTATCTTGAATTATCTGCCCTTGAATTGAACGAAACTCCTCCTAAACTATCAATGGGAATGAGCTGAAACTCGGCACAATAATTCCCCATGAAGTCTAGTTGGGCATAAGACTTTTGAAATTTTAAATTGCTCCAGTCATTCTTGAGTTATCTTGAATCTATCTGCCCTTGAATTGAACCAAAATCACTGTTTATTGTGTGCCAAACTCCTCCTAAACTATAAATGGGAATGAGCTGAAACTTGGCACCACTACTCCCCATGATGTCTAGTTGTGCATAAGACCTTTGTAATTCAAATGGCTCCAGTCATTCTTGAGTTATCTTGAATTATCTACCCTTGAATTGAACGAAAAACACTCAATGTCTTGTATGCACATCTTATCCTACATTTTTCATGGCAATGAGCTGAAATTCTCCACAATTAGTCTCTATGATGTGTAGTTATGCATAAGACCTTTGAAATTCTAGTCACTCCAATGAAAATCACTGTATTTCTATAGAGCACAACTTCTCCTACATTCTGAATTCAAATGAACTGAAACTTGCTACAATGACTTTGTGTGATGTCTACTTGTCCTTAGGACTAGAATTTGTTTGAAGTGTCAAGGTGTTCCTGAATTATCTGCCCTTGACTTAACAGAATAGCTTCAATTTACATTTAATTTTGTACAAAACTCCTAAAATTTACATAGAATTTAACAGAAACTGGCCACAATGTATCTATGATTTTAGTCTGTCCAACTGTCTGTCCGTCAGTCTGTCTGTCTGTCTATCCGTCTGCTTGCAATTTTTTGTGTGCGCAACTCCTCCTAAACTATCAATGGGAATGAGCTAAAACTTTGCACAATTACTCCCTATGATATCTAGTTGTGCATAAGACTTTCGAAATTCAAATCTTTCCAGTCATTTTTGAGTTATCTTGAATTATCTGCCCTTGAATTGAACGAAAAACACTTAATGTCTTGTATGCTATATAATCCCACATTTTTCATGGCAATGGTTTTAAATTTAACAATGATTTAGAAAGTTGTCATGTTTCTCAAGTGTATACAATATTATTCAGGTAACAAGATATTTCTGTTGATAAAATGCATGAGCTATCATTCAAGCTAACAGATCTGACAAAGCAGGGTTACTGACAAGCCCCTTAGGGCGAATATGCGCCACTCTGCGAAGCTCTTGTTTTAAATGTTTGAATACTGCTGACATCCCTTGTATAGTATGTGTGTTCTTTTCTTATTACAGGTTGATGCTCTGATGAAGGCTAATCCAGGAAAATTCCCAACTTATCTAGACTGCTCAGTTACAGAATTTCCGTAAGAGACTTTTGTCATTTGTCTTTTAAAGAAAAAATATAAAACTACTAAAGATAAAGTCTTTTTACAGCATTTGTTTCAAAAAGTATTTTGTGATACAATGTATCACTGGTGATGAATGAAAGGCTACTTTTAGTGTTCAGTGCTGAAATATTATAAGTGCCTGTAGAAATATAGGCATTTACATTTGTATATCTGTTACCCCTAGAAATCCACAAACATGCACCTGCATTTCTCATGCTTTAAAATTTAGGCTTGAGTCAAATTATCTATGGCTTCTTAAAAGGAAAAAAGAGACCATTAAAAAATATTGATCCAGTTACACTAATTAAAGTGCAGTCTACAATTCACATTATTTTCATTTGCAGAGGAAGCCCAGACCGAGTGAAATTTGATCTCAAATTTGAAGGTGACCTAAATCCAGCCACTCTAGAAACAGATTTCAACAACATATTATACAAAGAGCTACCAAAAATAAGATATGACAGATGGTTGGGTTATCAACTCGGAGATTTGCTGGTGTATTATCAGAACTTTACAGAGTTTACAGAAGTTCCACTGAAATTCCGAATTTTGAACCTCACATGGAGCTCAGACTTAGCTGATGAGTTTTCTGGAAGATACAGGCTACACGCAGAAAGATTCTGTAAAGATGTAAGTTGACATACATTTTAAATATTTCATCAAAATAACCCTACTAATTGCACCTTAAAAATCTACTAAATCTGCAGAATTGACTTACTGCTGCTGACAATTACAAAATCGAATGTACAATAAATAATTTGGTAAATGTTGGACTCCATTTGTGTCAAATAGCTTTCTTATCACAGTGATGCTTTTAGACACCCCTTAAGAAAAATAGATTTGAAAAATTGTGAAAAAGAAGAAATTGCTTGCAACAAGCAATTTCTTTATTTTCCACAATGTTTTCTTCCTAAAAAGTTTAAAACAATCTAAAATTTCATAAATTTTAATTTGTCTTCTGCAACCCCTTTCAATTTGAACCAGTCTATAATTTTGTTGTCTGGTAATGGATTAAATTGTAGTTAATATATTTGGAATAGTCTCTAAGATCTGATTCTCATTTTATGGACCAAACCATATATTTTGCGAACTAGTTTCATTTGAAATCTACTTTGTTGCAGTTGGGGGTCAATTAGAATGCTTAGTCATCCATCATTTGAGCTATCTGTTCTTGATAATAACCCTGATACAGACATCATTAACCTTTGATTTGATTATACTCCTTTAACATATTACAGCACAACAAATTCTTAGACTGGTTTAAATTGAAAGAAGTTGCAGATGACAATTTAATTTAGAAAACATTTGCTTTATAGGATAGAAAACATTGTGGACATTGAAGAAACTGCTAGTTGCAAGAAATTTCTTCATTGTCCACAATGCTTTCCAAAGCTTTTTTCTTGGAATGAGTAAAAAAGTGGGACTGAGTTGGAATGTGTTAATAGAAAAGACCCCATGTTTATTGTAGAATTGTTTATGTCTTTGTAGATTGACAAGCTTTTATCAGCTAAACCAGGTCTTTTCCCAACCTATGAGAAATGCAAAGTACAAAAGTTTGGGTAAGTTACGTTTAAAGTGCAAGCTTTTATCAGCTAACAAGGCCATTTACTCACCTATGAGAAATGCAAAGTACAAAAGTTTTGACAAGTTTTATGTTTAAAAGAAGTGGTATGTATCTCATTTGTTTAAGCATTAAAGAAGAATTAGAAATTATGAAGAATTCAATACATGTATCTTGTTTTTGAAAATATCCTTACACAGATTGATTTCCTTATTGTTGAAATGGCATTAGTGGGTTATAGCCAAACTACCGCAATTTATTTCTGCATTTATAGATTTTTACAATACATGTAGTTTTACATCTTACTCATTGAAAATCGATAGAGTATTTAAAATTCAATTCTTTTACAGTAACAATCCAGTGAACATTGAAATTCTCTTGGAGTTTATGGGTGTACTATCTATACCCGAGATGCAACAGTTGATTGCTAAGGTGATATTTGAGGAGACACCGAGATATAGATATGACAGCGTGGTAGGACATCTAGTTGGTGACCTGTTGGTGTACTATGCTGATCTCCTTCTATATCAGGACAATACCATATTTGGTAAATTTTTATTTTCTGAGATAATTCAAATTTTTTAAATCAATTGGAAGAAAGTTTTTACAACTAAGGCCTACTCCTCTTGAATCTGCTTTTATTGAAATATTAGTCAAAAGCAAAATTATATACTTGAAAATTGGGACGTAACTTCCCTTTGGATAAGCATTTGATTTTATCAAATATAACCTTGTAATATTTATGATTATTTTTCTCTTTTTAACTAACTTAGATTTTCTCCTCACTATCATGCCCCCAAAGTAACTTTCTCTTGTTTCACTTCACATAAAACCCCATTCAATCAATCGATTCTCCACTACTTTTAGACTCAGTTGTTTTGTTATCTTAGAATTTAGATCTTGTTTGTTCTTCTAGATGCCTGGCTGATGAATACAACCAGTAAAGTTTATGCCATGCCCTGGAAGGACTCGGACATGCTATATGATTCAACTTCACCAAAATTTAAGGAATATGAAAATATATTTTGTGGAGAGGTAGTTCAAAATTTTAGTACACCTGTTTAAATGAAGAAGTATTTTACACCGACTTAAACCATGTCTAACCACTGACTTACAAAGAAGTTCTGTGAAGTTTTTAACTCAAATACTAAAAGAAATATTCTTTAATTCATTCCTACACAATCACGCTTTTTGATGTGTCAAAGAAATAAGGCTACAGGAGGATACATTGTGGAAAATGAAGAAAATTAATTGCTTCAAGCAAGTGAAACCCAAACGATAATTTTTACGTTTGAAGATGTTTTAACTTTTAGAAATAATTAGAATTGAAAGATAAACCTAATACTTCTCTGATTTCTTGATTTTGCAGTATCAAAATTTCATATCTGCCATGACTAGCCTAGCTATTCCTTGTAAAGGTTAAAGATCAAATATCAAGTTCATGCATTTGATCAAACAATGTAATTTTATGAATGTTTATTTTTAGATGGACAAGATATTCAGAGCACAGCCAATTTTAAACAATGTCCTCAAACAGAGATATTATAGATGCTTCATTGACAACTTCCAGTAAGTGATTTCCAAACTTACTTTACTTGCTGTCTTTTCAATTAACCCTCGTCATGCTGAACCCAGAATATTCCGGTTTTGACAGGAGGTGTAGACCAAGATCAGCCTGCACATTAGTGCAGGCTGATCTTAGTCTACACCTCCTTCTTGTACTTTACCTGCCCGAGCTATCTATGATGTTGATTTTAAAAAGAAATATTTATTTTTGAACAACAAGTTCTATCAGTGCTTTCAGCCCTTTGATTTGACAGCAATGCAGTAAGGTAATTTATACAGCATGACAAGGGTTAAAAAAGAATTGGGTTCAAAAGCTTTTGTTTGTATTGAATTATATTTTAACACGAAAATTTTCCCTTTCTCTCTCATTTTCCACTAGTTCTTCAATTTAAACTCTGCAATTTGCTTTGACCAGTTTAATTTGTCATCTGATAATGGGTTAACATGCATTCTAGTTCATATACCACAGACTAATCAAGATTATGTAGTCTTATTCTTGAGACTCTTAGTATGATCTATTATCTAGATTATGTGTACTACAACTAGTTTTCAGGTTCCTTACCTCATTACGATACGATCCTGCATTTGTAGGCACTGAGAAAACATAGTAATATAAAACATTGTGAGAAAAGCAATTTCTCTGTTTCTCTCAATGTTTTCCATCCAATTTGGCAATTATACTTTATTTTAAACACACATCCGCATCCATAGCACAGTTGGTAGCGCGCTGGACTCTCAATCATGAAATTGGATTTATGGACGAGACTTAAATTTTGTCACGTGGTAATGGATTGAAAATATCAGAAAAGATAAACTGTAGGAAAATAAAGAAACTTTGTGACTTGTAATAATTATGTTGTATTATTTTCAGGCAAAATTATCAGGACCCAGAAGCCCCTGTCTCCTTTACGTACTCCCTTATATTTAATGGAACTGAGCCAATCATTAAGGGAGAACTTGATGACATCATTTTTTCGAGCAGCGATGTGTATGACTTCAGTGGCACACGCTGGGTGTTCATTGGAGACAAGTGGCTTATTAATGAACAAGGAATGGATGAAATCAAAATAAATATTTCGGATTATCTCCTAGTTATTGTTACAACTGAACCACCTAGTGCAGGTAAGCTTTTTTATTTAGCCCATTGGTAGTGAGCTAGACATGGTTGTCACTATGACAAGATGTTGTTTGTGCTTTGGTTTCGGCAGTCCTTCCAAATTTTTCCAGGCCATAACCACCTATATTTATTGATGGATTCCAAAATAGAGAGGTACATTTGTTCCATGTCATTTTGTACCTTTTGATACAAAATATCGGATAGCTCCAAGGTCAAGGTAACAGCTCTAGGTCAAACATCTAAGGCATTTCTTCTACATTTGTGAATAGATTTCAAATTATTTTAGAAAGTGACTCTGCAACATGAGTAGATGTGCTAATAATGTTACCAAAAGATCACATGGTTGAAGGTACAGCTTAACCCATTCCCACACAATGACGCTTTTGGACGCCCCTCAAGAAAAACATTTGAGAAAACATAGTGTAAAATGAAGAAATTGCTTACACCAAGCAATTTCTTCATTTTACACAATGTTTTCTTCTCAGAAAATTGAAAAAAATCATAAATTTCATGAACTTTAAAATATCGTCTGCAACTCCTATCAATTTGGACCAGTCTTAAATTGTCTTAAGTGGGAATGGGTTAACAATACACATCTGCTTTATAATGACATGGTTATAGAAAGTTGGTTTTTCACACTCGCATCTTGATGTTGTTTGGCTATTGCAATTCATGGATTACTGGCCTGCCAACTAACTCTGACAAGAAATTAGACGTGGATTTTAAACAGTGTTCTTTTGCAAAATCCGGGTCAGAAACAAGAAATAAAAATGAATAATGGTTGGGTGGCGACTTAAAGGTTTTTGCTACAGCTTGAACAAGCCATATTTACAACATTTCGATTCTGAATAAATTGTTTAATTGGTCAATTGATTGTTTGTCATTTGCAATCTATCAATTGTCTTATCCTTTTTAACACTTTCCTAATTTGCAAAGATTTAGGCCTGTCCAAATTCAAAGGTTTTGCACACAATAATTTTAAACTGGATTGAATTTAGAAAATAACCCTCAGTTGGATAGAAACTATTGTGGAAAAAGAAGAAAGCAGTTTCTTTGTTTTCTGCAATGTTTTCTAAATTATAAAATCACAGGGATGTAAAAACTGGGGATTGAACAGGAAAGGGTTAAACCAAACCTCTTGCTGTGATATTTGTATTATAATTATTTTATTCTTTTCCTAAGCCATTACCAGATGACTAAAATTAAGACTGATCCAAGTTGAAAGAAGTTGCAGATGAAATTCTTTGTTGATGCAATCTCATTTTTTTTTGCGTGTATGGCTAGAAAACAATGTTGCAAATGAAGACTTTGCTTTTAACATGCACTATGTTTGCCAAAGATTTTTTCTTGAGGTCGTAAAAAAGCGTCATTGTGTGGGAATGTGTTAATAGCCTATATTCAATTTCAATATTTGATATACATGTAGTTACTTGGTTCATATGTCTTAGATATTTTTGAGATGGTTTTGAATATCTCACTAACTATATATATATTTCAGTAAATACAATTGTAAATATGACATTCCAACTAAAGAACCTAACCATGACGTCACAACTACGAGATCCTAATTCAGCACAGTTCCAAGCCATTGCAAGTGAATTCTGTTTGAATGTAAGTACCTTAACCCATTTCCACACAGTAAAATTTTAGACCATTCCAAATTCAAAGAAGTTGCAGACGACATTTCTAAGTTGAAGAAAACTGTAAAATCTTTGTCTTTTTGGATGGAAAACATTGTGGACAATGAAGAAATCGCTTGTAACAAGCAATTTCTTCATTTTCCACAATGTTTTCCAAAGCTATATATTGAGAAGGCATTTAAAAGGGTCACTGTGTGAGAATGGTTAAACCATTGCTTATTTTCTCTACAATATAGGTGATTTTTTTTTAAAAAAAATATCTTTGATTAGATAAATCATTTGAGACAAGCATTTGTGATTGGTCATTGTATGTCTTCCATTATGCCTCAGTTGTCTCCTTTTTCCGCAATTCCTTGAACTCATTACCACACAACAAAATTTTAGAATGATTCAAAGTTAGAGTTGCAGATGACATTTGATAGTTGATAGAATTTTAAAAATCTTAGACCTTGTGAGGTAGTAATGGACATTCTTCAGTCAATGTCCAATATAATTATAAACTCTCTGAATAACCCATTTCCAAACAACAAAAAAGTTGCTAACTATTATTGGTATAGAAAAATTGTCGTTTGGTCAGAAAACATTGTAGATAGTGAAGGAATTGCTTATAACAAGCAATTTCTTCATTTTCCAACAAGTTTTCCAAAGTTTTTTTTCTTAAGAAAAGTAAAAAAGCAGGATTGTCTAGGAATAAAGGGAGTTGATTCATGTAAAAGCAAGTCCACCACCACATTCTGCACAGAGTTCGTATTTTCATTTCAGCTAACAAGAACATACAGACCAAGGTTCCCTGATTATGATTCCTGTGATGTGAAGTCTTTGTAAGTATCTGCAAATTACTGGACATAAGTATGAAACTGATTTCAAAACATCCGTTTTTACCTTCATTCAGGGGAATTAATGATTCTTTCATTTTCCAGTTTTACAAAAGTGTTTATTTGATATCTGCTAATTAAGAATTTTGGGGGTGTTGTTGTTTGAATTGCCTTTATGTCCTTCTATTTGTCTGTCCATTGTCTGTCAATTAGTCTGTCTTGGGTGATGCATGGTAACCAATAGGCCATAGATAATGATATTTTATGTCTGATTTCCGTATGACCATCCATTGATTATTTAACAATCAATGAGTCATTTTACGGGTAAATGGGACTTAATGAAAAAACTGCCTTTTTAAGCAATCTTTCTGTCAAGTTTTGTCTTTATGTGACATGTTGTAGTATGCCATTTAATGGTCAACCCATTACCAGATGAAAACATTTAAACTGGTCTTAATTGAAAGTAGTTGCAGATGATAAATCAAAGTTTTTTTTCATGATAGATATGTGCTATATAGAGTGAAAAACAAGGTTAGAAAAGAAAAACAATGTTGCAACAAACCGTTCCACTTTTCCATGCACCTACACATTGAATAACCTTGAATAAGCTGTGGTTACAATATTCAAATCATGAAACCAACAAAAAAGGTTAACAAAAAATGGTGACCAATGTTAGAGTTCAAACTCATTTCTAGTCTAAATGAATGATTTGCTTGGTTAACAGGTTATTTGATTGGTCAATTAATTCTCATACTCAATATATCCATCTTTGCAGCTTTGAAAAAGATGGAATCATGCAAGTAAATTTCCAGCTTGTATTCCGTGGAGAACAAGATGACATGTTACCACGGTTACTGATTGGCATGCTGATAGAAAACGCTCACAGATCGACAATAGATAATATCATAGTGTTATCAATTGGTCCCCTGTTTGTATTTGAACAGTCTTTACAACAAGGAAATACAATGTCTTCAGTCATAAAAGGGGGAACAACACTTGGCACTCCTTCAGGTATGTATATATAGTACTTACAAGACTTATCCTTGGAATAAAGACTAACTTGAATCTCAAAACCAACTTGAGAAATCAAAATGAATAGAACAACATTATTGTAATGCATTGTTATGCCCCGCATTGATAAGATGGGGCATATTGTGTTAGTGGTGTCTGTCTGTCTGCGAGCAGTAAATTAGGTCATCCATGAATGTAAAAGACACTTATCATGGTCACATGTCAGAGATTTCTTGCATTAATGGCATAAATTTGTTAAAAGGTTTAGATCATCCATCAAGGTCAAGGTCACTTATCAGGGGCAACTTTACACAAAAAATTAACACTTTGCTGTTTTTCAAACAATGATGAATATATATGGCTGGTAACATGGATAGGCATCACATGATTATAAGGTCTAGGTAAGCATACTTAACAGTTTGCTCTTTTTTAAACACCATTAAAAATACATGGCTAATATTTGGGACATAGGTTTTTGAAGCTTTTTAAAGCTTTAGGTCATCAATTAATGTTTATGACACTTATCATGGTCACATGTCAGAAAAAGGGGGGATGGTGTTTCAGAAGTACATCTGTCTTCATTATAAGAAAGGATGTTCACTTAACCCTTTACTGTTCAATCCCTGGTTTTTATGTCCCTGTCAATTTATAATTGAGAAAATATTGTAGAAAAGAAGACATTGCATGTAACAAGCAATGTCTTCTTTTTCTGCAATATTTTCTATACTACTAAATAGTTATTTTTCAAAATAAATCCACATTAATTTTTTTCGTCTGCAAATCCTTTTTAATTGGACTGGTCTACAATTTTGCAAAACAGGAAAGGGTTAAACAGAACATAAGCCATTGGCTCATTACTTGTCAGCCTGCTGTATGTATGCAGTCTGACTAGGATTGATACACTTGCATTACTCAGTTGGAATTTTTTTTAGCTTAGCTGTTGTCATAGTCTCACAAGAAGTTTAAAATTTTGTGATATTTCTGTTATTACCAAAAGCAAACTCTGAAGTGGCTACAATTTTTACATAGTAAGTGAAAGGGTTTTCATGATTTACATGGGTATTTCTTGTGGTTAGATATTTCTGTCAATACCTAGTTCAAGGTTTAACATTAACAAGGTCAAATATCAAGGTAATGTTCTGATAATTAGTCATTATAGCAGCTTTTGTGTTTATAAACACATATTGTTTTGGCTTATTTTTTTTTTAAAACTTTACCATACCCAGAGTGGTGTATAAGGCTTGTGGTGCCCTTATTGTCATTTTCTTGTTTTACAACCACAAATTTCTCCTGGCATCAATTTATTACGTTTAGTGCTATTTTATCCACTAATTTTGTGTGTGTGTATTTTTATGCCAATAAGATGGGGGCATGTTGTTTTACCAGTGTCCGTCTGTCTGTCTGTCTGTCCGTCTGTCTGCAAAACTTCACCTGCCAACTAAACAAGTTACAATGCTAATATTTGGTATGTATATAGGTCTCAACAAGGCGCTACTGGGGAAGGTCATTTCATTAAGGTCAAGGTCAAAGTTTAACCCTTTTCCCTAAAACAAACAAAAAAACAATAAAAATCACCCGTTTCTAAAGAAATCCTGTTTTGGGGGCATGGTGTTTCACAAACACATCTTATTTCTTTTCCTTTTCTACACCTTCTTTTTACACTATTGTAAACACTATTTACATTGGGATTTGATTTTAATATCTTTTTTTCCTCCTTTTAAAAAAAGACAATTTTCAAGACTTGATTTTAATGATATGAATGACAAATTTCCTTTTGTTCTGTCCAAATTAGTCTTGAAATTGTTGATTGTTATATTGTTGAAGCATGAAATAATACATAAGATTGAATATAAGTAAGTGCCTGACTGTATAGTTTATTATATAATGCAAAATAGCCTTGGATGATATATATATCTTTGTATCTATGTATTCCCATTGGTCTTTTAAGGCTTTTTAACCTACTACTAGATGACAATCAAACTGGTCAAAGTCGAGAGAAGCTGCAGACAACAAATGTTAGTTGATGGAATTTCAAAATTCCTTAACTATTTAACCCATTCCCACACAATGATGCTTTTAGATTCCCCTTAATATGAAAGCTTTTGAAAACATTGTGGAAAATGAAGAAATTGCTTGTACCCTGAAAGACAATGATTTTAAAGATTTCATCAACTTTAAATTGTTGTCTGCAACTTCTTTGAATTTGGACTGGTCTAGAATTTTGTCGTCTGGTAATGGGTTAAGTAGAAAGTGTAGTGAATAATGAAGAATTTGCTTGTAACAAGCAATTTCTTCCTTTGCCACAGCTTTTTGTCTTGAGAGTAGTAAAAAAGCAGGATAATGTTGGAATGGGTTAAATCAGATGTTTGCTTGTATCACTTGCACTTTGTTGCTAAATGTTAATTACAAATGAATTAGTTATATGCTTGTATATGATAAGTAATCATTTCTAAAACCAACTATTTATAAAAAAAAAAGTATTTTTGTTATTTTGTTATGAGAAAGGCAATCAATTGTGTGTGTGTGGGGGGGGGGGGGTTATGGGGTATTTTTTTAGCTTGGTTGTTTTAGGAGAAAACCCGAGGTATTGTGATCACCTTGGTGTCGTCGGCATTGGTGTTGGCGATGGCGTGACAAACTTTAACCTTGGTCATATCTCTGTTGTTATTGAAGATATACTCATGAAACTTGGCATGTGTATTGACCATCACAAGAGCAATCTAGACTATAAAGGGGGGGGGTAACTCTAAAAGTGTTTTTGTAAGAGTTACGCCCCTTTTTCAACTTAGAATTTTTTCATTATCCAGCACCTGCAGCCGAGCGTTGGCACCCATGGGCGGTGCTCTATTTTTGTTGTTGTTGTTGTTTTCAATTAAAAATGTCTGTTTTATACTTTGTTGGCATGTATATGTTGGTTTTAGAAGCTGATTGTGTACATTATTACCTGTTATATTATTACTATGTGTGTATTTCAAAGATACAGTATGTGGTGTTGTGTGACCTGTAAGTCTTGTTACTATTGTGTCCCTTATAGCCCCAATCTTAGAAAATTTATTGCAAAAAAGAATTCAGAAAATGGAAATAGAAAGTAGTCAATTAAAGAATCAATAAACTAATAAATGATTCAATTAGTCCCGAAGTGAATGTTCCACGCCAATATTGAAAAATGAAATTTTATGAACATATTTCCATTTTCACATGCATGTGTCCTATAGATGTTTAGATTTCACAGCTTGACAAGCTCACTGCTTCATAGACTACTCCAATTTCACAGAATGTAATCAGAAAAAAGAAATGAAAATATAGTCAGACTATCTTTTTTGTATTCAGCACATAAGGAAGAAATATAACTGTAGTTTAAAAGCTAATCAAATCATTTAAGAGATGGAGATAATTTTTTTTTATTTTAATGGAGGTATGAAAGGAAAAAACTCAACTCACTGTTTGAATACACAAAGCGGATTCATACATAAATGTGATTAGTCTTTTCAGTTCATTCCTCCATGAAAACAAAAAGAATTATCTTCATTTCAAGCAAAAACTTTACAATTTTGGTACCTTTTTGTATGGAACTATTTTGTGCGGAAGCTATAAAATTGCTGCTTGCTCAAAATTTTGTTCATGGAGTTATGAATGATTTTTTACGAGCAATTAGAATGCCTGTCTTCTGATAGACAAAACTGAAATTGAATTATTTGTTATTGAAAGTAGCATTTAAGTATTCACTTTCTTATATAGAAGAGCTTGTGTATTTGTGTATTGTTTCTTTTGGGGTTTTTTTTCCAATTGTTCAACCACATCTTTGCTTACATTTAAACAGAACCTCTGTGGCACTGGTGTTTTGCAACTTTGCAAAGCTGAATGAGTTTGGTTAAGGCTTTGAAATTTGTTAACCCAAAATACATGCTTCTAGCTTAATGTTTCGTTTCTTGCTTTTAGCATTTGTGAATTGCATGGCATTTGAATCCAACAAGCTAATCCAATTCCAAGACCAGCTTTTTTACTACTCTAAGATCAATTTTGAAAATGAAAATTGTTTGTTAAAAGCAATTCCTCTATTTTCCATACTGTTTTTAACAAAAAATGCAGAGATATTCAAAATTCTGTCAAGTTGAGTTTGTTATTTGCAACTTCTTTGAAACTGAACCAATCTAAATTTGTGTCTTCTTGGAATGGGTTAATTTCTGAATAGCAGAACATGTTGGTAAACAAAGATACAAGTTTTATCAACTGCAAGGCTTGAGAACAAGTATGGAATGGCTTGCTAAGTAACAGATATTCAGTTGTGCGCAGCGATGACGGAGGCAGCTAAGCGAAACTTCACCTTGATCAATGTTGTATTGTTCTGCGAAGACAATAAGGAAGTGTCCAGCGTTAACATAAGAGTTCTTCCTACCAGCTTCCAAGACATAAGAGTTAAATGTAATGTGACAGAGATACCAGTTTCAAAGAGTTTATATCTGATTTTCTTCAAGTACAATCTACAAACTTCTGCTATAATTTAAACCAATTTCGAAATTTCCTCCCTTATGTTATAACCCAATCATTTTTTTCTAAAATGCATATCTACATTCATATTTGATTTTCTACAATAAAAGCCCATTGTATTAAAAAGATCCTAATTGTTTGATGCTATCATGAGCAAACCTGTGCTTGCAAGCACAAGTTGAATTTTAATTCTCCTAAGGCAAGACTACATCTAAAACTATTGTAGTTTCTTCCCAGACTACTGGTCTCTAATAGCAGAAGTGCAAGCAGAATAGACAGCCTCTAACAAAGCTTACTGGCAAGCTTGCTATGCTGACTTGCTAGCCAACAAATCAAGCTACAATTAAAAACTTTTACTAAAGGCATGGGGAATTATAATACTAACACCACTGTGTTTCATCCACATGGGTACATGTATTATAATTCTGTTTCTTTACAGACCCCTGCAAACCAGACAAATCCAATGTTTTCTTCACATTCCCTGGGGACTCAACCAAGTTTATCATTTGCTCATTTGGAGAATCCTACGTTTTTGCTTGTGGGGCTGGACAAGTTTTTGATGCAAGCATTAGTCAGTGTATTTAGGATACAAATTTACTGAGACCAGTAAAGTATCTGTTTATATGAACTTATTATTTTCTTAAGTTTCAATCTGTTGCCATGTAAATACAGCTTTTGTGTTTCTGTGCAATTAGTAGAAAGTTAAAAGAAAAAAATTAAGTAGGCAGTCAAATATTTCTTTTTAATTTTATAGTCTTATTTAAGACTTGCTTAATTCATCAATTAAAGTATATTGAAAAGATTTAAAGATTCAACCAGGAAAGACTTGAATTTTCACCATGATGCGTCACCCATTTTAAAAGAAAGACATGGGGAAGGACCAAGGAGTACACCTTGCATTTTGACTTTAAAGCAGTGTTGCAAGTATCAGGACAACCTATAACATCACAGAAAGGCAAAGAAAAGTTCAAGCCATACATTATATTGGAAATGAGGAACAGAATTGAAAAGTTTATGGTTTGGAAAAAGAAAATAGAATCGCACTCAAATATTACCCATCTATGCATGTCAATTGTATATTTGTTATATGAATTTATCATCAGCCTGCACCACATATTATTGAAAAAGGCAAAAGGATATGAAACATGGCTCTGTAGTGTAAGCATGGAAATACTGTGTGTTTACCAGTACTTGATTATGACATGGTAATGGATGTTGGAATTATGGACGGAAGGCTCGGTGGAATGGACACAACTTTGATGGAATCCAATACTCTTGTACCCTACAAACTTGGCTGTATGGGGATTTAAACAATAAGGCTGAAGTCCTAGGCTATGAAAGTGTTTTTGTATGGTTAAGGGGACATTGTTATCAGAAATTTGAACAAATTCAAAGGAAAATTTACTTGTTTGAAAAATTTTGATCAGTTGTTTATATTTGTAAAGCAATTTGTCTGTTTATTAGTTTTGTATGGAGATAGATTGAATTTCAAATAGACTTTTTCGGTATAAATTCAAACAATATTTCAAATTCTGTGTGAAAAACTGTTAATTGGAAATGGATTCAAAATCTTGTTTTTCTTCTCTGATTATCAGTCCTTCTAAACCTTGCTAAAGCATTTTATAGCTCTAGAGTGATGTTTCCTCATTACACGTCTGACATCTCATACTTCCCTACCATTTAACAGGAGACCCATGTGTACCAGACAAAAACAACGTAATTTTACCTGACCCAAGCAACAAAGCAGGATATTACATTTGTATCGCTGGAAGCGGAGTGAAGAGTGTGTGCGATAGTCCGCGGGAATTCAATGCAAGATTGAGCCAGTGTATAATACCCTAAGAACAGTTCACTTTGTCAGACTATATTATAAGAAAAGTTCTAAAGAAACACCTTTTGAACAATTTAAACATTTTTAATCCATGTCGAGCTGAATAAAATCCTTATCTGAATTTACATTAAAATCAAAAGCCTAAAGGCACTAGAAGCACTATTCAAGGTTCAAAAATTATATTGAATATTAATATAATAAACAGCTGTGGGTGGAAGGAGACAAACAGGAGGTGTAGACTAAGCTCAGACTGCACTTATGTGCAGGCTGATCTTTGTCTATACCTTCAGCCAATACAGGAATATTCTTAGCTCAGCATGACAAGGGTTAACAAACCAGCGGATTTAGCCATTTATAAAACAATCTCAAATTTTGAAAGACAATGTATCCAAGTATATGTATATTATATAGAGGTTAGTCGTTTGTTTCAGTTTGGATCGATTTATTATTCATTGAGTGTACAACAAAAGCTAAATATGCTTTAGTTGTTCACAAAATGAGAGATAAATTGATCTTGCACAAAAAACAAACAATTATTCTATTTCTTTCAGACAAAAAAAGAAGAAATAAAAACAATATTAAATTTGACCATTTCATGAGAAATTTTCCAAAAGCTTGTCAACTTTTGTGAGCAAAATACATAGCAACTTAATAACATCATCAATGTCTTTGGCCTGGGTAAATGATGTTCTATTGTGTGGATTGAACTTAAGCATTGCTAAATTTCTAAAACAGTGAATTTAGCATTTTGATAATTTCACTGTTTTTTTGTGTGTGTGAAATTATTTATAGATGATTCACTGAGATATCCCAAAAATCCACAGAAAAGCATCCCAAAAGTTGTGATAACTACTTGGGTGTATCAGACCAACCCTTTGAAAACCCAACTTCTTAAACCATTACAAGATGTCCAAAAGAAGAAAAAGTCCACATTTTTCCTGCCATCTGTTTAAGCTTTGTTGAAACTTTATGTTTTAGATTGTTTGATAGAGGGTTAAACGTAAAAAAATGGAACTGAAAAAGGTATTGATGTGATGTGTTTTATTGAAATAAAAATCTATGAGGAATAATGTCTTTTTTGTGTAACAGAGAATTTTATTTCCCTACTTTCAAAGTAGTTTAACCTGCTCTGGAAGAGGAATTTTAGACTTGTCCAAATTTAAAGGGGTTATCAACAACAATTCAAAGTTTATAACTTTGAGATTTTTCAACTTTCTGGGTAGATTTTTCAACTTTCTGGGTAGAAACTTTGTGTGTAATGAAAATTGCTTGGTGCAAGCAATTTCTTCATTTTACATTGTATTTTCCCAACTGTGTTTCTTGAGAGGGATCAAAAGGTGTCATTGTGTGGGAACGCATTAAGTGTTGTTTTATCAATTACATTTGACTCCCTTTGACAAAAGGAAAATGCTAATTTTCATGCATTTTCTCTTTTGCTCACAATGTTTTTATATCCTCTCTGATATACTATCTATATGAAAGTGAGTCATTTGTTATTTAAATATGCTTTTACCCATTATGGGGGAAAAATATTGACTAGAAAATTAAGGTTACATGTCAAAAAAGCAAGTTTATTAACAAAATCACTATGAACAGGAAGAAAATTTTAAACAATACCATTCTTTTTCATTGTTATTGTTATGGTTGTTTAAAATTTCAGTACATTATTGATGGTAGAAATAGTGGGGGAAAGGAGAAATAGCTTGTGAAAATAATTCCTCCCTTTCTAATGTTGCTTTCCAAAATATGCAGTCACAAGATTGTGATTATATGGATAGGGATTGAAAAAAAAAAAAAAAAAAATTAGTTTTTATGGTTGCGAAGTATTTTGAATATATTGTTACCATGGTGACTGAAAACTGATTGAATTATTTACCACAACAGCACCTCGTTTTACTGACTAAATGGTGAGTATTAGATGCACTGTATTTGTATGCACGTTTCTCTGCTTCTTCACTCTTCTGTCTATTCCTTTCTTTCTCTCCTATTCACGGTGCCTATCTCTTTCTCTGTATCTCTCTTTCTTTGATTTGACCTCACTCACTATTTCTCTCTCTCTCTCTGTCTGTATACATGTCTGTTTGTTTCTATCTTATGAAGAGTACTTGGATACAACTTCATTAGACGGAGTATCAACTTTATTTTTCTTCTTACTGTATCCAACATAGAAAGAGCAATAAATATTTCAAGAACAAAATAGACTGGAAGACTTGTCTCTGTTTGTTTCTATCTTATGAAGAGTACTTGGATACAACTTCATTAGACAGAGTATCAACTTTATTTTTCTTCTTACTGTATCAACATAAAAAAGAGCAATAAATATTTCAAGAACAAAATAGACTGGAAGACTTGTCTCTGTTTGTTTCTATCTTATGAAGAGTACTTGGATACAACTTCATTAGACAGAGTATCAGCTTCATTTTTCTTTTTACAGTATCCTACATACACAAGAGTAATAAATATTTCAAGCACAAAATAGACTGGAAGACAGCATAACTCAAAATCTTTCTGACTTCTTGTTGCATATACAGAATTGTTGTTTGAAAAAAATAGATTTCTTCAGACCATGTATGCATGTTTTCTCCTGTAGTATAAAAATCTCTTGATAGTAATTGTAATTCGTTTAGTTTCTGTACTTGTTTTAGAAGCTTTCATGTTTTAGAAGATTTAGCTTTGTAGTTGTCAATTGTTGTAAATTGTCTAATGTTTTGTTAACCTATATCCTGATGACAAACTTGTAGAGTAGTCCAATTTGAAAGTAGTTGCAAACAACAATTTTAGTTGATTAAATATTTAGAAATCTTTTTCTTTTTTTGATTGAAAAGATTGTGAAAGATGAAGATGCTTGTTAACAATTATTTTTTTCAATTTACATCTTGATTTCCTTAACCCATTACCACTTGGCAAAATTTATACTGGTCCAATTTGAAAGGAGATTAGGACATCAATTTAAAGTTTATGAAATTTAAGAATTTTTCAACTTTCTGGGTAGAAAACAGTGTGTTAAATTAAGAAATTGCTTGTTACAAGCAATTTCTTCATTTTACACACTGTTTTTTCCCAATGGTTATTCTTGAGGGGCGTCTAAAAGCGTCGTTGTGTGGAAATGGGTTAACTTTTCTAGGTTTTTAAAAATCAGGATTGTTTGGAAATGGGTTGAATAGCTCCAGTTAGTTTTGAAAATTCAGTTTATTTATGTTTGTTTATGTTGAAACAGTCATCAGAGATGATGAATGCCATGCAGGTTGTGGAGACTTAGATCAGACTATAGGAATATGGTGTCGGGTTTTTGTCTATGCTATACCTATCAAAGCTTCGGTCAAAACTTAAGTGAAATTCTTAAGGATCAGAAGTAGAAAGTTTAAACATTGTCATGCTTATCTGGAAAATTTCTGCTTTGGCAGGAGGTATAGACTAAGATCAGCCTGCACAATTGCTTATTACAAGGATTTTCTCCTTTTCCCACAAAGTTTTCCTTGACCGTATTTCTTCAGAGCGTTAGAAAGCATCATTATGTGGTAAGGGGTAAAGGTAAAGTTTTCTTCCTGATATTTACCTTTATTTTGCAAATTAACCCTTGTCATGCTGAACTCGGAATGTTCCTCGTTCTATTGGCAGGAGGTAAAGACAAAGATCAGCCTACAGTCTGTTCTTGGTCTACACCTCATATTTGTCCCCTTTAATCCAGAAATGTTTAAATATTCAACTTTCTAAAGAAATATTGACCCCCCAATAAGACTTTCAAGTGCTGTCAGTCCTTTGATTTTAAAATTATTCTGTATATGATTTGAATCTCACAAGACAAGGGTTGCACACTTTTGATTGGGGTCTGCAACTTCTCTCAATTTGAGCCAGTCTAAAAATTTTGTTTTGAGGTAATGGATTTACCAAGTCAAAAAGAATCTCAAGGAGAAAACTGTTTACAATTTTTTTGGTCATTCTAAATTATGATATTTGGAAGTTAGAAATTAACCAAACTATTGTAGTTTTGTTTGAAATGTTTTTTTCATTTATTTCCTTGTCTCTTATTTACAGATAGCTCCAGTTTGAGACCAGATTCATCTGGACTGGTAGGTGGAACCCAAGTTTTCCAAAGAACAACCTTTAAACCAACAAATTTTATGGCAGCATCAATAACTACCTTGGAAACAACTACATTAAAAACAACATCAACTTTACCACCAACGACTTTGTCAACAAATACAGACCCCTGCAAACCTGATAAAGACAATGTCTATTTCCCTGTGCCAGGGAACTGTCATAGCTTTTATTTGTGTTCCTTTGGAACGACTTACACATTCCAATGTCCTGGTGCTACTGTGTTTTTCCCATCAAAAAATTTGTGTGATAATAATGACGGAAGTATCAAATGCCCACAAACTAGAAGTTGAGAAGCCCACTTCATGATTTATCAGGTTTTCGCCCATACACACATAATTTGCGTTTTTCCGCACCTTAACCCATTCCCACACTGTGAGGCTTTTAAACGCCCCTCGGTATGTAAGCTTTGAAAAACATTGTGGAGAATGAAGAAATTGCTTGTTACAAGCAATTTCTTCATTATCCACAATGTTTTCTATCCCAAAAGACAAAGATTTTGAAGATTTCATCAACTTAAAATTCTCATCTGCAACTTCTTTGAATTTGGACTGGTCTAAAATTTCATCGTGTGGGAATGGGTTAAGAAAATAGCTTTGGGAAACACAGTGGAAAATGAAAGAAACACTTATTACCAGAAATTTCTTCATTATACACAAAGTTTATTGTCAAAAAAACACTAAGATTTATTGAATTTCATCAACTAAATTGTTATCTGCCTAAACTTTCAATTTGGACCAATTTGGAATTTGTCTGGTAACGGGTAACATAATGCCTGATAAAATGCAACAATTTTCATGTAAAATGAGTTTGATATATTCCACAAAATCTAAGACTTGATGACAGGTAACAATTAAAAGTATGTGATGTTTTTATAATAAGGATTGAATGGTAAAAAGACATATCAACCCATTACCAGACGACAAAATTTTCGACTGTTCGAAATTAAAATGAGTTGCAGACATCAATTAAGAGTTTATGAAATTTCAGAATTTTTCAACTTTATGGGTAAAAACATTGTGTAAAATGAAGAAATTACTTATAACAAGCAATTTCTTCATTTTACGCAATGTTTTCACAACTGTTTTTCTTTGGGGGGCATCCAAAAGCGTCACTGCGTGGGAATGGGTTAAAAAAAGAGAAATTGCATTTGAAAGGCAAATTCTCCTTTGACTTAATGTTAAGCTGAACATTTTTTCTTTATTGAGTTAAAGAAATGGATTATAAAAGCTTACAGCAATGAATTCTAATATCTTAAAACCCTTTCCTATCTTGCCTTTATATGATCCTAAAGGGTCCAAGAAAACAATGTGGAAAATAAAGAAATTGCTTGTGGCAATTTCACATTTTCACTTTATTTTCTCCCCCAAAAGACATATGTGAGAGTTAGAGATATTTAAATTCATTAGAACTATCATATGCATTTTCTTTCTAATTGGACCAGTCTAAATTTTGTTGGTGGTGTAATGGGCTAAGACAAAGCATTCCCTTATTCTACTTGGGCTCATTTCAGTCATTGTTTCAAAATTTTTGACTGGACCAGGTTGAAAAGAGAACTATAGATTTTTCAACTTTCTTGGTAGAGAACATTGTGGAAAGTTAAGAAATTGTTTGTTGCAAGCAGTTTCTTCACTTTATGCAATGTTTTCTCAATTTTTCCTTTTTTTTGGGGGGGGGGGGGAGGGGGGGCATCAAAAAGCATGCATCATTGTGTTGGAATGAGTTTATTATGTTTCAGTTGATTTCTAATTACACATACTGTGCAATTTTCATAATCAAATTGATTGCTTTAAGATTTTTATTACTAGATTAATGCTTTTCTGTTCATATAATTTATTCATAGATCATTGTTCTGTACATGACTTTTGTTTTACTTTTCATTTCATTTTTGTAATAAAGGGACTCAAAATTGAGACCATTTTATGTGATAAGTCTATTGTTTCATATATGTTACCAATTGTATGAAGAGTATCAAAAAGGAAATTTAGACAAAGATCAGTCCCCCTTCTTTCAGTCAAAGTTTGTATACTTGAAACAGCCTGTCAGTTAGTTTGTCCATTAAACCTTGGCCACACAACTCCTCGTTAAAGCGATATTTCACCCAATACATAACTATAAAATTAACAAGAAAACCATGCTCCAGGCTTAAAAGCATAAATATGACGATCAAAATTATAAGATCAATTTAATTTTACGCAGTAAGCCTACAATTCATGAAAGAAGTTAAGATATTTTAAAATGTGACCCACAACAATTTCAGGTTGTTTGCATGAAGTTATTTTGTCAGTGATGACGTTTTAACTTCCGCTAGTCATTCAAACAACTAGCTGGGTCAAGAAGATTAACAAAATCGTCTGTAAAGTTAAGTCATTAGCACTAGTGGACATAACAGTCAATACTGAATATAAGCGAAGATTTCCGGTGAAGAATCAGGTGCATTCTTCTCAATTTCAAAATGTAAACAAACACAAATTGAAATCGACAAGAAAAACACAAAATACTCTTTTTAGAGAACATAAGTGCAGTCTGATCTTAGTGTACACATCCTACTGGTAGTTTTCCTGTCAGAGTTGTTAATGAAACTGATTTCAAAAAGAAATATTGATTTTTGAACAACGAGATCTATCAGTGCTTTCAGCCCTTTGATTTTACAGCAATTCAGTAAGGTAATTTATACAGCATGACAAGGGTTAAGAAGGCCCTTGTTTGCTTTAGTGACCAAATAAGCTATAAATTATTTCAACTAGTTGGCAGATATGGCTTTCAGTTTAAGTCTAATTATGCACCAATTCAACAAAGTGGAGGTCTATTGTTTATTCCATGTAGGTCAGTCAGTAGGTAGACCAAACCTTGTCTGGATGATTACTTGACACAGAACAGAGCTAGGCTCTCAAAAATCAGCAGAAATTTATCTCTGGGTGTAGATGATCCCTATTGAGGTAAGCTAACCAGATTGACCAATCGCCGCTATCAATAGAATAACCAGTCAACCAATGAAATCATTCAGTTGGACCAGAAATGAGTTTTGAACTCTTATCTTTTTTGTTTACCTTTTTTGTTGGTTTGGCAACTTAAACATTGTAAGTACAGCTTATTCAAGCTGTAGTTACGATGTTTATGCCACTTACTATCTATTCTACTTTTTTGTTGCAAACTACTGGCCCTAAATTTTGCAAAATAATACTGTTTAAAAAAGCAGCTGGTCTTCCTATCGAAGTCGGTGGGCGTGGCCAACAGAGTAATTGGACGGGTCTTTCCAAGAAATTTGGAATTTCCTATCAGTCCTGTCAAGTTTACTAGGTGACCTTGGGCTTTGAGATTTTCAGTTAAACCGTACTGACCTTATGATAATCTCATCTGGATGAAAACTTGACACAGACTTGAGCTAGATCTGCCAAATTTGGCAGAGACATTCATCTTTCAGTGTAGATGATCACTGTTGATTCTCAGATCAATCCATTGAAGGTCAAAGCCACTGGGTGACCTTGAACTTTGTGATATACAAGTAAAGCCTTGTCCATATGATAACTTGTCACAGAATTAAGCTAGGCTCACCAAAATGGCACATATATTTTCTCTAGAAATATTTGATCCTTATTGATTTTCAGATTCATTTGATGAAAGTCAAAGTCAATGGGTGACTGTTAACTTTATGATATATAGATAAAACCTTGTCAAGATAATAGCTTGACACAGAATAGATCTATGCTGGCCAAATTAGATACAGGTATTCGTCTTAAGGTGAAGGTGATCCCTATTGACTTTAAGATTAATGAAGGTCAAGGTCACATTGTGACCTTAAACTTTGTGATATATACGTATAAACTAGATGGTAACTTGACACTGTATTGATCTAGGGTCACCAAATTTGGCACTGACATTTATCTCTGGGCTTAGATTATGCCTACTGAATTTAAGACCTTGAAATTTGTTAAGTATACAAGTAAAAGTTTGTCAAGTTGATGAAATGACGGAGTTGTCCTATGTTTTACAAATTTGGCACAGATATTTATCTCTGAGTGTAGATGTTACCTGTTGATTTGAATGCATCCATCATAGGTCAAAATTTAATTTTAAGGACAAATGGTGACATTATCACTTCAACTTTGCAAAAACTCTACCAGTTTGGAATTACTGTGGGGATTGAGGGTCATGACTGTTTTACAAATAGATTCTTTGTTGATTTGAATGCATCCATCATAGGTCAAAATTTAATTTTAAGGTCAAATGGTGATATTATCACTTCAACTTTGCAAAAACTCCACCAGTTTGGAATTACTGTGGGGATTGAGGGTCATGACTGTTTTACAAATAGATTCTTTGTTGATTTGAATGCATCCATCATAGGTCAAAATTTAATTTTAAGGTCAAATGGTGATATTATCACTTCAACTTTGCAAAAACTCCACCAGTTTGGAATTACTGTGGGGATTGAGGGTCATGACTGTTTTACAAATAGATTCTTTGTTGATTTGAATGCATCCATCATAGGTCAAAATTTAATTTTAAGGTCAAATGGTGATATTATCACTTCAACTTTGCAAAAACTCTACCAGTTTGGAATTACTGTGGGGATTGAGGGTCATGACTGTTTTACAAATAGATTCTTTGTTCACTTGAGACTAGGCAGAAGTATACATTAGGAGCTGTAGATATGCAAGACACACATTTTGTAAAACTCTGTCAAGAAATTTTCAGTTATTGCCCCTGATTTGAATTAAAAATGCTTGTCCAGACAACTCCTACAGTTTCTTCACTTTAACCCATTCCCTCACTGTGACGCTTTTTGACGCCCCTCAAGGGAAACCATTTGGAAAACATTGTGAAAAATGGAGAAATTGCTTGTAACAAGCAATTTCTTCATATAACACAATGTTTTCCACACAAAAAGATGAAAAACTCTATAATTTTAGGAACTTCAAATTGTCGTCTGCAACTCCATTCAATTTGGACATGTCTAAAATTCTGTCGTGTTGGAATGGGTTAAACTTGGCTGAAAGGTACGCTAGGAGTTACACTCATGCTCTCCAGGGTATTTTGACAGCCTTTGTCAATAGATAATTGTGACTTGGAAAAAAATATCACTAATGCAATTCAGCTCTCCTAGCGACATAATTAAGAGATGAAGAGAATATTTTTTGTTTTCATGGAGGTATGAACCAAAAAACCTAATCACACTGTATGAATACGCGAAGCGGATTCATACATTGGGTGATTAGGTTTTTCGGTTCATACCTCCATGAAAACAAAAAATATTCTCTTCATTTCTTATAATATTATAGCACTGAGCATAAACACAACAATGCCCTCAGTCTTTATCAGAATCTCTTCAAACTTTAATAGAATGATTGTACCATCATTTGGATTGTTCCTTTGTAAATTAGGTCTGATTGGTTAAGTGACACAAGAAAAGGGACCTTATAAAAATTTTATTACAAAACATCATTATTACAATAAAGTCCTCAGTCTTTATCATTTTCTTCAAACTATCATTAGGATTGTTCCTTTGTACATTGGGTCTGATTTGTTAAGTTTCACAGAAAAAGGGGCCTTATGAAAATTTAGTTACAAAAATTCTTGACACAATTCAGTCCACTGTTTTCATTGATTCTCTTTAACTTTTAAAGAATGATTCTACCTTCATTAGAATTGTTCCTTTTGAAATTTGGTTTGTTCTGTAAAGTATCATGAGAAAAGGGGCCCTATGAATATTTCACTATAAACTCATTAACACAATAAATTCCACAGATTAAACAGATTGATTGTACCATCATTCCAATTGTTGATTTTGACAGTGGATCTGACTATAGCAAGGGTCACATAAAAAGGGGCCTTATGAAAAACTTTTTTAAATATTCTGGTTAACACAATGATGTCCCTTGATTTCACCGGATTCACTTCAAAATTTCACAGAATGATTGTACAAATACTTAGATGGTTCTTTTCAGAACTGGGTACAATCCATCAAGTATCATGTAAAAAGGGGCCATCTGATTTTTCTTTTTTTAAATATTCTAGTAAACATAATGAATTTCCAATATTTCATCGGATTCACTTTTAACTTTCATAGAATGATAAAACCAACAGTAAAATATCACGGGAGAAGGGGCCCTATGAGAACTTGAATTTAATATCTTTATTAACACAATAAAGTAAACAGTTTTATTGGATTCTCTTCAAAGATGCATGGAATAATTGTGGCATTTGAAACACAGGAAAAGGGGCCTTACAGATTATCATTCAAAACATTCTTGTGTATGTGATGAAGATCACAATCATTATCAAGTTGTCTTTTAAATTTCACAGGACAATTGTCGGGTTGTAAGGAAAGTTCCTTTTGGAATGAAATTGATCCATCAGAAAACACAGGAAAAGGGGCCTTATTGATTTTCATTCAAAACAATCCTGTTTATGTGATTAAGTCCACAATTATTGTCAGATTCTGATGAAATATTCACAGATTGATTGTAGGGTCATAAGGTAACTTTCTTTTGGAAATGGAGTGGATCCGTCATGAAACATGGGAAAAGGGGCCTTGAGGATTGTTGCTTAAAATGATAAAGGGGATAAAGCCCCTTTTTTTTCTTTATGTATGCATTCTTCTTTGAGCAATTAACTTCCTTAAATATCAGATTTTTTTAACTGAAAACTTGATAACCAGTAGAGCGTCTCAGGCCCTCATGGGCCTCTTGTTTTTTAACGTGCTCGATGGATAGCATCGTCACACGGGGCCTCGGTTTAACGTCTCATTCGAAAGACAATTAGTTAGTTAGTTGATATGGTTATCCCAGGGCTCGAACCCGTGATCTTGAGCTTTGAAGTCAAGTGCTCTACCAACTGAGCTAATCGGGCTGACAACTTTGAGCTATTAGCTGCTCAGCTAACTTTATAGGCAAATAACTTATCAATAACCAATCGATGAGCGACAAATAGGTCATGTGACTTTGATATTTTTTGCCGAACTGTAGGTCGTGCTCATCACACTAGAATTGAAAACATCCTTTATTAAGCTAGCCTGGCTCGGTGAGACTTTTTACCTTAATCAGAATTTATGAAAAATGCTATTTTCTACACCAAAATAGGCATATCACTACTATGCCAAAAGGGATGTCCACCATCAGCACTTTCGGTGCTTTGATTATTTCACAACTACCCTTGCAAAAGCACACAAACAAGTGCATACATTAGCGCTTATAATCTTTAGGTCAAACCTGATATCTGAAGCTGCATAAATAGTTATCAATTCAAATTTGCGTATGGTCTGTGAGATCTATTCCCTAACATGCCTTATTGGTACGACCAGCAAGTCTTAACCTTTTAATCGTTGTCGTTAATGATACTTTTAACATTTTCCTGTTCAATGCCTGGTTCTCACGTCACTATGATTTCATGTTTGAGAAAATACTGTAGAAAAAGAAGAAATTGCTTGTAACAAGCAATTTCTTCTTTTTCTACAATATTTTCTACCCTACTGTATGATTGTTTTTCAAATTAAATCTACCTTCTTTAAAATTTCGTCTGCAAAACCTTTGAATATGGACAGGTCTAAAACTTTGCAAAACAGGAAAATGTTAACTGGATGACTTCTTAGCCGAATGCTGGATCTAATTATCAATATACCTTTAAACACTCATTATCATAATGGACGGATTTAACATATTACATATTAATTCGTTTCGACGAAGAATCGACAGCTCGCAGACCTTACCCTTTGACCTCTGACTAGAAAGTTCGACAAAGATATCAAACTATGTCAGTTTGCAATATATATAGACACGGATATAAAACTAATAACAAATATGTTGTTAGTGATCTATATGTTGTAATTATAATTTGAACAAGGGGTAGTCTCGGCGTTTAGTGTCAATGTAAAACTTTATCTCCAACCTAATAAATACCTCCGTCATAGCGCAGTCGGTAGCGCGTCAGACTCCTTATCGTCAATCATGGGTTGACATTGGTTCGATTCGGCGGCACATATCCTTTCAGACATTTGTCTCTCATCGATGGGTGGGTAATCGTAAACCTAAGTGGGATAGCAGCGGGAGGCTAGGAAAGGATGTAGTGGTAGTACTGGTGTGAGAAATACAAGGAATCCATTTTTAGGTGCTCCAGCTGCCACGATATGACTGAAATACTGTTAAAAGTGGCGTTAAACCACACTCTATTCAATTCCAATCGAATAATCAAAAAGATATGGGGCTTTTAAAGCATACTGTTTTCTAACCTCTTATCGACAATACACAACGAAAATGTATCAAATGTTGTATTCTTGAATTCACAGACATGAACAAATCATTGGCTCTGCATACGAATGACAAACAAACATGCACTTCGGGCAGAACGATTGATTACAAAGACTGTGGAATTGAATTCAAATACTAGCAGAGACATGGCGCTCAAATTAATCGCGATCATTTGAGACTACAGTATTTTTTTTTTGTTGTTTATCTTTTCAATTGTATAACTGTTACGAAGACTTTAACTAATTCCCACTTAATAACGCTTTTAGACGCACTCAAGAGAAAAGGATTCGGAAAACATTGTGGAAAAAGAAGAAATTGCTTGTTACATTTCTTCATTATCCACAATGTTTTCTACTCAAAAGGGGAAAAAATCCAAAATTTTATAGGCTTGAAATTGACGTCTGCTGAAATAGTGCTGTCTGGTAACGGGTTGAATTGCTACCAACGAAAATGTATGTATATATGCTGGAGGCCAAATTTTAACTCCAGTCTTAATGAATGATTTGATTTGTCGTGCCTCCCTTTTTATTGACAAGGGCGATTGGTAATTTGAAAAGCGTTTATTGAACAACTATCCCTGCTCTGACATAAAAGCTTTTCCCTGTAAAGATTCTTATCTTAACTTGAAGATTCCGAACTGGTTCCCTGGTGACTGTAATACAAGCCTGTCAGCATCTGTTAATTTCACAAATATTTCATCATGTCTGTTAAGGAAAGCGTGAGAAGCCAGGCGCATCGTTGCATTATCAGTATTTCTATCACATACTGTTTCAACGTAGTCGAGGAACGGGATAGCCACAGCCCTTTCATACAGTCCAGTTCTTTTCAATATTGATGCCCTGAAGGTCATCAGTCGTTCCCGGAAACCTTGTTTAAGTTTCTCGTCAATAACCTTTGACCCTTGACGAAAGGTCAAGGACAAATAAATAAAGTAAAAGTTGGTGCTGTTTACACGCAGTCTACCGTTGACGTATTTTAATTCCTTTCCAATAAAAGAAGACGTCGAACTGTCGGACCAATCGAGAACGGTACCAAAATATTCGCCTGAAAAATGAAATTGTTATTGGGAGAGCTCGAATAAAGCTGTATTTACGACATTTTGCTCGCCCAACGACGAATTGTTGTAGATTATTTTCCTATTAGGTAATCCTGCTCGGTCAGCCATTTGTTAATGAGCACAACTCGCCAATGCAAGCTCCTTCATACCATCCCCATTGACGATTGTTAACATTATATGAAAGTTTCAACTGCTTAACACAGTTACAAGTCTCTACTTTCGGGGCCCAAAAATAGGCAAAAATCTCGTCTGTAAAGCAGAACCAGTGAAACGGATTGTTATACTGTTTTAGAAATAAAATCCACACACTTATTTGTATTCTATTTCAAATTGATTTAACGAAAGTCATTACTTATTTTCCAAGACTCACGAATGAACCATTTTGTCTTCTCAACTAATCCCGCTTTTTGACGCCAAGAAAAAAAAGCTTTCTAAAACAATGTGGAAAATAAATTAATTTCTTGTCACACGCAATTTCTTTTTCATCTATAATTTTTCTACCCAAACCCTCCAAAGAAAATCCCATACAACTTGAAACTAATTTGAATTTGGACCAGTCTTAAATGTCGTCTGGTAATAGTTCTTCTGATTTGAAGAACTTGATAAGAAAGCCTGCTGTGTAAATAGACTCCGAATAAGTATCAAGGGGACTTCCGTAATTGACCAATCGCGGCTGTCAGTCAATAATGAGTCGACCAATGAAATTATTCATTTAGACTGGAAGTTCAGTTGAACCCCGACATTGTTCGTCATTTTGGTGAATCATTTTTATTGGTTTGCCGACTTAAACGTCGTAACTACAGCCTATTCAAGCTGTAGTTACGTCGTTTTGGTCGCCAACCACCCATGTCAGTTCTTTGTAACATGTTACTGGTCAAGAAATTTGCAAAAAAACGCCGTTAAAAAATCGAAGCGAGACTTCCTGTTTGAGTCGATGGGCGGGACCAAATGAGTCAGTAGGCGGGGCCAGCGATTAATTGGTTAATTGAGGTTAATTGAGGTTGGCTGTAAGCCAACGACATCATTTCATAAAACATATATTGTACTACCGATGTTCCAGAAAGTCTATGTAGCCTCTCGTCGGCCTCTCAATCATGAGGTTCAGGATTCGATCCTCGGTCCTTTCTGACATTTTCCTCCCACCAATGGGTAAATAACTATAAACCTAAGAGGGATGAGCAGCTGGAGCCTGATGAAGAGGATGTGGTGGTTGTACTGATATGATAGATACCAGGAATACACGCTTAGGAGTTCCAGCCGACGCAATATGACCGAATTACTGTTAAGAGTGGCGTTAAATCTAATACAAACAAATAAAAACAAACCAGATAATCTGTCGAATTGACCAGTCGCTGGCCCCGCCCACGGACTCCGCGGGCCATATCCGCTGACTCCAACAAAAAGTTCTAGCTTGCTACTACACGGCATTATTTTGCTACCGTTTTGACCATTACATGTAACATTTGACAAAAAAAAGAAAATGGTTGGTTCGCGACCTAAACGTCGTACCTACAGCTTATTTACGCGCGTTAACCAGCAACAGGAATAGGCCTTGGTTGATTGAATTGCATTTGGAAAGAAGGCAAAACATTAAACCATTTTCGAAACGAATTTAGAATGATGAATTGAAGTTATTTAAAATATACAGTAAATGTTGTAAGAGCATGTGGGTATCTGATATATTTAGAAAAAATCACATTTACTTGTACCTTTGATACGTGAACGTATTTCTGTGAAATGTGCAAGTGCTAAACGGTTTGGTTCCGCCAAAAGTGAATTTCCACAGCTTAACGATCTATTGGGATGGTTACCTAAAAGTGTGAGGAGAATGAAAGCATACATCATTTAACCCAATTCCACACGACAAAACTTTTGGACTGATCGAAATTGAAAAAAGTTGCAGACGAATATTGTAAGTTGGCGGATTTAAGCAAATCTTAGTCTTTTAGGGTTGAAAACATTGTTAACATTGAAGAATTTGCAAGTTACAAATAATTTCTTCATTGTCTTGAAGGGCCTTAACCCATTCCAACACAATGGAATTTTAGACCGGTCCAAATTGAAAGGAGCTGCAGACGACAATTTCAAGTTGATGGAATTTTGAATTTTTTCGTCTTTATGGATAGAAAACATTCTGGATAATGAAGAAATTGCTTGATACAAGCAATTTCTTCATTTTCCACAATGTTTTCCAAAGCTTTTTCGTTGAGGGGCGTAAAAAGGAGGGATTGAGTTGGAATGGGTTAAACAGTGTCATTGTGAGGGAATGAATTTATGGATATCATTTATTTGTCATAGATATAAAAAATCGTCTAAAATATTCCTTTGTGGTTGAGAAATTTCCATTAAGGAAGTAATCTTACTCTCGCTAAAGCAGGAAAAATAGTTCCGTGTTGCGTTTTTGTCAATGAGATATAACGCGAATCCGCCAGTATAAGCATTAATTCCAAAAATAAAATTGTATACACCAAACTGATCATCATAGCAAGTCCGAGTTGCCTCCCCCCTTTTTTTCAACTAATCAGAATTTAAGTCAACCAGAGTTCATCCGCCAATCTTGGTGAGATAAACATGAATGAAATGAAGGTACAATCTCTTGTTTGTGATTTTGTACAAGAGAAAACATTGTGGGAAAAGAAGAAATTGCTTGTAACAAGCAATATCTGTTTTCCAACAATATTTTCTACCCTTATTTTTCATTGTAGTCTGCAAGTTCTTTGAAGTTGGACAACTTTGGAAAAACAGGACAGGGTTTAACCATTGCGTGACATTTCCAGCCTGGATAGTTCCTCGTTGCATTTAGAATATTTACTGATCGCTTAACCAACTGACCAATCGCGGCTGTCAATCAAGGAATCAATCTACCAATCAAATCATTTATTCAACCCGGGCCTGAGCTTTCAGCCCCGACATTGACCTTTTTTGTTGGTTTGGCGACTTAAACATCGTAACTACAGGTTTAGGTCACCAACTTACCTTTTTACCTTTTAGTAACATGCTACTGGTCATAGTTTTTGCAAAGCAACGCCGTAAAATGTCGAAGCGGAGCTTCCTGTTGGAGTTAATGGGTTGGGCATAGGAAGTCAGTGGGCGGAGCCAGCGATTGGTCAGTTAACACTCGACAAAATTTGAGACTGGTCAAAATTGAAAGAAGTTGCAGACGATAATTTAAAGTTGATGAATTCTTAACACGTTTTTGTCCTTTTTAGGTAGAAACATTGTGAGAAAAGAAGAAATCGATTGCAGCAAGCAGTTTCTTCATTCCAACCATGTTTTCTAACGCTTCTTATTTTCGGGGGAGTCAAAAAGAGTCATTGTGGCGGAATGGATAAAGCGAAGACTATGACCAGACTATGCTGATCTAAGTCTTTACTCGGCACACATGTGTCATGGCTGGAAATATAACGCATTGACTCTACTACTGTTAGTGTAATTACGGTCGCTTTATCTGCATACTGATATTCTTATCGTTATCGAATGAATAATCAACCCAACAAAACGATTATTTTAGACTGGTCGAAATTGAAAGAAGAGCCAGGCGACAAAAAAACTTGTCTCTTTTTGTAGAAATTATCATTATGTATAATGAATATCATTATCTACAATGTTTTCCAAAGCCCTTTTTCTTCATGTGCTTCAAAAGCGTCATTGTGTGGGACCGGATTAGTCATTTTAAGATTTTGAAAGTCAAAAATAAACAGATGTAGGCCCCTATCTTATCTCGAAAACCTGTGGGGACAAAATGACGGGTAACATAGATTAGGCTTGTCATGTAATAGTGAACAGTTACTTATCGCATTGAATATTATCGAAGCATGTGTACAATGCGAGAAGTAAGACCAAGCTTTAAAATTAAGTTTTCAGAGAGAAAGACAGAGACTGTGAGAGACAGAAAGACCAATAGAAACAAAGAAAGAGTGAGAGATAGACATGCTGACAAAAAGTGCGCGCGAGTGTGGGTGGGGGGGATATTCTACAACACGTCCATAACAGAAATTAGCCCAAAAGTCACAAAGAAAATAAAAAATGGAAAACATTGTGGATAATGAAGAAATTGCTTGTGACAAGCAATTTCTTCTTTATCCACAATGTTTTCAACCGCTAAAATTAAAAATAAATAAAATCAATTTAGAATAGAAGTCAGCAGATTCTTTCATTTCAGACCAATCTAAGAATGTTGTTAATTCGGGTAATGGATTTAGCAGAATATTAATCTTTGTCATATATACTGAACCCAGAATATTCCTCTTTTTGCAGGAGGTATAGACAAAGATCAGCCTGCACTTAAGTGCAGTCTGATCTTAGCCTACATCACTTTTTTGTCACTTTTAGGTCTGAATTGTCTATAAAATCTAGTTATTAAAACAAAGCTTACTTTCTCTGCTTTCAGCCCTTTCATTTTCATGCAATTTTGGAAAGGATTTTATGTAGCATGACAAGGGTTAAACATTCCGTTCAATCCATTACTAGATAACAACATTATAGACTTGTGAAAATTGAAAGAACTTGCAGACGAAAAACCAAAGCTTATTTAAGCTAAACAAATTTAAATGGTAATCAACATTGCGATGAAAGAATAGTTTACGATAGATTTTCGTTTAAGAAGCATATAGGTACCATTTGCTATTCGAATTCTTGATTGTGCTTCAGAAATCTGAAATATAAAAATGAAACAGCCGAGCTAATTTCAATTCAGTGATTAGATTAAAGTATAAATGTATTTCTCACATTGAATAGCGTGAAACTGATTAACAATAGAATATTATTTACTATAAAACCGTGAAAATTGGGACAAAACGCTGTTTTTCGTTTGTTTGAATGGGGTTTAACGCCGCTTTTAACAATTTTTGAGTCATATCGCGGCGGCTGAAGCACCTATCAATGGATTTCTGGTATATCTCGCATCAGCACTACCATTACACCCCTTCATAGCCTCAAGCTGCTATTCCACTTAGGTTTACGAGCATCCACCCATTGGTGAGAGACAAATGTCGGAAAGGATATGTGAGCCGCCGAAACCATGACATCCCATGATTGAAGATTTGGAGTTTGATAGGCTACCAACTGCGCTATGACGGCGGCCACAAAACGTTATAGACAATGTGAAAAATATTGTCCTTCTAGCATTTCTTTTAACATTTTTATTTGTCGTTTAATGGTGGACAGCAGATTAGTTGATAGGCCGATGTCGCAGTTCTCGACAATTCAAAGCTTTTTGCAAACAAAGAAATGAATGCCATATGGGATAGAAATTATTGTTAGAAAAGTAGAATTCGTTCGTTGAAATGAGGGATTGTGTGGTAATGGGTTAAGTTGTTGCACAATACAAACTGCCTGATATAGAAGTTAGGCTACATTTAGAAGAAATTTGTTCGACAAGAATGTCACTGTTTGACTATACATGGTCTTATGCACTGATAGGACTATAATCTATTAAAAGACCCAAACTTGCTATTATATAGGATGAAACGAGATTTGATTAAACATTTCGTCTTGACATTATTTCAAGGGCTGAGTAGCATATTCTACCACAGAATAAGGATGTTGGAAAAAAAAATAAAATTAACGATACTATCTTTTTCCGAACTTAAAATTTCGTTTCGTCGAAGTATAGTGCAAGTCAGTAGGTTCTCATTTCCAAATATCTAGTCAAATTTGAGGTCAAAAAGTCGGAAGTATTATGACAATTGTCAGGTCAAACACTTTAACGTTTCGGGGTTATATTTTGCTAGAAAAGTGGAAGTTAGTCGAGAGCATCGTCAATCGAAACCAAGAGTGCCATAGTCACAATATACGCCGCCACTTTGCTGCTGTTTCACGAAAATAATTGTAGACACTACTTATATTGATAGTACCAAATTCAAAACATTTGCAGACTACCTTTTTAAATTGTCAAGTTCAAACTGTTTGTTATAATTGATTGATTGATTGGGCCCAGAGCCTAAGTGTCAAGAGGCATAACTCTTGCAAAAATCTATGAACCATAAAATCCTTGATCCGTGTACACCTACAAATTATGGTGATGACATTGACTAAGTTTCATTTAAATCAAGCCAAAAAGTTAGGAGGAGTTGCGTTTACAAGGCTGCAATTTAAATAAGCCCAAGAGACTAAGTTTTAAGGGGGCATAAGTCAGGGGAAATTAATGAACCATAAAATCCTTACTTCATGCACATCTACCAATTAAGGTGATAACATTGACTAAGTTTCATTTAGATCCGGCTAGAAACTTAGATGGAGTTGCGTTTACAAGGCTGCAATTTCAATAAGCCCCAGAGACTAAGTTTTAATGGGGCATATGTCAGGGAAAAATTAATGAACCATAAAATCCTTACTTCATGCACATCTACCACTAAAGGTGAAAACATCCACCAAGTTTCATTTAGATCCAGCCAGAAACTTAGGAGGAGTTGCGTTCACAAGGCTGCAATTTCAATAAGCCCAAGAGACTAAGTTTTAATGGGGCATATTTCAGGGAAAAATTAATGAACCATAAAATCCTTACTTTATGCACATCTACCAATTAAGGTGATAACATCGACCAAGTTTCAAAAAGATTCAACCAGAAACTTAGGAGGAGTTACATTCACAAGGCTGCAATTTCAATAAGCCTCAGAGACAAAGTTTTAAAGGGGCAAAACTGAGGCAAAAATCAACGAACCATAAAATCCAAACTTCATGCACTTCTACCAATTAAGTTGATAACATTGACCAAGTTTCAAAAAGATCCAACCAGAAACTTAGGAGGAGTTGCGTTCACAAGGCTGCAATTTCAATAAGCCCAAGAGACTAAGTTTTAATGGGGCAAAACTGAGGCAAAAATCAACGAACCATAAAATCCTTACTTCATGCACATCTACCAATTAAGTTGATAACATTGACCAAGTTTCATTTAGATCCAGCTAGAAACTTAGGAGGAGTTGCGTTTACAAGGCTGCAATTTCAATAAGCCCCAGAGACTAAGTTTTAATGGGGCATATGTCAGGGAAAAATTGATGAACCATAAAATCCTTACTTCATGCACATCTACCACTAAAGGTGAAAACATCCACCAAGTTTCATTTAGATCCAGCCAGAAACTTAGGAGGAGTTGCGTTTACAAGGCTGCAATTTAAATAAGCCCAAGAGACTAAGTTTTAATGGGGCATATGTCAGGGAAAAATTAATGAACCATAAAATCCTTACTTCATGCACATCTACCAATTAAGGTGATAACATTGACCAAGTTTCAAAAAGATCCAACCAGAAACTTAGGAGGAGTTGCGTTCACAAGGCTTCAATTTCAATAAGCCCCAGAGACTAAGTTTTAAGGGGGCATATGTCAGCCAAAAATCAACGAACCATAAAATCCTTACTTCATGCACATCTACCAATTAAGGTGATAACATTGACCAAGTTTCAAAAAGATCAATCCTGAAACTTAGGAGGGGTTGCGCTCACGAGAAAAGTGGACGTACGTACGGACGTAAGGATGGACGGACGGACGGATGGACGGACGGACAGACAAAGGAGAAGATGACGCCAATATACGACCGTCTCCGGCGGCGTATTATAAAATGGCGGACACCGGCTTCCGTACATAACGGATATCATTGACGTCACCATGACGTCATTAAAGCGCTCCCTATTACGGTATTTCGTTTGTCCAGGGATTTCAAGATTTGGTACAAATAGAATCTTTTACTCAATCGACCAATCGTTGGCCCCGCCCACTGACTCCCCAGGCCCTGCCCATTAGCTCCGACAGGAAATTCCGCTTCGATTTTTAACGGCGCTATTTTGCAAAATGTATGGCCAGTAGCATGTAACAAAAATGTAGAATGGTTGGTTGGCGAACCAAACGTCGTAGCTACAGCTTGAATAAGCTTCAGTTACGACGTTTAAGTCTCCAAATCAACAAAAAGTGTTGACAAATCAGACCAGCTGATCCTAACCTTGTCTAGAATAGAAAAGTTATTGCGCTCGCCTAGGCTTGCTTCAAAGTTTTTATTGTTCTAGACTCATATTTTATCATATACCTTGCTGTGAAATCTTTGGATTTCTCAGTGTAATAAAATTTGATATCGTCACTAGAGTGACGATAACACTTTTCAGTTTCTCTCTCTGCCATAATTTAGGAACTACTTTTTTTCCAGCCCAGTAACATTATAAAGAGATATTTTAATAAAAAATTAAATAATGAGGTATATAATAAATAGAATAATCAACTGGTTTTTCCAGATATGAAAAAATATTTCACGAGGATGCGTTGTTAGGCATTGAAAAAAACTCGGTCTCATTTTTTCAACGCCTAACAACGCATCCTCGTGAAATATTTTTTCATATCTGGAAGAACCAGTTGATTATCCTCTATGCCTCAAAGATCTCGTGAGAGATCCTATATCTGTTAAAGTAAACAACCAACTTATGTCAATTGACCAATCGCAGCTGTCAATCAAGGGACAAATTGACCCATCAAATTATTTATTCAATCCGTAAATGAGATTTAAACTCCGACATTGGCCACCATATGTATGAGCATTTTATTGTTTGGTGACTTAAACGTTGTAATTACAGCTTATTCAAGCTGTAGTTACGATGTTTAGGTCACCAACCAACGATTCTACCTTTTTGTTACATGCTACTAACCATATTTTTTTTTATTTGTGTAAGTGTGTGTGTGTGTGTGTGTGTGTGTGTGTGTGTGTGTGTATGTGTGTGTGTGTGTGTGTGTGTGGTGTTTTTTATTTGTTTTTATTTATTTTTTTTTTTTTTTTTTGCGAAATGATGCCGTTCAAAATCGAAGCGGGACTTCCAGTCGGGGTCAATGGGCTTGGCCAAACGAGTAAGTGGGCGGGGCCAGCGATTGGTCATTTTTACAAAAACTTGCTTACCATATTAACGATGCTAGTAATATTTTTGAACGTACAGAAGTTAACACCATTTATTGATTGAACATCATCAACATCTTGAAGCATTTCAATATCCTCGATTGCGCTAAGTGACACATCATTGCATGGAACCACGAAACTTCCAATCGTCGTATGACTTCCAGCCTTTCCCATGTCAAGTAAAATATCTTTTAAAACGAAAACAATCTTAAACGTCAGAAGATAAATTGCTAAAAGTAAAAAAAGTACAAATGTCCAAAGAGAATGTTTCTCGAATTCCTCCCTTAACATTAAAATTCTCGCGTACATTACGAAAGTTTGAACGATCATGCACTACTAAAATCAGGTTTGAATGGGCATTTGAACTCCAGTTTGCAATGATAAAGCATGCTCTTGTCATGGGACATTATGATATAATCATTTCAAAGATAACGACTATAATAGTAAATAAATGTGGCTTTTTTAAAACTTACATACTCGAAGTGCAGATGGATTTGTCATGGCCCGTCGTACGTACGTCCGTTAATTTTATCATTTAAGCATCTTCTTCTCTGAAACTACTAGATAGAGTTTAACCCAAACTTCACAAGAATGGTTCTTTGGATATGTCCTCTCAGATTTCTTCAACAAAGTTTGATAGGGCGAAAAATATTGTTGTAATGGAGCGTTAAAGTCATATGGTAAAACACACACACATAAACACTATTCTCTGAAACTACTGATAGGATTAACCCATTCCAACAAAAAAAAATTTTAGACTGGTCCAAATTGAAAGAAGCTGCAGACGACAATTTTAGGTTGATGGAATTTTATTTTTTTTCGTCTTTTGGGATAGAAAGCATTGTGGATTATGAAGAAATTGCTTGTGACAAGCAATTTCTTCATTGTCCACAATGTTTTCCAAAGCTTTGTTCTTGTGGGGCGTAAAAAGGAGGGCTTGAGTTGGAATGGATTAAAGAAATTTTGTTGGGGCGATTCTGTGCTGAACCTCACTAAGATGTGAACAAGAAAATTTTGGGGTGAATAACACAGGTGTTACCGACGAGGCTAGCATAGGGGTCTGTAACTTGAGTCCTGACCATCCCTTAGACCAATATAATAATATTGGTCAATGGGGTGGTAGGGAGGCAAATTATAATATTGGTTTATGGGGTGGTATAGGGATTCACATTACGGACCCCTTTGATCCTTGTCAGTAACTCATTCGGCGTTGTTACAGAAATATTGTCCGCACGAATAACATGGATGTTACATGATTCTGATCATAAAATTAAGTCCTTTAATATAATCGAACCTCCTCTTTCAGGCAGCGCCTTGGTAAGCAATTCGTCTATTCAACCTAGAACTTGGTTCTAAGACATAGGATTTATCAAGTACACAATGTTTATTGGGTTGGGCTGTATTGCAAAATCCATACGTCAATAAAATTGTATCCAATGTGCAGGACCGTACAATATTTGATGTATATAAATAAAAAAATGATTTAACACTCTCTTGGTCTTACTTAACTCCGATTGAATCTGGCGAAAGCTTTTTAACCTAGAAATTTAAATAAATTGTTACGATTTTATCTATCTTTTCGACAGAACAATTAAATGGTTTTAAATGAGTATGGCGACTGTTTAACAAACACCTTATGTATTTGCTTTGAGGTGTGAAATACGCAAATTAATTTAGAACACACGTAATTGGAAATATTGAAAAGTCATTCATTTGAGAGCAGTTTTGAGATTTCAAAGATTTAAATTCACCTTTCAATATTTGACAACATTGTTGATAATATATTCTTATCTCAGTCAAAAATGTGTTTAATCTATTCACCCTCAACAGAAGTTTCGTCTTGCTTAAATTGAAAGAAAAAGCAGACGACATCTTCAAATTGGTGGACTTTGTAAAATTTTGGTCTTTAAGGGGAAGAAAACATCGTGGAAAATGAAGAAATTGCTTGTTTTAAGCAATTCTTTCTTTTTTTTCCAATAATGTTTTCCAATATTAAGTCTGATTTCACTTGCGTAGAGTTTAACACATTCCAACATAGTAATGCTTTTTGACACCCCGAAGATTTTGAAAGCATTGTGGAAAATGAAGAAATTGCTTGTTTTAAGCAATTCTTTCTTTTTTTTCCAATAATGTTTTCCAATATTAAGTCTGATTTCACTTGCGTAGAGTTTAACACATTCCAACATAGTAATGCTTTTTGACACCCCGAAGATTTTGAAAGCATTGTGGAAAATGAAGAAATTGCTTGTAACAAAATATTTTCTACTAACAACGACCAAATCAGTCAAAATTTCACCAACTTTAAATTTGTCATCTGAAACCTCCTAAATTTGGACCGGTCAAAAATTGTGTCGTGTGTGAATGGGTTAAAGTCAGAATTATTATGTTGCATCTCAAAATAAGACCTGGTGGGTGTACGGATGAAACTCATATAAATGTTCAGCAGTGGAGGATTTTATAGTCTGCGACAAAGAGTGCATCGGCAATGCTGGATACCGTTTCGTAAACGTAGGGAGCGGATTGTCGCCCTGAACGCAGGGCGGGTTCTTCACTGAAACGAAACTCAAACGGCCAATCGGTTTCAATTTGTTACTCGTGGACCTATATCAAGAAATTTATTTATGGAGTAGAAGGAACTAAGGGATGAAAAACCGTAGAGAAAAATAATACAATTGACATTCAAGAGTTCTAGAGCATCACTAATTCTAAAACTAACAATAAGTGATGGGCTTTACTATATGGGCTCTAAGTGAGGAGCAAAATAATGGCAATTTCTGTGTCTTCAAAATGTTGACATCATAGTTACTAGTTATTACCTTTTTTTCTGAAAAAAAAACTGCACGATCCTTCAATAAGAAATAATTATTTTGTTATGTGCCTATAAATTTGTTAAATCACGAGAAATTCAAAGTGGCCTTTCAGGATTTCGTTTCAGCCTATTTCACGTAGTTAAAATTTCTTTAACAAAAGTTACTGTATGGGTATGGATATACATATTGGTATTGAAGAATTTGGAATGGATGTAAACTTTGATAGCGAAAAGCAGTAGATTAACTCAAAGACAAAGTCTTAAAAAAGAAAAGCAAACTCGAGGTAATTGTACAGCAAAAGACTCAAACACACACTTTTTTATTGATCTACTTGCTCATCGTGGCATTTAAGGTTCTTTAAAAGGTTTACCTTTAACGCGATTGGTATAACTGTTGACATAACTATCGTTACTGATTCGGGGATGGAAAATAGCCATTCCCCAGGTCGAATTTAAGTGTCAAGTCATTGAGACGAAAGCTCGGTATTCGCCTTTTTTTAAATTCATTTTATTACAAATAGACCGAATTTATTCTCTCCAGAATCAACAAGCCTATGAGTATCCATTACCTTCACAAACACTTCGTCATCTCTATTCAAAAAAATGTGAGAACCAATATGGACAGTCGTGACATCATCATTTCTTGTGCAAACGGGCTCGACATTGTTGTAAACAAGAATCTCCGCCATATTCGGATATGATCGGCTTTGTTTGTAGATTGCAACAACAATAGTCATGAGACGTCCACGGAAATCCCCTTTTAGCTCTTCTTCAACGACACAAATTCCTTGTCGAAAGGTGAGAGAGACATAGACGTAGAAAAAGTCGTTACTGTGTACACGAATTCGTCCCTGGTCGTAAGAGAAGTTTTTACCAACATGGGAGTTCATCGTGTCATTCCGCCACTGTAGGACTATGTCTTTTGCATGCTCGACTGTAAAATATATAATGAACCATACTTAAATTACAGAATTAGTATTTTTGCGTGTTACTAAAGGTATGAAGAGGGCAAAACAGTTAAACGTGTGGCATGCGCCTTTTCTGGTCGAATAATTACGTCAAAATAATGTACAAGCACTTTGGGGAAAAAAGATGTTTGGTGATGAAAAAAAAAAAAAAACTATTCAGAGCCACCACCGTGACATACATATAACTGCCTAAATTCGAATAAAAGAAATGCGATCGATCGTTCTAATTTTGTCATGAACATTAACATTAATCGTACAAACCTTCTTTATATCAAGTCATTTACCACAAATACTCTTTTACGCAATACTTGTACTGCTATCGTTTTATATCAAATTATTCAAAAGAGATGTGATATCTACGGATTGGACTCGCACATGTCATTAAGAAGGACGTGAGCTCTTTTTTACGGACGCCGTCATAGCGCAGTCGGTAGCACATCAGACTCCAAACCTTCAATCATGGGACGTCCTTGGTTCGATCTCCGTTGGCGGCCTAAATCCTTTCCGACATTTGTCTCTCACCAATGGGTGGATAATCCTAAACCTACGTGGGATAGCAGCTGGAGGCTAGGGAAGGATGTAGTGGAAGTATTGATGTGAGAAATACCAAGAAACCATTGTTATGTGCTCCAGCCACCGCGATATGACTGAAATACTGTTAAAAGTGGCGTTGACCCCGGTTCAATCAATCAATATTTCTTACGGTTTTGACATAAATGTTTTGGTTTTTAGCGTTGTGATATTTTACTGTCATTTTCACGTTTACAAAAAAAAAAAAAAATAAAATAATAAATAAATATGTTTGTATTGCCCGGCAAATATCATCAACAATAGACAAACTAAATTTTCACTGATACATGCAATTTGAGTGCTGTTCAAAGCCGCGAATAACTGTCGTATCATTATCATGTACCAAAGTGGTCAATTTTAACTCCAAAAATTTTTTTCGAGCCTGGCTCTGTGAAAAAGCAATATATTCTTGTAATATTTCGTCACAACAAAAATCGCAGAGAGGGGACATTTTAAGACAAGAAATCAAATTGCATACTTCTGTTAGCTAGAGGGATATTGATATATCATGCTTTTATTTTACGAATAATGTTCCACACTCATATCAAAAATAAAGTTAAAAGTTGACATATTTAGACATCTAATTCTGAATGCTATGCGACCTCTTGTTTCAGTTAAGAATATCTCAAAGATTTCCTATTTTAAAAATAGGGTGTCACCGAGCGAAGCCCAAATATGACACGAGTGGGGTATGATATGAAATACATGTTCCTTGATAAAGGTCCGCGGAGAAATAGTGCATGCCAAATATAAATTTTCTTGTCGGTCTGGCCTCAAAAGCGAATTGTTTCTTTTTAAACAAGTGTGCTTCCATGCTGAGCCCAAATATGACCCCAAGGGTATTACAAAAGCAAACTTGGTCCATCAGAAGACATTTCATGCCAAAAATCTCTAGGCCTTCTGTCGGAGAAGAATTTTGACAATTTTATTCTCTGTTTCTGTGTAAACCAAATAGTGAGCTTCAATTTGGAGTCCAAATGACAGGCGGGGCATCGCATGAACAAAATTAGTAGAGCACACTAACTGGAGATGCTTCAGACGTCTGATTAAAAAGTATTTACTCTCGTCTTTTTTGTGTGTGTTGCCGTCGCAACTAGAAAAAACAGTTTTTTTTATAATTTAATTTTTAGTTTCGTCTGCCAAAAGCGAGCGTTCTGATTGGTCGAAAAATCATACGTAACTACATAAACAGAATTTTGAGCACGCAGAGATTTTGTATGCTTCCGCACAAAATAGTCCCATACAAAAAGGTATCAAAATTTGTAAAGATTTTGGTTTTTTCGCTCGATGCTATTAAATTATAAGAAACGAAGAGACTATTTTTTGTTCTCATGGAGGTATGAACCGAAAAACCTAATCACACAATGTATGAATCCGCTTCGCGTATTCATACAGTGTGATTAGGTTTTTCGGTCCATACTTCCATAAAAACAAAAACTATTCTCTTCATCACTTAAATGATAAAAACTTCATCCAAGATGTAATCATGCTAAGCTTTATCAACATTTGCCGATCGATTTAAAAGGAGATTTTTAAAGCAATTGTGGCCGACGGAGAAAAACAGTAACTCAATTCTACCACTTCGTTCTCATTCGAGTATAAATGTATAAAAAGGAGTATCATGACTAAACTATTGAAATTGGTGAAACACTATAAGACATTGGGGTTGGGTACAGATCTAGAAGATATGTGTGACCCGTCTTCGCGTAAGAACCCCCTTGGAAGAATATAAAGTATCGACCCTGGTCAGTTTGACCGGACTCCTTAGGTAAGGTAAAAACTTTGCTCTTTCATTGTTTTTTCTGAATCAGGATTACAATTCTACCTTACTATGGGACCGCAGCCATAGCACAGTTGGTAGCGCATCGGACTCCTAAGCATTGGATCCCGGATTCGATCCCCGATCGAGCCAAATATCCTTTCCGACATTTGTCTCCCAACAATGGGAGGATAATCATGAACGTAAGTGGGATGAACAGCTGGAGGGTGGACAGGATGTAGTGGTAGTATATGTGTGAGAAATACCAGGAATCCATGATTAGGTGCACCAGTCGACGCGATATGAATGAAATACCTTTAAAAGTGGCTTTAAACCCAAATCAGACAAACAAATGTACCTTATTGTGTAATCTGTTTTTGAATGCGACCCCCTGGGAGACCTCTTTTAGATTTATTCTCCATTGTAAGTATATATTTTATTGTAAAACTTTGAGGTCCTTTTTCGCCTAACGAGTCACATATCTCAACAACTTATAAAACTCTCGGGTAATTTAGAAAAATCTACAAACCCTTAATTTAGAAAATCTACAAACCCTTAGATGTGTTGGGCTGTGTTGCCAAAACACTAAAGTAAGCTAAGGAGCTAACAATCGGCTTCGCTGCACTTCTGTTACCACAACTCAAGGATTCCTTTGATAAACCTAGAAAAAACAAGGGTTCGCTTTGGGTTGATCTTACTCCATCATTTTCTTATGCGTTGTGTGGAAATAAAAAAAAATGGTGGTCTTTCAAGGAAAAGAATTTAATAAGTTAATTAACACATTGAATTTTCGGACATCTTGTCATGTAATACCGTGAACTACTGCCAATGGTTTCCTAGTTTGCGAACTACTTTCGAAAGACATTAGATTATCAATGTTGGATAAATTTAAGTATAAGTTGAATTTTCTTTTGTAAGAGCGAATGCAAGAGAGGAAGGGTGCAGGCACGTGTACTTTAATCGTCTAATGTTGGAGGGTGGAGCTTTGAAAGGTGACCATTCGGCTTATAAGCCGCGTTTCCAAAAGGAAGCGAGAGTAGAGTCGAAAGGAGTCGAGAAGATTCTTTGTATATTCCATCCACTTTGACCTAAGCTAATATGGAAGCTGATGTCATAAAGTTATGAAAATGTACCAACTGACTTTAATTAATTCTTATTAACTGAAAGTGCCATATGTTACGTTGTTTTGTGCCTACCGGAATAATTTTTTACACTTTTTATAATGTCATGGAAATGGAGGAAAAATCGAGTTTGGACTTTCTAAGTTCATGTGACTGTTGGATGATTGTAGTCACGCGTAGTTCAACGCCCACTATAGAAGGGTCGAGCTTTAATACGTGATGAATTAGTAAATAAGCTTGCTTCAACAAGGAAGCGAGAGTAGAATTGAAAGAGGTCGAGGAGAATTTTAAGTATACTCTAGCCAGTATGGCTTAAGCTAAGGTGGAATCTGATATGAACTTATTATTAGAACTTTAAACGCAGATGAGAAATTGCAGACTTAGGGTTGTAATAAAGTTATATATGTACCAACTGACTTTAATTAGTTCTTATCAACTTAAAATACCACAATCATTTCATCATATATGTCTAAGAAATCAGATTTTGCACAATTTAGAAATCAAATATACAATGCCTCCATGACCGAAGGGTTAAGGTGCCTGATTAGTGATCTGGAGATCACAAGTTTGAGTCTCAACGTATCTTGGTTTTGTTCATGGGTAAGACAATAAATAGCCAGCTTCTGTATACCAAGCCATGGCAGTGGGTAGCAGTGGCATTTTTCTGCCTCTGTTCGAAAGAGACTCTATAAGTTAAGATTCGAACGGATTCGAACTTAGATAAATAAGTATGAACTAAACAAACAATATCTATGGATGCGTGCGTAAAGTTAATATGTCGTGACTCAAAAGACAATCGCATACACGAGCCGATGTTACTAGGCTACGCGTAAGCGCGTCAACGACATTTCGTCCTTTTATCTTTTTAGAGACAGGCGGCACCAATTTCGTCTGCGCCCCGGTCGAAGACGTGCCTAAAGTCAAACAAGGACCAAAACATCGTTTCGCTTCAGGTTACATATAGAAGAACTTACCCGATACAACTGTCTACTTACGTCTTTGAAGCATTTACCAGGTAAACGCAAGGATGGTGAAAATAGGACCAAATCATAGCTTTGTGAGAGAAATCAATTTTTCGACTCCTTTTTTTTATTGCAGTATTGAAACTGTGAGCGCAATAAAGAGTGGTTTTACTTTGAGCCTTATGAATACGCTATGACTCCAATCTTTGTTAAAAAAATGTTATTACCAGTACGGCAGACGATGCGCTTTCAAAGCGTTTCGAGATATATATTTTTATTACGATATCTTTAACATGTTTACATTAAAAGTAATGCCACTTTATAAAAATGGAAGTGATAAAAAAGAGAGTAAAAGTAAACAGATACAAATAAGGAATAATAATACTTACCACGAGATAACAGTATTCTCGCGTTTCGTTCCGCTACCTGAAAGATTGGAATGAAGTTAATTGATTAAAATAGCATTAGGTTTTTTGTTTGAATGGGGTTTTACGCCGCTTTTAACAATCTTTCAGTCATATCGCGGCGGCTGGAGCACCTAACAATGGATTCCTGGTATTTCTCACACCAGTACTACCATTACATCCTTTCCTAGCCTCCAGCTGCTATCCCACATGGGTCTGCGATTATCGACCCATTTAAAATAGCATTAGAGCTTATGTTATCTGTTTTGTATGTACCAACTTTGTAAATGAAATTTACTTGACTTGACTTTTGTTATCCCCGCCCGCGTTGAATCAGAGCAGCGCAACAATATCACGTTGTATAACTTGATACGTGGAATTCTATTTCCGCCTCTTCCATCGTCGCTGTATCGCGATACGTGGATGCGTGTATCGTGCAGTAGTCCCGAGACGGACATATAATCCCGCTTATCAGGTTATACACCGTGTACAATGGGAAATTGTTTGTTGCAAACAACCTTATCTTCTTCTCTCAAAAAACTTTCTATTCTGTAAGGCAGTTGTTCTTTTCGATATATACAAATAATTTGTTTCTTAGTTTCGGCTAGCAAAAACGAGCGTTCTGATTGGTCGAAAAAAATATTCATAACTCCATGAACAAAATTTTGTGCAAGCAGCAATTTTATATGATCCCGCAAAAAATAGTCCTATACAAAAAGGTAACAAAATTTATAAAGCTTTTGTTTTTTTCGCTCGATGCTATTAAATTATAAGAAACGAAGAGAAATATTTTTTGTTTTCATGGGGGTATGAACCGAAAAACCTAATCACACACTGTATGAATCCGCTTTGCGTATTCATACAGTGTGTGATTAGGTTTTTCGGTTCATACCTCCATGAAAACAAAAAAATATTCTCTTCATCTCTAAAATGAAGTACTGTCTGTAATTGTATCTATTTTATCCTAGACTAGTCTAAAATGAACTTCCCATCTGGTTACTTGCGAGACGCCTTTAACCCTTTCCTATTTAGCCAAAGTGTGTGTATTTCCGTTTATTTATCGTCGCTACCGTAGCACATGCCCATATGAGCGACGCCCCCAGAAGACGGTTAGTTGTTACGGGGGATGGTGCAAGGATACAGGACGAAACTGCTGAGAGCTCCGCCTGGTTCTTTAACGTGCTCGATGGATAGCATTGTCACACGGGGCCTCGGTTTAACGTCTCCTCCGAAAGACAATTAGTTTGTTAGTTGATATGGTCAGCCCAGGGCCCGAACCCGTGATCTTGAGGTTTGAAGTCAAGTGCTCTACCAACTGAGCTAATCGGGCTGACAAATTTAGCCAAAGTTTAGACCTGTCCAAATTTAAAGGTTTTGCGGACAAAAATTTACAGTGGATTTAATATGAAAATAACCATTCAGAAGGGTAGAAAATATTGCAGAAAAGATTTTTTTTCTTTTTCTACATTTTTTTTTTTCTTGACAATCATAAAATCACAAGGACGTGAAAGCCAGGGCTTGAACAGGAAATGGTTAATAAACCTAGATTCTCTAAATGTAAAACAAAATCAATAACTTTTTTGAGGCAAGTGTCCTATCTCAGTTGATGCTTTTCTAAACATTTGTACGACGTCACATTTTACGCCAAATTTTATCTTTTCAATATTTGCAACCTTTGCAAGTCAGCCGGGTATTAAATCTAAATCTTCTATCTTCATTTCGATGGAACAAAGTTTAGTTCGTTTTGATAATATTCTAAGCAGCGAGATTCCAACGCTATTCAAGAACGCAAAAATGAACCTTCCGCTTGTCACTTAACCCATTCCGACACGATACCGCATTTTTACGTCCTTCAAGAAAAGAGTTTTGGAAAACATTGCGGAAAATGAAGAAATGTAACAAGTGATTATTTCAATATCCAAATGTTTTCTATCCAAACAGAAAAAAGGCTCTTAAAATTTCATTAGCGTAAAATGGTCTTCTGCAACTTCTTCTAATTTGGACATGCCTCTGTAAAATTTTGTCGTCTGTTAATTGGTTAAATACGGTAGCACAAGGTTTACTAGTCTGACATCATCTAGTCGACAATGAGGAGTAGCCGGTTTCATTGATTCGCGATTTGTTTGAAATTTAATATAATAAAATGAAAATTCTCATGAAATATGTTGTCTGGATGCGCAAATAGCGGCTCGCTAGTTACGCCCGCTAACCGCAGACGAGGTATTTCACTAATTATGGCTGGTAAAAACGAGTTTAGTTTGCAGTCTGAATAAGGACGTAACATAATCCATTATAACCGGATGCAACCAGTCTAAAAATAACATCGAATTCCGATTAGAGCTAGGACGGGTAATAAATATGTACCCGTATACCCGTGGTCGTATTACCAGAATCCTCACGAGTGAAGGGATATCGAGACCTTATTTTTTCTCTAATAGATAAGTAGAAAGTTCGCCACCCTTGGTACGACAAGATATATTACTAGCGGATACTCGAGTACACGATACTATCAAACTCCTTTTTAAAAAAATAATAGTTATATATCTTTGCATTCTGGCAATTTTTCTCTGAAATCGATCCTTTTCTTTTGTCTTTTTAAGGTCAAATATTTCGAATTGGACAGAGGTCATCTTTCCTTTCTTTCTTAAGTCAATCCTTTTCGTATGTCTTTTTTTTTAAATCAAATAATTCTAGTTGGACAGGAGTTATTCTTCCGAACTAATCTTATTGTCTGCTTCTGGTTCATATACAGGTGTAACTTTTCTTGAAAGATATAAACACAACAAAATTTAACTTTATCAATGTAAATTCTAGATAATGATTTAACTTAATAAGTCTAAGATACTGTATAATTTTGGGTAACGGGTGATGATTTAGTACCCGTGTACTGGTGTTACTATACCTGATATCCGGGTATATCAGTACTCATTCCAGCTCTAAATTCCGACGACAGAATTCTGTACTAAAATATGATCAGACTCCTGTCTAATATGGACTAATCAAATATAGAGTGAAAAGTGCCGACTTTGAAAAGGCACGGCATCTCTCAAAAGTTTCGTTGGAGTATATAATCTAGTCTGGCTTGTAGAATGTTTGCCTTTAATTTCAAACCAGGAAAGTGATATCATTAGCACCATAATCTTCAACTGATCCACTTTCGAAGTTCTCTAGGTTTGACTGGCCTTCCACCTTATGCAATAGTCGTGTTAAGTTTCGGCCTCTAAAAAGTAGCTCTACGAGAGAATCATTCTACGAGAGAATCATTCCAACACTTGCACACAGTGCAGCAGTGGTCAACAGCGGTACTGATATCTATACACGTTAGGTCTACATATAAAGTGTAAACAGTGCATGCATATATAATGAATATATTAATCCTGGCCCCCGTCATTTAAATAAATTTTAGATATCGGCATAACACGCGCTGCCCTCGAAATTCGCTCGAATTTTCAGCAACACACCCACATCAATTTCATTATCTGTGCTGTAAATTTCGCATCGCTGTCATACCACAAAGGACTATATGCAGTAGGTTAACCCAGTAGTATGAGTTAGAGACTCACAATCACCTTTCTGCAGTCAAGATATGACTTTTGACCTCTTTAAATTCTTCAATTGGGCTAGACTTACTTTCTTTTTTCTATCAACTTGTCAGTTCGATATACGTTTTTTAAACCTAGTTCGACATCTATTTATCTATAATCATTTTTTCTTAAATTCTGCTAAATTGTTATTTGCCCCTTCATATTAAATTACAATGAACTCGCATAAGATAGTTATAATAATTTTAGATCGTGAAATTCAGTTTGATAGTAGTGTGTTATAGGTCGTATTTAAGATGTTTCAGTGAAATTATTCATTTTGTTGACTAACAACAGCAAAAACAATAACCCTAGCAAGGTTTCGAACTCGGAACTTCTGTCGTGTATACAGGCGCTCTACTTTTTTTAAGCGTCACAGTTTCCGTAACTTGAGCGAAAATGAACGACATTTATGGAAGTTTAGTCGGCATCGTATAGATGTTCCTATAATGATTTATTCTGTGTGAAGGTCAAGATCGGGTCAATAAATTTAGACGACATAGACATCGTAAACAAAGTAGCCCCTAAGATTTTTATTTTGTACTACTTAAGGGTACAACCGATTTAAAGAGTCTCCCCACTGGAGTTTCGCCACATGGCCAGAGACATAAAAACTAAAGTGGATGGTCGAAATGTCTAACATACAAGGTCAATATCGCACTTTCTGCTTAACCCTTTCCCGTTCAAATACGGGATTTTACGTTCCTGTGATTTTATACTTGAGAAAACATTGTGGAAAAAGAAGAAATTGCTTGTAACAAGCAATTTCTCCTTTTTCCACAATATTTTCTTCCACATAAGATGGTTTCATTTAAAATAGCATCCAGTTGCCATTGTCGTCTGCAACCTCTTTGAATTTGGACCAGTCTAAAATTTGGAAAGCAGGAAAGGGTTAAATTGATGATCTAGTTGCTCGATTTTCAGTTGCAATTTTAATGCTGATTTTAGCGTTTACAAGAATTGATAAAAGAGCAAAATCAATGCGGAGCGAAAACGAAAGTAAAAGTAATAATAAAAAAACCCATGGTCCAATAATTTCGGAAATTTTCAGTTTGGAATCCAAGTTTTATTTGTAACCTATGGTGGGTCACAAATGCCAAAATTAACTAATTAAAAATGCTTTAAATTCAATTTTTAGATAGCAGGGAATTATTTCGATTCTAAAATTTAAAAATGTAACTATTAGTAAACCATACACCAAAGTATTGAGCATTCATAGGAATTTACGAATCGCGGCTTCAAATCAAATAATCAGTCGACCAATGAAATCATTCATTCAGACTGGAGGTTCAATTTGAACTCCAACATTGGTCTCCATTTTTGTGTCATTTTTGTTGGTTCGGTGGCTTAAATATTTAGGTGGTCAACCAACCACTCTATTTTTTGTTACATGTTATTGCCCATAAATTTTGAAAAATTACGCCGTTAGATATCGAAAGCGAATTCCTGTCGGAGTCAGTGGGGTTGTGTGACGGAGTAAGTGGGCAGGGCCAGCGATTGGTTAATTGTCATATTAAGATGATTCCATTGTGTACAAATAACATAAAGTTTCGAAAAATAAGTAACAATAAGACGGAACGGTGACAATCTAAATAAGTCATTTCTGTCCAAAACCGCGTGTTCTTATGAAACGATTCCAATGATAACCCACAACTTAGGGTTTCATACACAAATAATGAAATATAAGTTTGAATTTTTTTTTCTTTTCTTTTATTGTTCCTGAAAAGTTGTTTTCAGCGGATCGTGAAATATCTTTGAAGTATGAATGTCTCTGTGTGTGTGTGTGGTCTGTGTGAAACCTGAAATTGCAGCCTGAGGAAAGTCTGAATATCTGCTGCCTTTGACAAGTCTGAAAATGCATCTTGTGGAAAGTTGAATGGCAGTGTACGGGAAAACCGAATATGCTGCCTTGAGAAGTCCGAGTGTCTGACCTGTTGGAGATATGCATGTGCAGCCTGATAATAGTCTTAACCCTTGTCATGCTGAATATAATCCTGTTTAGAATCGTACTAAAATTAAAGCAAAAAAATCTCTGGGGGCACAGTTAGTTGAAGGTCACAATTTCTGGATTGAAAAAAGCAAGCTGAAGGTGTAGACTAAGATCAGACTGAACATATGTGCAGGCTGGTCTTTGTCTTTACCTTCTGTCCTAATAGGAAATTCTATTCTCATCATGACAAGGGTTAATGTTCAGCTTGATAAAAGTCTGAATATGTGTGGCCTGTTGAAGGTCTAATAGTGAAGCCTTATGGAAATCTGAATTGACAGCTTGATTGATGTTGACCCTTCCCTGGTTTGCAAAAATTTTAGAATTGTCCAAATTCAAAGGTTTTGCATACGCCAATTTAAAATGGGTTTAATTTGAAAAATAACAATTCAGAAGAATATAAGATATTGTAGAAAAAGAAGAAATTGCTTGTTACAAGTAATATTTTCTTTTTCTACAATATTTCTCAAATATAAAATAATAGGGGCATAAAAACCAGTATTGAACAGGAACGGGTTGAAAGGTCCGTACCTACTTTCTACATTTTATTCTTCGTGAGGGAGAAGAGGTATTAATGCGTTTCTGTTCAATCCCTGGTTTTTCGTCCCTGTTTTTTTTTTTTTTTTTTTTTTCTTCTTCTTCTTTATTCTTCAGAAAACATTGTGGAAAAAGATGAAATTGCTTGTTACGAGAAATACATTCTTTTCATATTATTTTATACACTACTGTGGGAATTTTTTTCAAATAAAATCGACTTTGAATTGTCGTCTGAAAAAAAACTTTGAAAATGGACAGGTCCAAAAGTTTGCATTACAGTAAATGGTTAAGAAAACTTCACTTCAAAACCTGTTCAAATGAAATCTAACTTAAATATGAGATGAACCTCTTGTTAATATGGTTGGCTTCGGTTCTTTGAAGAGTGCATCTTTACTTTCATAAAATATTTTCCAATTCTTTGAATTGACACAAATACCGACTTCCTTCCCTTAGAAAGTAGACCATTCTTTTCTCTGATTGAAATTCTATGTCACCATACACTTTACGACGTAATCTACAGAAAATCTGGAAATCAATCCTAGCAAAGACACCAAAAATAGAAAAAGAAAGTTGAATCGTAAAAAGAAGAAATTTCTTTCGATTTCGGTAAAATCTATTTTGGAATTCATATTTTTCATACCGTTGGAATGAACACTATCTCGTCTGCAATATCCATTACAAATTGGCTTCATGTCTTGGATACCTGGCGCAACAAAAATAAGTAAATTTCAAATACATTTACATTACGTTCATCTTTACACTCTCACATAAAAAAAGAAGAAAAAACGAAAGAAACAATATAAGTTTGTATACCCGATTTTCTGTTCTGTCTTTTTCGGATCTTTTTGAAATACTGTGGGATCGGATAAGAAATGTAGTTCAATGAAAGAGTAAAGTGGGCGTGTCTATCAGCTCGATTAACAAACAGTATTTCTTTTGATCTCTCAAAATATCTTTTTGATGGCAGTCAGATGAAGTTGATAAGACACGCTTGGTAGACGGATTTGTACTAATTGGAGGATCGATTTCCCCGCCCAAAAACTCAGCTGGTCGCGCCCACTGACTCCGCTGGTTACGCCCACTGACTCTTACTGGAAGATCAACTTTGATATTAAACGACATGATTTGGTAAATGCTAGATGTAAGTGTTGTTATACTTTAATAAAAATTAATTTTCGGAATATGTCTGTGTTTATTTCGTGATAATTCGACGATTGGAAACCGATTACGATCCTTGTGTTCAATTGATTTTGAAATAAAATACATGTACTAGAAATGCTAGCGTCCTGCAAAGATCATGTTGTGACGGAGACCCAGCGATAGAATCCGACGTGAGTGATGGTCCATTCCCATAAAAGTCCGCTTTTGTACGACTATAAGGAAAGTCTTAGAAAACGAAAGTTTTATTTTTGATGGGATCCTTGTTATAAAATTCTACGATCGCAATAAAGAAAGGCACGGATCTATTTTCAAGTAAGACAACTATTGGCAAACGGAAATAACACCCCTTGAAAGAAGCTGCAACGACATCCGAATTTCGTAAAGAAGAAGCTCCGATAACAGCTGTTAAATCAGACACGTTTTAGAAAGTATATGCGAACTATATGTATATGTCGCGTGATTGATACAGAATTCAAATTAACGAAGCGTAGGAGGCTTTCCCGAAAACTTCGGAGTAAAAAAAAACTTGATCCAAAGAACCTATCCTGCCCCCTCCCCCACCCCCCAAAAAGAGGAATATTCGACAAAGAACACACTGAGTGCATTCGTACTGCAACTTCTCCAATTGACGGATCTCTACTCCCGCCCATTAACTCCGCCTTCCACGCCAACAGACTCTAACAGGAAGTCCGATTTGATATTTAACGGCGTTATATAGCAATATTTATGGTCATGAACACGTAACAAAAAAGTAAAAGGTGTTGGCGGCGACCTAAACGTCGTAGCTACAGCTTGAATAAGCTGTAGTTACGACGTTTAGGTCGCCAAACCAACAAAAATGCTTCAACAGATGTCGGCTTATAATGTAGTTCAAAGTTCATAACTGGTCTAAATGAATGATTTGATTGGTCGACCGATTCTTTGATTAACAGTCGCGATTGGTCAATGGTATTATATCAATCTATATATCTATGGACGAATAATCCCCCAATTTCAAGTTAAGGGATGACCCCTCCCTTTGCTGTAATGCCTCCCCCCTTCCTTATCCCCTTACTCCACCGCCTAAAGTATCATGTTTAAAAGTGTACTTACCTTGTCAACAACAAGTGACAGGTTACTAAAACTGCAAAAATTAACACCATTTCGTCGGGTCACATTGACAACGTTGTTCAACATATCCAAATCTTCACTGACGCTCAAAGACACGTCATCGCACGGCAAATCATACTGTACGTGACTGGTAACGTAAAACACGCTAACGTGATACTCACGGAGTATCTCAAAGATAAGTGCCAAAATAATGATGTAAAGCATTATTTGGAATACAACGTTTTTCTGCTCAAGGCATTGGATTAAACTTGCTTTACTTTCATATTTCATGTTAATGGCATTGATGTAAAACCAGAACTACAGCAAACAGCAAGTACACGGCTGTTTCCTATAATACTTATGATTTTCGGAAAACAGTAAAGCGAAAACGAAAGTTGATTGTTATTGACCTTATTACGTCATTTTTTTTAAAGTTGCAGACGCCAATCAATACATCCTAAAACGTAGCAAAAGCATCAAATTTAGTACTAGAAAGAATAAAAGATATTTTTGAAAATGAAACATTGCTTTTAGCAAGCATTTCTTTTTCTCAAAATCTTTCCCCTTGCTATTTTTCATCAATGCTCAAATGTTTATGGGTAAGGTTTGATACACCCTTCTAGCCCTGGTCATATTGGTCAAGCAGAGCAAGATGAACGGACAAGAAGCTTTCATTTCATTTGAAATGCTTTCTGCGTTTAGTGTGTCTAGTTCCTATATACCGATGCATAACAGACTTAAGAAATGCTTAACCCTGACATTTCTCTCTCTCTCTCTCTCTCTCTCTCTCTCTCTCTCTCTCTCTCTCTCTCTCTCTCTCTCATTTTACTAAAAAAAAGGCAATAGCAAAAATATCAAACAAAAAATCAAATTGAAATTTCAATAAACTATTTCAGTTCGAGATTATATTCAATGAACCGCCACCCGAGGTTGAGTGCTTCCCGATGAACACAAATTTTGACCTACTTTTTCATTCATACTTGCAACCGGTGTACGGGTGTACGGTTAGAGATCTAAGCGACATTTTTTTCACTATCAAACTCAAATGATCTCAGAATGAATGATTCGTTCTAAACAGATAAAAGCAAATAGAGCATTGCGGGAACAAGTAGAAACTGCTTACGTTAAGTGACTTCTATTTTTTCCAACAATGTTTTACAATGTGCTAGAATCTACATGTACAATCCAGTATATGTTATAACATCCAAAGGGCATGACCTATGTTGTATTCAGGAACAAACCAAATATCTATGTTAACTATCCAAATGAAAAATGTAATTTATATTTACTGTTTGTAAATATGCTGTATTGTGGGCCGGAGGCCTTATATACCTAAATAAATAAATAAATGTTCAAAAAAAAATGTTCTCTCTCTCTATCTCTCTCTCTCTCTCTCTCTATCTATCTATCTATCTATCTATCTATCTATCTATCTATCTGTCTATCTATCTATCCATTTATCTATCTATCTATCCATTTATCTATCTATCTATCTATCTATCTATCTATATATCTATCTATCTATCTATCTATCCATTTATCTATCTATCTATCTATCTATCTATCTATCTATCTATCTATCTATCTATCTATCTATCGATCTATCTATCGATCTATTCACTGTATTTAACACAAAGAAAGTGTGTCTATTGATGAAATTATTGGGAAAGAGATATTGAATATCCTATGTGTGAAATTTCCAACAATTTAACAAGTGCGAGATTTGCAAATATTTTACAGCCAGGGCACATAATACATTGGAATATTCGTTGACAGTTTAACCCGGTACCAGGCGGCAAATTTTAAGACTGGTCCAAATTGAAAGACGTTGGAGATGACAATTTGAAGTTTATGAAATTTTAGTTTTTTTCAACTTTCTAAGTAGAAAACATTGTGTAAAATGAAGAAATAGCTTGTTACAAGCAATTTCTTGATTTTACACAATGTTTTTCCAATTGTTTTATTTGAGGGACGTTCAAATGCGTCGTTTTGTGGAAATGGGTTAAGAAATTTTGAGTCAGTGGCTATCTTCGACCGCATGGTGAAGCTTTGGTCAGACTGTGCCTGTGAATTGACCAATCGCAGCTGTCTATCAAATAATCAATCAACCAATGAAATCGTTCGTCTTGAAAAAAAGTGAGTTTTGAACTCCGCCATTTTTGTTAAGCTTTTTCTGTTGGTTTGGCGACTTGATCGTCGTAAGTACAGCTTAATTAACCCATTCCCACTTGACAAAATTTTAGACTGGTCGAAATTGAAAGAAGATGCAGACGACAATTTAAAGTTGGTGGAATTTTAAATTTTTTCACCTTTTTGGATAGAAAACATTGTGGATAATGAAGAAATTGCTTGATACAAGCAATTTCTTCATTTTCCACAATGTTTTCCAAAGCTTTTTTCTTGAAGGGCGTAAAAAGGAGGGATTGAGTTGGAATGGGTTAAGCAGTAGTTACGACGTTTAAGTCGCCAACCAACTATGCTACGTTTTGTTTATAGCTACTGGCCATTAATTTTTCATAAATGCCGTTTAAAATCGAAGCGGGACTTCTAGTTGGAGTCAATGTGCGAGGCTAACGAACTAAGTGGGGGGGGGGGGGCAAGCGATTGGTCAACTGGACAGGCTGATTAAGATATTTATTAGAACAATGGAAATGTCGGAAATTTCGCGTATTAGCTCATGCATCTTTGATAGAAAACATTGTGAATCTTGGATTTTTTGAAGTAATGAATCATTGGAAATTATCCACTTCTTAGTTAGATACCATTACAGCATGGGCCTGGCGAATGACTCATATCACCAACTGGTGTCTAAATTACTGTAACTACGCATTATTCACCATGTAGTTACAATGTTTAATAAGGCCAAGCAACGATATTGTTCATTGTTGGTTGATAATATGATCGCCGGATTGCACGCCCGGTAATCTCGGGTTCCATCTCATTTTGGAGAACAGTACTAAAAGGAGACAATGATACTTCCGATATGGTGCCAAGGACCGGAACTGAACAGAAAAGGTAAGAAAAACAGTGTACCTCGGGTACAATTTAATCTCCCTTTAATCTATTATGCATTTTCTCAAAACGTCCAGAGTTTCATACCACATAGAAATGACAATATTACCCGTTGGCGGTGATAGATTTCAAAAGTAATTCCGTTTGTGAATAGAAACTTGAATCAAAGTTTGGACATCGGACCCGATCAAACACGAAAATGCGTGTTGAAATCGTTCAAATCCATGTTTTCACTAGTTCTGAAAGATTTAAGGAGCGATGTTTGTGAAATGAATGATAAAGTGTTGATAAAAAAATAATTTTACCACAAAGAACTGAGTTTTCCTATCCGTTGTACGGATTTCCTTAGATGAGAAGGAGACCAGGATGCGGTGCGGGAGACGAGATTCATAGGGAGAGGCGATGCATATATAATTGTACTGTAAAATTTCTAATAGGACCCCATACTCTATTGAAACCCCAAACCCCCTCTAAGCCGACTTTTCTTAAAGCTTATAGCCTTTGATAAACCCCGATCCCAAACAAATCAATGCCACAATGGATTCAATTGAGGGCGAATATAATTGTTCTCAACCAAATGTTCCGCTTTTGTGATGGTTCAATGCTTAATTAATTGATTTGCTTTAAGTTTTTATCTTTATATTTAGAGGGCGCTGTATCCTAGATTATGTCAAAAGGTCAAAAACTTCACTGCTACAGTTAGTAACACCGTGAAATTGACCATTTTTGGATGATTTGGGAATTGAAATTGAACGAGTGGGAGGAGCGAGTTTTGTATGAAATAAAAGATGTAATCCAAGATCGCTAATTTTATCAAAATTGAACGAAATTTGCGATATGTATTACCTCCTTTTATTAAAATAAACATTATTGTGTGTTTGTGTGTCTTCACGGACCAAGCAGACGCTTTAAAAACCCAAAGCAGCCAATAAAAAGTTGTGGAAAATTGTTATCGATTTGAATGAAATGCTGTACGGTTTGGACGGTTTTTAAATATTTTTGAACTCTTTTGAGCGTTTTATAATGGTTTGAGTGAGTGTTTGGATTGGATTATTAGAGCACTGTGTGAGTGATTTTGAATGGTTATGATCGATGTGAATGTCAATTTCAAGACTAACTGTATACTATGTATACTGTAAATTAATTCCATTCATGAACCACCTTTGGTTTGATCTGCTCGTTGCAGTCGAAGTAAATCTTCGTGCTAGATATTCTGTCGGCCGTATCTGTTATAAAGACTTTTGAATTAATGTTCTTTGATTGGCCAATTCACTTCATGTGTGATATCAAAGTTAACACAAGTCAGTAGAAAATAGACCAGAGTGTAGCAGAGTTGTGACTGAAATTGATAAGCTCAAAGCGCGGGTTCTGAATTTAATAATTTATTGGATAGTTCTGTTACCCAATTCTTACGACTTTGATATAAATATGGCTGTTCTTGAGAGTCTGAGAGACAAATTTACTGTGTAAAAGGGATAGAACAAGTGTCCTGTAATATTCATAAAGTTACATCCCTAGAAAACCATTCACTGTATTCTTTTATATGCATCGCCTCTCCCTCTGAATCTTGTCTCCCGCACCGCATCCTGGTCTCCTTCTCACCTAAGAAAATCCGTAAAGGGGTAGGAAAACGCAGTTCTTTTGTGGTAAAATTATTTTATATCAACACGTTATCATCCATTTCACAGTCATCGCCACTTAAATGTTTCAGAACTAGTAAAAACATGGAATCGAACGATTTCAACACGCATTTTCGTGTTTGATCGGGTCCGATGTCCAAACTGTCTATTCACAAACGGAATTATTTTTGAAATCTATCACCGCCAACGGGTAATCTTATCATTTCTATGTAGTATGAAACTCTGGACGTTTTGGTAAAATGCATAATAGGTTAATAGGAGATTAAATTGTGTCCGAGGTGCACTGTTTTTCCTACCTTTTCTGTTCAGTCCCAGTCCTTGGCTCCTTATCGGAAGTATCATTGTCTCCTTTTTGTACAGTTCTCCAAAAGGAGATGGAGCCCGAGATTACCGGGCGAGAGATTGGTTGAATTGGGTTAAACGCCAGTTTTAATAGTATTTCAGTCATATCGCCGCGGGTGGAGCACTTAACATTGGATTCCTTGAATTTCTCAAACCAGTACAACCACTACATCATTTCCTAGCCTCCAGCTGCTATCCCGCTTAGGTTTACGATTATCCACCCATTGGTGAGAGATAAACGTCGGAAAGGATATGTGCCGCCGCCGGGGATCGAACCCATGACATATCCAATTATTGAAGATTGATAATCGCCAGAAAAGTCGAGAACAGTCGATAAATTTGGAGCATTTGAGTATATTGCCCAAAAGAATTGTTTGCTAATTTGCCGAATAAATGAATTTGAATTTGTAAAATACATTGTTTTAGATCCATGTTACCGTTTATAAAAGATTTTACAAAACACAGGAAAAAAGTAAATAGATTTGCGAATGTCGATTGCGGATCGATAGACGGGCCAGGGATCGACCGGTTGGCTGGTCGGTACATTTCGTGCGCAACTCCTCCTATATTTCTTGACAGAGTTTGGTGAAATTTTCACCGAATATTTGTATTCATTTGAATTAGCGCTTACTATCAGCAGTTTGTGATTTGATGTCGCGTGATGCAAAAAGGACACTTATTTTCAAAATTCTTGTATGCGCAACTGCTCCTATAATTCTTGGTGGATTTTGAAATTTTCTCTAAATGTTTGTCTCCACGTGACCTAACGCATATCATGAGCATTTTGTGAATTTATGTTGTGCAATGCGAAAAGGACGCTTATTGTCAAATTTCTTATGTGCGCAAGCACTCCTACAATTCTTACCGGATTCAGTTGACGAAATCTTAAACAACAAATCGTTAGCTTATTGTAAAAACATCATAAGTGTCTATACTTTGTAAAGACACTTATGATGTTTTTGCACTAAGCAACCGAAACGAAATGTTTGTATTTATGTGACCTACCACATATTATCAGCGTTTCTTTGACTTAATGCTGCATTCCTTAACTTAATCCCAACAGGAAGCTCCATTTAGATATTAGACGGCGTTATTTTGCAATAATTTAATTTTTAGTTTCGTCTATCAAAAACGAGCGTTCTGATTGGTCGATAAAAAAATATTCATAACTCCATGAACAAAATATTTAGCACGCAGCGATTTTGTATGCTTCCGCAGAAAATAGTCCAATGCAAAAAGGTATCAAAATTTGTAAAGCTTTTGTTTTTTTTTTCGCTCGATGCTTATGAATTATAAGAAATGAAGAGCATATTTTTAGTTTTCATGGAGAAAATGAACCGAAAAACCTAATCACACAATGTATGAATCCGCTTCGCGTATTCATACAGTGTGATTAGGTTTTTCGGTTCATACCTCCATGAAAACAAAAAAATATTCTCTTCATCTCTTAAATATTCATGGCTAGTAACATGTAACAAAAAAGTAAAATGGATGGTTGGTGACCTAAACGTCGTAACTACAGCTTGAATAAGCTTTAGTTACGACGCTTAATTGGCCAAATCGGTAAAAATGCTTCATATAAACGTTGGCAAATGTCGGAGTTCAAAGTTTACATGAATGATTCGATAGGTCGATTGATTCTTTGGTTGACACCCGCTATCCGCCAATTGATCGACCACATATTTAAAGCATTTTCTGAGCTAAAGAGGGTTTGCAGCTTTTGTTTAAACTACTGCAAACTTGTGGTATTTTCAAGTCCGTAAATTATTCCTGGAATATTCTAATCACTTTGTTCGTAAAATTGGTCTTTTCAGGCATACGCTTGATGAGAATCAAATAGCTTTCATCCAAAATCGAATTGACGTGTTTTTGTTGTTTGTTTGTTTGTTTCGGATTCGAGGCTTGGGCCAATTTGAGATAGAATCGACGCCAATTTTGAGAAGGAATCGACAGGTGTTTTTTTTTTTTTTTTTTACAGCTGTTTTATAGAACTAAAAGTTCGCATTGTCTCATTTTCTCTCCCTCTAAGATAGTTATATGTGACAAGGTTTAAAGAAAATATTAATTTGACCATTCACTTATTTATAGATGTCATATCCTTCGTGAAGGAATGATGCATAGAGGTTTGTGGTTCCATTTGACTGGTCTGAAAGTCGTTTCGATCATAACTTGGCTATGTTGCATAAGCTAGTCTTAAACATTGCTATTTCAGATATACATTGTATATCATTGTCAATAGATATTTTAAGCTATCTACATCGTCTATAGATCTAGTAAATTGTTGAAATCATCACATTTATCATAGAAAACACACACACACACACCACCCCAAACCCCATCATAGAATGATTTTAAAGCACCTGAAAATATAAGCAGGAAATGATAGCAATACTTGCAATGGCCGCCGAAAACTCTGGAAGCTGTTCGTTCACATAGTAAATGATTATCTAATAAATTCTAGAAGATTGTAATATTTCGAAAATTGATAAATGAAATAACTACTACTAAAAGCTTTCCGTATTCAACAAACTATGAGGGGTGACTGTAAAGCCCGTATCGTAATGCATTGGGAAGAGGTTTAACCTATTCATTCTTCAACGTAGCGACCTCGCAAGATATACTTTCTCCAACAGTGTTGAATAATTAAGATACCTTGCTTGTAGAATGTAGAATCTCGGGCCTTAAATTGCATCAACAGATTATTTGACGCCATCACGATTGGAAAATGTCGGCCGCTGATTTATTTTTTAATGATTGAAAATAGTTAATACACAGAGGGTGCTTAATAATTCTCAACCAGCTTGCAACAACATTTCTTTATTGCAGCAATGGTAATAATGGATAATGCTGGAGCAATGTTCTAATGGAAGAGCAAAACCACTGACAGTTTTCCACCCCTTTTTCTTTTTTTTCCCCCCGAAGCTGCCTCATGAGGTCATCACAAGTCCTCTCGGTTGTAGCGTTACCTTTATCTACATCATCTAATGGCAACACACACACCGGAATTAAATAGCATTAAATAAATCAAAGTGCCGTACGCACTGTAATTGGTCGTCACTGAGAAATTGGACATATCGTTGCATTCCGAGTTTAGAATTATGGTAAAACAACTTTAATTTCTATTTCTTTCTTAACACGTAGGTTTTATCCTCGTGTACGATATATCCGTGAATGTTAATTAGAACTGATATTATTTTACACGAACATATGACCTTGATTCAACATGGGTACCGACAAGTTAGCAACTTTTTGTGAAAACTAGATTTTTAAAAATTCTCGATTGTTATATAGTCATGGTTAGATCATCCCTGCAAGCTTTTTTTATGAAGCCAAAAACAGAAAAATTATTGAAATATGATAACTTAAGTTTAAGAGCAAATGCTGACAGTAGGTTCATGAAATTTCAAAACCCTCTCTTTTTCTGGGCTGAAATTAACAAAATCCTAAACAGCGCTGATTATAATCAAAGGAAAAATCAATTTATACTATTCTTTGGGCGAATAAAGCATAATAATCAAATTTGCTCTCCAGCAGAACTTTCAGTACTTTGATAAAGTTAGGGCTGAAAAATAACTGAGTGGCAGTATCATCTATGTTTACACCTCGATATGATTGAAAGAATGGGTTGGTTAGACGCGTTCATCCTTGAAGTATGTATCTTTAAAGCGTGTGACCGTCCAGTTTTCCTTTACTCCTTTTGATAATTATTAACTTGTAAAATGAAATGATTTTTCTTCTGTTTCCCCGTCAGAATACACGTCCAGTTGGGCTAAAGGCAGTTTTGGTAAATTGCAGCGACACAATCTCGAGTTTATGGTTATACAAATTGGTCTATGACCAATTAAAAATAGAAACTCTTGTTTATCAACGGTCGTTTTTAGATATTTAAACAACTACATGTATTTAGAGATGTATTACAGCTAAGGTAGAATCTCTTATTACATGTATATTGATTAAGGAAAAAAATAAAATTTAAACTAGCTCCCCATTTTGTGTGAGAAGTGTCTTCTAAATCGACTAACTCGACAGAAAAATTCCATAGACTTTGTTCGGAAATAAGTTGTTTATTTGAATGAGGTTAGTGCCACTGTTAAAAGTGTTTCAGTCATATCAAAGCACCTAACCATGGATTCCTGGTATTTTACACACCATGGTGTACTACATTGTATCCGAGCTTCCAGCTAGTTCGGAAATGAAAAAGCGGATTGGTCGCAGACTGTGCAGACGACGCTGCCGAAAAATAAATAACATCTGTAGGCGAACAAATGCTGTATTTACGAAATCTTGCTCCCCAAATGACGTTAATATTTAATTTCGTAACATTTGCGACTTTTCGTGTGTTTTTGTATAAAGCTAATTTAATTATCTTATATCTTAAAATGGGGAAAACAACATGCGCATAATTAGAATTGTTTGTGAAGCCTTTCTTTGATAATTTTCAGTTTCAGAATGTTAGATGTCATCACTGAATTATGATTCTCTGTCACATTCTATATTCATAATCATTTTTATCTAGTAACATCTCGTGATATAGGAAACTGTTTTCTTTTCTTTCTTTTTTTTTGACACATTTCAAATGACTAGTTCTTGATCGAAAACGGTCGATTTACATATATACAGTATAAACCTCCAGTGGTGTTGTCCTAGTTCTGATTCCCTACTTGTTTAGTAAGTACTTACAGAAATACTGGTTCCACTATTCACATTGTGACCAGTAACGTTGAACTTCTGCAGGTTAACTCATTGTTGTCGTTGTTGTTGTGGGGATTGTGTGCTGTTTTTTTACCCATTACCAGACGACATAATTTTAGACGGATCCAAAATTAAAGATACTGCAGACAACAAGTTTTAGTTTATAAAATTAAAACAACAACAACAACAAAACGCCCCGGCACATTTGGGTAGAAAACGCTGCGGGTAATGAAGGTATTGCTGGTAACAAACAAGTTCTTCATTTTCCACAATGTTTTCAATTGCTTAATTGTTTTCTTAGGCGGCGTCTAAAAGCGCCATTGTGTGGGAATAGATTTGGGCTGTCGAGAGGTTCGTACCATCATCTCATCCAGCTGGCAATCTGAAACCAAAACTTGACAAACAAAGACCGTGTACTTAGCACTGAGTGGTGATCTGCGACCGTCATCAATGTCAAGCATTTATAGGTTTTCACTTTACTTAAACGCCGTAATTACCCGTTTCAATCTCTGGTGGCCTACCATCATGCACCCGGTTCACTATAGTGCATACCCGTCACAAGTTTCGTGCTTGCCCATCACTAATATAAAAGGAATTATCTAAAAGTTACCTTGAAAAGATTGATGGTTACCCGTCAGAGATAAGGAAATCTTAGGACGTTTTGTTTGTTTGTTTGTTTGAATGGGGTTTTACGCCGCTTTCAACAATCTTTCAGTTATATCGCGGCGGCTGGAGCACCTAACAATGGATTCCTGGTATTTCTCACACCAGTACCGCCATCACATCCTTTCCTAGCCTCCAGCTGCTATCCCACATAGGTCTACGATTATCGACCCATTGGTGAGAGACAAATAGTCGGAAAGGATGAGTGCCGCCGTCTAGAACATTTTGTAAACCCGTGATAGGCTTTTAACCCTTTACTGTATAATCACTGTTTTTTACGTCCTTCTGATTTTATACTTGTGAACACATTGTGGAAAAAGAAGAAATTGCTTGTAACAAGCAATTTCTTCTTTTTCCACAATATTTTCTACCCTACTGAATGGTCATTTTTCAAATTAAATCCACTATAAATTGTCGTCTGCAAAATCTTTGAAATTGGACAGGTCTAAAAAAAATTTAAAATCATGAGGAAAGGGTTAAAAACGTGCATTACAACATTAACGGTATAAGTACATTGTATCGAAGTAGTGCATGTCACTTTAATTTATAGAATAATGCATTTGTTAAGACTCGAAGTATTTTCTAGGCAACCTATCGTTTCAGTCGATAAATCAAGTAAAGCGATGTATTTGTATTTAAGTTTATTTATCGTCGCTACCGTAGCACATGCCCATATGAGCGACGCCCTCAGAAGACGGGGGATAGTGCAAGGATACAGGACGAAACTAGTACATGAGAGCTCCGTATGGTTCTTTAACCGTGCTCGATGGATAGCATCGTCACACGGGGCCTCGGTTTAACGTCTCATCCGAAAGACAATTAGTTAGTTAGTTGATATGGTCAGCCCAGGGCTCGAGCCCGTGAACTTGAGGTTTGGAGTCAAGTGCTCTACCAACTGAGCTAATCAGGCTGACCAGTAAAGCGATGAATAACGCAAGATTTTTGAACGAGTTGGAAGGGGCTTTCATATGCTCCATGTAGACGTCAAAAGAAACGACCGGGTGATCGACGGTTTCAAAAAGGGACGAAATTCATTTTTTTAAATAGATTATTTACTTTGTGATGATTTACGGTCAGAATATGAGGTGACCGTTAGCCAGATACTATATTTATTACAGCTGTGTTAGCGGTTACTGTAAGCGGCGTCTAGGTCACGGCCAACCAACGATTTGCTTTTCGATTCGTGTCACTTGCCAGGAACTTCGAAAATAACATCCTTTGACCTGCTTTGTCGGATGTCAGAGGGCCGCGTAGTCAGAGGTCCGTGTAATAGAACGATGGATCGCGGTGTAAAACAAGAGTTGTCAGCGGACAACATAGCTAGCCCTTTCATGTTATTTGAAACGGGGTTATATGTAAAGCACACATCATCATAGAGACAATGTCGTCCCCTTATGAATGCATGCGTGGGATACGAGTACCTTAGGATGACAATGACCAAGATATCTAAAGTCTAAATTTTGGGATAAAATATTTTTTTATGAATGGTAAAGAGTTTAAGATCACATGGTCACGGTTATTGCCCCCCCCCCCCCCCCCCCCCGAATGACAAGATTAAAGTTATTTAGAGTTGAATAAAAGGTCAAAGTCACAAGGTCAAGGTCATTGTCTCAAATCAAAGCCATCGCCTGATAAGTGCATATTTGAAATATGATATTCGTATATATATGTTCAGCGACCGTATATATGTTGTGCCCAATCTTGAGAATATGCCCATTCTTAAGAACGGGCAGACACATTTTGCCCATTCTTAAGAATGGGCGACCATTCTTAAGAATGGGCAATGCGGTTTGTATCTGTTATCGGAAGCGTTTTTTCGATCAATATCGACCAATATATTAAAGAATCGACCAACCAGTCGTCAGTCAATTAATAGATTAACCAATCAATAAATAAATGTTATATTTAACCGTGCGGGTTGACATATACAAAGCGAAGAGCTTTCACTTCTTTAGAACACAATTTTGTCGCACTTCTCAACCACATTCGGAGCAGCTCGCACCCCGAGATAAATAAACAGGTTTAATTTTTTAACTATTACAAGTCTCTAATCCAAACTGAACTCTAAATACTTTAAATAGTCAAGATGTATCACCTTGTGATAGATAACGCAATGTACTCATGATCCGTCAGGTCGTACCTGAACTATTTCGTACCGTTTTTGTTGGGTGGACGTATTGTTTCTATCGCTAGATTTGTACTCGTTGTTTTATACTTTAACCCTTTCATTTAGTGTACAATCCCAGTTTTTTACATTCCTGTGATTTTATACCTGACAAAACAATGAGGGAAAAGAAGAAATTGTACCAAGCCATTTCTCCTTTTTCTACAATAATTTTTACCTTGTAGGATGATTCCTTTCTAAATTGCACTCTCTTTTAATTGTCATCTGAAACTTCTTAGGACTTGGAAAAATCTAAAATATTGAAAAAAAAAAAAAACAAAAAAAACAGGAAAGTGTTGAGGGCTCTTATGCAAGGAATGGTTATAGGCTTAATTCTAGAACTGTTGCCTTTTACTTTTTAATGTAGTGACATTATCCTATTGCACCATATAGGGATTTATAATAGCATTTGATTAACCCATAGCCCGGTTGGTAGGGTATGATGTCTATGTGGGTCCACCCAGGTCCAAATAAAGACTTGGGCTCTACAGTTAAGGAAATTATAGAATTGTCAAATAATGCCTGGGAGGTAGAGTATAAAATGTGTGTGTAGGTCCACCTGAGTCGAATCATGGACCCGGGTTTTGCAGTTAAGGATAAATTATGATATTGACATGATGAATGAATTTGAATAGTCTTTTGAATGGTATAGATCAGAACAGAAATGGTTTGATTTTGTGTTTTGAAAGTTTTGAGCAATTTGTATTAAATACAAAATGCTCAGCTAATGTTTTAATCAAATTGCTATGAAAAAGAATGATAAAAAAGAAAAAAATATATAAACCATAAAACATCATTCACCAAATCAATTGAAATCAGTTGTTTTATTTCAATATCAGGTATCACAGCTGCACCCTCCTCCCTCCTTTAGGACCTGACTGATATAATCGCTTCCACCAAAAGGTTGACTTGTTAAAAAAAAACTTTCAGATGTTAAAAACATGAAAAAAATAAGATCCATTAAAACTGCATTTCAATAAGTCACACCTTCACTTGACCAAAGACTGATTGATTGCATGGGGCTTAACGCCACTTGTAACAGTATTTCAGTCATTCGCAGGGGCTGGAGCACCTAACAATGGATTCCTGTTATTTCTCACACCGGTACTACCACTACATCCTTACCTGGCCTCCAACTGCTATCCCACTTAGGTTTACGATTATCCACCCATTGGTGAGAGACAAATGTCCGAAAGAATATGTGCCGCCGCTGGGGATCGAATCCATGACATCCCATTTTGAAGTTGGACCAAAGACAAACAATAACAACACATATTTATTGAACTGACTTCCCTTACTTTTTAGTTTAAGCCACTTTTAAAAGTATTTCAGTCATATCATGGAGGCTTGAGCACTTACCCCTAGATTCTCTCATAGTGCAACAACAACATCTTTTCTGTGCCCCAGCTGCTCATTAGACTTGGGTTTACAATTATCTACCCAATTGTGGGAGGCAAATGTCTGAAAGGATTTTCGTCCCAGCCGGGATTGAATTCGTGACCTTGCAACTGGGAATGGCATATATGCTACTAACTGTGCTATGGCCGCAGTCCCCAAAAGTTATGGCAATGTGTTACAGTGTTTTCAATAGTCTTTATTTAACGCATCAAAATGTGGAGTTTAGTGGGCATAGGTTCAAGAGCACATACCAATTGAAATGCATTGTACAATCCAGTTAGCTCAGTTTGTAACACACTCTTTTCTAAATTCACAAGTTGTGAGTTCTAACCCCAGCTAAGCTATAACTCTTTCTGACATTTGACTCTCTCCAATGTAAAATATAAGTGATTATAAGTAGTTCCCTAAGTAGATGAGCATTTGGTGACCTTTATCGTTTGTCCCGGATTCACTATTGAGAAGAATGAGAAGAAGTCATGGTCAGGTGACCAGTTTCTGCATAATAACTGAATAACTGTTGCAATGGACATGAAGTTAGGTACCATCAATCCAAATGAAATGGACTTAAATCTTTTCAACAAGGAATTAAAACTACATGCTTTAACCCATCATTATAGATTGTACAGTTGTGTGGAAATACAGGTTGGCTCTACTTTTCTACGGGCAAGTAAGACATTTTACTTTTCCAGAATCTAAACAAACTTGTCTCCTAAACGGTGAAGAGATAGATTTAGAGAAAAAGTTGTTGTTAATGAAGAAAATGCTATTTTCTTCACTTACATCAATGTTTTACACCCTTCACTATAGAATCACCATAATTTCCCAATATATAACAAGTTTTCTTAACCCATTTCCAGGTGGCAAAATTTTAGACTGGTCTGAATTGAAAGGAGTTACAAAATACAATATATAGTTTATGAAATTTTAGATTTTTTTTAACTTACTGGTTAGAAAATATTGTTGAAAATGAAGAAATTGATTGTTGCAAGCAATTTCTTCATTTTCCACAATGTTTTCAAATTGTTTTTCTTTAGGGGCATCAAAAAGTGTGACTGTAAGGGAATGGGTTTAGATCTGTTTTGTACCATTCCAAGATATGCCCTGGTATTTACTTGTCCTTCAGCAAGTTGCTTTGAAAAATGTACTCTTTCCCAAGAAAATAAACCTGTCATGTCAGAAAAATGGGCATGTGAATTCCACACCCATGAGTTTGGACCATCAAACCTTGGTGAAGAAGAACAATTTTTCAAATGGGTCTTGCATGGCTAAATGGTAAGGTCTGCAGACATGTAATCAGCAAGAATTCAAGGATTATGGTTTTGAATCCCAGCTGCACCACTGGTCATTTGGGTTTGTCCTTGGGCAAGACATTTCAGGGCTGAAGCCTAGCACTAGCGGTATGCAATAAATAATTGAACTTTACTGTCAAAGAATATTCAGAGAGGCATTAAACCTAATTCAAACAAAACCTTTCTTAACTCTTTACAAAGTTTAAGACTTACTTTGTCAAAATTCAAAGAAGTTGCAGACAACAATGAAATTAGATTGCAATTTGAAAGGAAACTAACCCACAGAGTAGAAACTATAGTAGGAAAAGAAGATATCACTTGTTACAGGCAATTTCTTCTTTTTCCAAAATGGTTTCTCAAGTATAAAATCTTAAGGACTTATAAAGTAGGGATTGAACAGGTAAGTGTTAAATATTAAAGAATATGCCTATTAAGAACATACAAATTCTTTTCAATCTAATAAGAATTAATACTTTCGGAATCAACAAAGATGGTCAGTAAATATGCTCTCCACACAGAGTTAATTGCTAAAAGCTAACATCTGTTGTGTTGACTTGATCACTCATTTATCAATGTTGTCAACACAAAGTCTATTGTTTTTCAGATTTTAATTTCAAGTTTATATCACCCAATAAAATGCAATGTCATTGACATCACTGTTCATGCAAACAATCAATATCTCCATTAAAGGGGTGATCAAAAGCAATCAGTCATTTAGCTCAGTCCTGGTCACAATATGTTCATGGTGAGTTTTTGTGATCCTTTAATGTTGGGCATAAATTCAGCAATACCACTTTAGATTTCACAATTTTTAGTGGGTTTTGCAAAACTTACAGAAATTTCTGAATGGTCATTAGGAAGATCCCTTTGGACTTAGATGACATTCTGTCCTATTTCACAGGAAAACTGTTCTTAATGCCAGTTTCCTCTTTACAATGCAACAGGTGCTTAATTTTGGCTCGATCTTTCTCAAACTTGCTGGAAGTGGTTATATAGTAATGAGGAGTATTCCTAGTGAAAAGAGTGACATTCTGTTAAATATCACATGAAAAGATGCCTTAGTGATCATTTTGCTCAGCTGATTTAGCTCATTCATTCATGCAATGTTCTCTCAATCCTGGGGCTGTGAGTTTGAACCCCGTCTCAGCCAACATTCTCTCTGACAGCTCATCTTGACAAGGCTCTCACATTTGGTCATATGATCTGTTATGTGCGTATGTTGTATTAAAAGTGGAAGGTTGTAATAGATGTAACTTGTGGTTTGCTTGTGTGAGAAATGACAGGAGCCATGGTGAGGTGCACCAGTCATATGATATCCATGTATCAGAAATACTGTTGAAAGTGTCCTTAAACACCATTCAACGAAAAAACCTTGATGACAATTTCCTATAATTACAGCTATACAAGTTTTTCACATTCTCTTACATGCAAGGAAGATCCATGTATTGAATATCATAAAAAGGGGCCTTTACCTTTCCTGTTTGTCGAAATTTAAAATTGTCCAATTTGAAAGAAGCTGCAGACATCAAGTAAAAGAGAGTGCAATTTGAAAAGTAACCAACGTATAGGGTATAAAATAATTCTGGAAAAGAAGAAATTGCTCGTTACAAGCAATTTCTTCTTTTCCCACAATATTTTTGCTAGTATGAAACCATAGGGACCTATAAACCAGGGATTGAACAGGAAAGTGTTAATGACAATTGCCTTGTTATGGCTTACAAGTAAAAAATCTTGGCTTAGTCCCTGTGTTTTATGCTGTAGGGGAATGCCCAATCTTTTTTTATGTGGAAGTTCCAATATCAAATATAAGAGCATATTACACCCAATATCAAGAGAAACTGGGTCATTCATACAGGTTAACAAAATGTTAGACTGATCAAAGTTAAAAGAAGTTGCTGACAACAATTTCATCATGACTTGAATTATGATAATCTTTGGGTTTTGGGTAAAACCTTTGTAGATAATGAAGAAAATGGCTTATAACAAGTTTATCAAAGCTTTTGAAATGACAGGTATCAAAAAGTGGAATGGTGTGGGAATGGGCTAGGTGAAAATATCCTAGCAACTCAAACCCATTATCACACAACAAATTCTAGACTGGTTTTAATTGAAAAACTTACAGTTGACATTTCAAATCGGACTAAGATTGGAAAGTAACTGCCAAATAAAGAAGTCATCTGGGGAAAAGGAGACATTACTTGTTACAAGTCTCCTTTCCCCTCAAAGTTTTCTGTGATCATATTTCCTCAGGTTGCCAAAACGTGAAATTGTCTGGTCATGGGTTAATTAGTCAAATTGGTAGAAAGAATCATAATGCTAACAAAATAATTATTTTCAATCAAATATCAAGTAAAAAGGGGACTAAGTATCTATAACAGCTTTGAAGCTCATTTTATACTTTTATACCCTGCGTCATAAGATAGGGGGCATATTGTTTTACCGTTGTCCGTCTGTCTGTCATTGAGTCTGTCTGTCTGCAAAACTTAATAAAAAAACTTAGCATTACCAATTACTACCAGCCTATTCAAGATACATCTCCATAATATGCATCTCCTAATTTCAAGGTCAAGGTCATGTGATAAAGTCAAGGTCACATACCAAGATCAAACGCAAAAAACCAAAAAAAACACTCATGTACAGCGGGACAAACACATCTTGTTTGCCTTTACAGTTTTTCCACCCTTAAGATATCTCAAAACCGTAATAACTCTGTTTTTTGCAAATTAAACAGGAGAGAGGAAAAACATTCTCATTTTGTCATTTCTAATTTACTAAAGGAAAAATTCTGAACATATTTTCCTTTTTTTCATTAAAAGAAAATACTAAGAAAAGAAATTGAAAAAAGGTTTTATATAATGAGTTATGTAAATGTGTGAGTTACTATAATATTGCACTGAAACAGCTCTATTTTCTAAAAAAGAATCATTGCATTACTGTAGTAACTACAGGTACTACTGTATTGCATACTAATTCTGATGAATTTTATGAAAAAAAATCTGTTCAATAATGAAGTAAAAGATTAATAAAGCTTATTAAATGGAGATGCCTGGATTAAAATTATATGCATTGTTGATAGGTTTCTTGAAGTATGTTACTGCAGCTTGAATACCTTGCTGTAGTTACATAGTTTTGATATCCCTCAGGCAATATACAATCTAACTTCTACTAGCCTAACATCAACCTTGCCTACTAATTCTTGCAATAATAAAATACAAAATAAGTGTTTCAATACAAAAAAAATTATTTTAGTAGTTTGCTTTTGGGCCAATTCTAACTCTGGCTGAAGGGGATTTGTCATTGCGTTGACTCTGTCATGACCCAATAAAACAGTTTGTTATAAATTTTCCACAGAAAATATTTCATGGATTTAAAACAAATTTCACAGGGATTATCCTTGGGTCACCTTTTTTTCTGATTCCCTAGGTTAATCTGAAATGATTTTTTTTATTGGCTAGTCCAATCTCATAAAATCCCTGACTTTGCAATGGAATAAAGAAAGAAATCTTCTGCCAAACCATAAGGCCTTGAGCTTTGATTTGATGGGGGGAATCTAAAATCATCGCTCTGTAAAACATATTTAAATTTTGTTATCTTTCATTTGTTTTTGCCTATGAGTTGTATTGGGATATTATGCTGGTTAGAACAGTATATCAGTAACATTCAATTGGTTTAACCCATTACCACACAATGACACCTTCTGACGCCCAAGAGAGACAGTTGGGAAACATGGTATGAAATGAAGATTTCTTCATTTTGCACAATGTTTTCTACCCAGTTAGTTGAAAAATCTAAAATTTTGTGAACTTTAAAATGTTGTCTGCAACCCCTTTCACTTTGGGCCAATCTAAAATTTTGTCGTCTGATATTGGGTTAATTATGCATCTACATAATGCAGACAACAATATGGTTGGATGCACTTTGAAATGAAATCATTCTATGTAGTAGAAAATATTGTGGATAAAGAAGAAATTGCTTGTTACAAGCAATTTATTCTCTTTCCACAACCTATAAATCACAGCAGGGTAAAATCCTGACATGGAACAGGTGAGATAGCAATAACATACCAATTGATTTAGTATATCATTGAAAGCTTCTTGTTGTAATAGTGATTTTTGCCATTTCAATGTTAATATTACATGTACCTTTATTTTCACTTGTATGTCATGGATTAGAAGTTAACTCATTTAACCCATTCCCACACAGTGGAATTTTAGACTGGTCCAAATTGAAAGGAGCTGCAGATGACAATTTCAAGTTGATGGAATTTTAAATTTTTTCGTCTTTTTGTATAGAAAACATTGTGGATAATGAAGAAATTGTTTGATCCAAGCAATTTCTTCAATTTCCACAATGTTTTCCAAAGCCTTTTCGTTGAGGGGTGTAAAAAGGAGGGATTGAGTGGGAATGGGTTAACTACTTTGAAGAGAACAGCTATATTGAAGTCAGTTGTTTGTTTGTATGGTAATTAATGTCACACTTTAAAGATCTCCAGTTATATCATCACTTAGTCCACCTATCCCTTTCCTGTACAATCTCTGGTTTTAAGGCATTGTAATTTTAAACTTAGAGAACATTGTGAGAACTTTTGAAAAAACAGGAAAGAATTATTAGAGTATTCAAGAGCTTCCTCCGTATCAGTAAATGTAGGCCTAGTCTTTGAATATCTTGCCCCAAAACATACATACTTATGTGACAAGCAGTGCAGTCGTAGAGATTCGAACCTGCAACCCTCAAATTCTCTCAGATTTAAAGCCTGCCACTACTGAGACATGCAAAACCCTTGGTTGATTGTCCAACCCAACAGGCTAGCTATGAGGGAAACTTCTTGGCTTATTTCTGCTTTTTTTTTCATTTAACCTATTCCTACACAATAACACTTTTGGATGCCCCTCAAGAAAAACAATTGGTGAAACATTGTAAAAAATGAAGAACTTGCTTGTTGCAAGCAATTTCTTCATTTTTTTCATTATATTTTCTACCCAGAAATTTTAAAAGAAATCTAAAATTTCTCAGATTTTAAGTTTTTGTCTGCAACTCGTTTCAATTTGGGCCAGTCTTAAATGTTTGCATCTGGTAATGGGTTGAATACGAATTTGTATTTCATGGATTTGATACATTTACATTTTAACCTGTAAACATAGCTTATTTTATATTCACTTGCCAACTATTTAATTACTATCTTTCTTTTTTATTTGTTTGCTATTTTCAACTGTATCTCAGTTATATCAGGGCAACTAATGCACCTAACCATGGCTTCCTATTGTTTTCCATACCAGAACATCAACATTCAAGGAGCTACCATATAATGTCAATAAAGAGTACTTATCATTTGGCCATTGGTGAGAGACAAATTAATCACACATGCAATGACACATGTTGATAATGAATATAGCTTTTCTGTGGTTCAAACTCATGACCTTTGGATTCAGGATCAATTTTGGTGCAACCCTACTCGAATATGCTGGATTTTTTTATTGTACTGTTAATGATTTAAATTTTTTATGTTGACATTCCATCCAATATAGCTACAGCTCTACCCTTGCAGTTTGGGATAAACCTTTCTAAAACATGCTGAAAATGTTTGTATTGTCATGGGGATGATCTCCATTACCCATTACCAGATGGCAAAATTTAAGACTGGTCAATATTGAAAGGAGTTGCAGACGACAATTTAAAGTTTATGAAATTTTAGATTTTTAATCTCTCTGGGTAGGAAACATTGTGTAAAATGAAGAAATTGCTTGTAACAAGCAATTTCTTCATTTTACACGATTTTTTTCCAGTTAGTTTCATGTGTTAAATTATCATGGTTCCATTCTGCCTATACCAGGGGAAAAGCTAACTTCCTTGTTCCACTCAACATATCACTCTTTTGGCTCAAGCCTGCTGAAATTGTATGTTTGATGCCTATGGAACATGGTAACATTCCATCCATTGTCGCTGGAAAAGGGGCTTTAGTGACTAATTCATTGGTACTGCACTATAGATCATAATATTCAGCTCAACTGGCTAAAAGCCATGGGGTTATTGACAAGGCTTGGTGTCTGTTGTGCATCCAGTAATCTCTCTGTCCGTAAGTTTTACTGTAAAAATCCTCTCACCAGAGTACTGAACTGAATTCAACCAAATTCACAGAAATGATCCTTGGATGACATTTTATCAGATTCCTTCAAAGAATTGCGATCAGATGGAGAACATGAGAATGGGTGGTAAATTATATGTTGAAAGTTTAAAAAAAAAAACACTCAAAAACCAGTGGATAGATCTCAACCAAATTTTGTAGGATGGATCCTTGTGTGACCCTGAATCAGATTCCTTCAAACAAATTTGATCAGATGAAAATCATGTCTTTGACCCATTCCAACACAATGACACTCTCTGTCACCCCTCAAGAAAGACAATTGAGAAAACATTGTGTAAAATGAAGCAATTTGCTTGAACCAAGCTATTTCTTCAATTTCCACAATGTTTTCAAAAAAATTGAAAAATTAGAAAATTCACAGGATTCAATTTGTTGGCTGCAACTCTTTTCAATTTGCACTGGTCTAAAACTTTGTCAGATGGTTAAGGGTTAATGGGCAGGGCTAATTTCCAAATATGGTGAAAACTTTGAAGAAACTTTTTCTCACAAACCAGTTGATTGATTTCATTCTTATTTCACAGGGATGAGCCTTTGGTGACTTTCATCAGATTATTTAAAAGAATACTGATCGGTTTTAAAATGTGCATGGGTTAAATGGGCGGGTCTTATTACCAAAAATGGTAGACAGTGAAAACTTTTATTTCTCAGATACAAGTCGACTTATTTCAACCAAATTTCACAGGAATTATCCTTTGGAGACCCTTTAACAGATTTCTTCAATGAATTTGATTGTATGAAAAGCATGGCTTTTTCCTGGTGGGGGGCTAATTTCCATATATGAAATATATTCTGAAAACTATAAAATCTTCACAGAATCCTGTGGATGGGGATTTTTAACCAAATTTCACAGGAATGACCCTCAGTCTTTGTCAGATACCTTCATTATAACCTTGGTCAGTTGAAAAACATGGCTTTTATGTCCATGGCATATAATGGATATTTTGAAGATTTTGTAAATACCTTTTCATTTGAATGAATTTTACATACCTTAACTTGACTATTGTAAAAAAGTGAAAAATTTTAAATGCTTCTGTAGAAATATTTCAAAGAATTCATTGCCCAGATTTATTTGCCAGATATGGCAAAGATAATTCAGTTTATATTGAATTCTGTGGCCGCCGCAATATTGCTTTCGGTAGCATGTCAGACTCCTTATCAGCTAGGGTGTTCCATGTTCAGTTCTGGGTTTGCAGCAAATGTGCTTTCCAACATTTGTGGAGGCTGGGAAAGGATGTAGTGTGCTTGTGAGAAATACTAGGAATCCATGGTTAGATATATATGAAGTATTGTGTTGTCTTAGAGGCAATGTAATTGTAACTACTCATCTAATCACCCTTTTTGCCTATTGTACTTATGAAACATGCTTCAATGTTTGTGTAGTCACCAAAATGGCCCCTTTATAAAGGCATGGTTACTTTAGTAGAATAGATGACATGAGATAGAATGATTTAGCATTACATTGTTACTCTTGTTTGTAACCGATTACCACACCGCCCTGAAGAAATATGATAAAGGAAAATTTGAAGCAAAAGGAGCAAATGGCTTGTAACAAGCAATTTCGCCTTCTTGCCAAATATTTCCTACCTTATTTGGTGCTTATTTCCAATTTGAGTAGACTTTGCAAAATTTTCTGCAGCTGAATTCTTTCAGGTTTAACTTATCTAACATTTGTCTGGTAATTGGTAAACACATTCCCACACAAGAAAATTTTACAATGGTCCAAAAATTGAAAGAAGTTGCAGATGATAATTTAAACTCAATGAAATTTTAGGTATTTCATAGTCCTGGTTATAAAACATTGTGGAAAATTAAGAAATTGCTTGTTACAAGCAATTTCTTTACTTAACACAATGTTTACCAATTTTTTTTTTGGTTGTTGTTGTTGTTTTTGGTGGTGTCAAAAAGCGCTATTGTGTGGGATTGGGTTAAAAGGTTTTTTCCTTTACGATGCTGTCCGGTGATCTTGCGCATCTAAGGTAACTTCCATAGTGCGCAAGATCACCGGACGCGCAAGATCACCGAACACGACTATCAAGGTCCTACCGTTTTTACTGAGGCGTAAAACCTGTAATTGTCACGGTTACAATTCGTTGAATAACCTCACACAATAATGTCATATATGCCTGATTTTTAATCAAAAGACGGGTTTACACTCTGACAGAATACGGTAGAAACAGTCATAGTGACATCGTCATTTCTTAAGGATTGACTGCGTTCCGTCTTCGTGTTTTCTAACATGGAAGATTGATGTAGCTTTCAGAATAAGATTACGTAATATTAGATCTTATTGATCTTACAAAAACAATATGATCATGATATTTTATTTTGCCATGGGACGACCCTTTAAAAAGATTATTGGTTCACCGGAAGTTATATCGAACGACTGTAGTGAAGCCGTATCGGAGTGTTTTTTTGGGTTTTTTTTTATAATAACGTTTTATTATGGTATATATTACGTTTCACATACAAAGTAAATTTTCCAAAATCAATATTTCTTACAGTTTTACCAACGAATAGGCCTGTTTTCGTATTGAAATCGATGTTTTGCCCTTTCTTAAGAATGGGCAAAGCCTTGATTTTACCATTTGCCCATTCTTAAGAATGGGCATTCTCAAGAATGGGCACGACATATATAGTGAATATACGGATCTCGCTATCAATGTTGTAGATTATGACATCCTCAATTAACTCGAGTCAATAAAACAACTTCTGGGAAGATAAACCATCGAAATTCTAATCTTCCTGTTACGTCCCCGGCTACAAAAGAAATACGGATGAATAAAGCATCAACAAAAGCAAATGTTGCTAACCCTAGTGAGAGGCGGGAGTTCAGGGTCTGTGCAAGGTAACAAACTCTTTTTGCTATAATGAATGCTTTGTCTAGTGGTTACATCCCTTGCATTGTGAATAACTCCCGGAAGACCTATTTGCATGATTCGAAATAGTCCTAGAATTTAGTCACATGTAAATCATTTACTTGATAAAGGTGGACAAGGTATATAAAATCGTCCACTTTCTGCAGTTTAACACCACAAATATATACCATTGTATTATTTTGAAATTTATTGCGGAGTATTGCGAAATGTCCATGATGAGTTTTGTGTTAATTCGCCGAACCACTTTCCTTTATTCGCGCTACTTTTAGCAAAGAACATGTCACAATATCAATCCGACAAAGATGGGTGAGTTTCCGATTAATCAGCGACCCAATTTAACACAGTTTAGATTCATTTGAAAATATAGTGTATTAACTACATTTCTAAATGATAAACAACATGAAGTTTCTGTTAAAAACTCGTTTATTTTCTGGATTCTCGAGTGTGTGTATAGCCGGTGTCATGGCTGCCGTGTAATTTGGAGCACGTGTGACTGTCATGATTCGGCCCATATGGTTGTATATGGAAATTTCCGAACATCGGTTATTTTGAACATTTTTATTGACATAGTTTTTACGAATACATAACTTCATTAGGATAAATTTAAACATCTAGCAATTCGATACTGTACTTCCGTCATATTTCATCTGTAAATATTCGGCCAAGAAATCCTAGAGAGAATATGGATATCAGATAATCTAAATCTACATCAAGCCCAACAATCGATTGCCGATTATAACTGAGTAGTTAGTATGCTAATAGTCGGTAAAGAGCTGAGATAACAGACTTAAGATATTGAAATCGAATATAATATTACTTGAGGTAAATTACATTTTCCTCCTCTCACTGGTTTTGAGTCCATTACAAAATCACATCCAAACACTGTACTTGACCATTTCCTAGCTGTGATATCGTAGCTACCATTCCACATACTGTGTACAAGTGAAGGACAGAAGTTAGTAGATTGTCGCTTCCTGGCCATTTTCATGATTTATCATATTATGTAGTATGCTCTCATTGTTTTAGCAAAGAGTGTACATGTCACACCTTTGATCTTTTTGGTTTCAAATACATGTAGTGTAACTCTGGCCTTAAATAATTTTTCTTTTCGTCACAGCAACAGAGTTCTGGATTTTAACCAGTGACAATAAGCAAAAGGTTGTCCTTCTGTATGAGTAAGAAAAAAAGGCATTATATGGTTTGAAGAGAAACAAAGTAAGCTAATAAGAAAGGAACAGTTAAGTTGCAAAAAGCCCAAATCCACATGGTAAATTCAATTACTTTGACTGTAGGAAATCATCCATCCACAAGCAGTGATCTGTTGAGCTGTTGAAGCAGGGAAAAGTTCATGATTGTCTATGAATAATTTGGGACATTTTGAAAAATGATGCTTCACGCAAACAATATAGATGACGGGCTTTGGAACCAAGGGATAGTGTTCCCATGGTCTTAAAAAAACTGGGAACATCTATATATTTTTTAGACAATAGTGAAATAACAGCCTTGGCAGATCAAGATATATTGACTTGTGATGTATAAATGGCTATGGTCATCCTGTATAAGATATTCTCTAATTTATGACCATGCCAAGGGAATGAAAAAGGACAGCAAAAATTTAGAGCAGGCAATAGAAAATTGGTATAGATTTAATTGGTGCTTTACAACCTTTTAGAAATCCAAATATATTCTTTAATTTTTTTTCCAGAAATCTTTTCTAGCATTTTAGTCATGAAGACTCTTGTTGATGGTGTCATAAGTCATAAATGGAGCAATTTAGGTTGTCGGCTCAGGGTTTTCCCTCGACTTTCAAAACTTGGGGTCATTTTGCCATACTATGACCCCTTTCAAAGGAGATAAAGAAGGCTGCTAAGAATTTTTGGGGGTCATTCCTAAAAACTGAGGGTCCAAATTCAAAGAAACAGGGGGTCATGGAAAACACTGTCGGCTGAAAAAAATGAATAAATGACCAATATTTGGTGTTTTGTGATTGGGTTTGGAATGTGAAAATCAATGAAATGATTCTTTTGATCCGCTTTTGACTAGTCGAAATGATACCACTTTTGAATTGGTTTATCTTCCTCTTGCAGGCCTCAACAAGAGACCCTTCAGAATGACAGCGATATGGTTATCGAGGTATGTATATACCAGTTAAACATTTTGAATGCCTTCAATCTTCATGCTGAAAACAACAACAACAAAAAAACCATGGAACATAGTAGAACCCTTTTAATTGCAACCCTGATCATTTACTGTATAGTAGCAGTTGTCTATATAGACAAACATTTGATTATAAAGAAAAATCTTCTTTAAATTGACTCAGTTATTTTATGTAAAAGTGTTGACAAATTTGAGTTGACATTACCAGAATTCCACTGTATATATACATAATGAACCTACATTAAATGAGATTACAAAATTTTAATGATTATTTGAATTACACTTCATCTCTGCTATAACGCTGTTGGTGGGGTTAAAGAAATGAAACAGCAGAAGAAGTGGAGTTATGCTATAACGCCGTCCACCCTGGGCCCCCCCCCCCCCCCCTACGGTAAATGAAAATTTCAACCATCAGAATCGAAATCATACTGTAACAAGTTTAATTTTATACAGTCGAAAAATGAGATTTTAGCAGAAACTGAAGAAATTCAGTGTGTGGAGAATTATTAAAATCTTTCATAACCTTCCTGGATTTGCATAATCCGTAAATTTCTACAGGTCTACAATATTGAGAAGCTAGAATTTTATCCCGTGACATGTTTTATTATTATGATAGTCATCGGCATCAATCAAATTGAATTTACACGGACGTAAATATTTTCTTCCTTAGACAAAGGGATAAAATCTTAAGTATTCCGCATAGCAATGTCTCCTTTGAGACCGATGAGTTATTGAACACCAGGGATTACTGAAGTGTTGAGAAAATGTCACATGAATCAACCTTCAAACCTCTTTTGCAGTAATGGACATGGTCTATGTTTTAGCATTGTTAAAAACACAGTAACAATAAATCAACAAAGTCTTCATCTGAACCTGCCGCCGTCATAGCGCAGTTGGTAGCGCGACGGACTGTCAATCTAGAGGTCCCGGGTTCGATCCCCGACGGCGGCACTCATCCTTTCCGACTATTTGTCTCTCACCAATGGGTCGATAATCGTAGATCTATGTGAGATAGCAGCTGGAGGCTAGGAAAGGATGTAATGGTAGTACTGGTGTGAGAAATACCAGGATTCCATTGTTAGGTGCTCCAGCCGCCGCGATATAACTGAAAGATTGTTGAAAGCGGCGTAAAACCCCATTCAAATCATCTGAACCTAGTCATTTATGAATCAGGAATTCACACTGACTAGCTGCACACGTACAAAACTGTATTTAACTTTGTAGCCGATAACTTTTAATCGTAAAAATGAAGGTCATAATAGTCGAAAAAATTCATGACGGCAGAATGTCTAGTTTCATAACGACTAGAGTAAAAAATTCAGTCACCAAGAATTCTCACAGGGAACATGTCTGGCACATGTCATCTCCAGAAACTCTCCCATAAATAGCTGAACATCTGGCGACAACGCCTTTGATCACCTTTCCTCCCAATAATAAAATAAACTGTACCCGAAAAACTTTAGTAGTTTACTTCATATTTGTCAATAAGCTTTTTGCTGTGTGTTTGATCATACAGAATGGGATTCAATTTTCGGATTATTGAAAGAAAAATAACAGTATTTTATTTAATCTACCAATCATATCTATCCCGTTTTGGATGAGAATCATTTGATTTTGTGACATGTAGATTTAAATTCACACATTTTCTGTATTCAGCAAAAACATCGCAACTACGACTGATCGTTTTCAAAGCATATTGTTGTGATCTTGATGCCACTATCCTCTATGAGCTCAGGATAACTGATGACAATGAAGTGAAATCAAAAATAGGCTCAAGTCAATATGTCTAATTTCATGGTCAGCAATACTTTCACACCAGGTCCTACAGTGGACTGAAGAAAATTAAGAATGCCGAGAGAGAAACAAAGTGTAATATTTTAATCGCATCATCTTCAACTTTAGTAACTGAAGGATATGGAGATGTGTGCCTATTCTCTATTGACTTAAAAAATATCAATGACCTAAGGCATAAATCATCTCAATGTGATGTCAAACAGTTTGACCAAACAATCAAACTGATTTTTAAATTGAAACTCTACGTGTGTCATCAATCAAACAAAGCAATTATCTGTGATCTAATGCATCAATCGCCACGACCGTCCACTGTTAGATGTTAAAAACTCACCTGGCTTCGGGTAATTGTCGATTTTTATGTGCAACCCTTATTTTTTTAGCGGACTGAAGATCGAGGTCAAATCGACATTTATGTCATATCTCGGCATCAGTAACGAAAAATGCCCCCCCCCCTTCCCCAATTTTGGGAGCCAAGTGAATACCGCATTTTAATGGAGTTGGCGTTGTGCCGGGTAGCATCATAAAGGAGTTGAAGTGTATTTGTGCATTAGCAACTTTTTTGCTTAAAATTTTCATTTCATAATATCTACTTTTAATTAGTAATTGAGAAAGAACTGATCAGTATGATTAGCTGTTTAAAATTCATTAGATTTCAAAACACAAAAGTGTCATTCAATTCACAATTGCAGAGTAACTGGGACCAGGTGGTCGACAATTTCGATGACATGGAACTGCGCGAAGAACTCTTGAGAGGAATCTATGCTTACGGTTTTGAGAAACCTTCAGCAATTCAACAAAGAGCCATTATTCCTTGCATCAAAGGTAAAATGATACAGGGTAACACAGACCAAATTCATTCAAAATAGGAGCATTTGCATGATGCTTCCAACTATGTCTTGAATACTTAAACACAAGTGGTGTGGAATTCTATACAGGGCATTTAGATTTATCCCTAATCGCCTGCAGAAGCCTTGAGTCAATAAGTAGCTATAGCAGGGCTTATGCTAGCATTTGAAATTGAGGAGTCATTCATGCCTTCAAAATCAAATTTTAGGGATCAAAAATGATTTTGGAGGGGTCAGACCTACAATATGAGTGAAATTTGAAGGTTTAACCCTTTATCAGACGGCAAAATTTTTAACATCCAACTTGAAAGGAAATGCTGTCATCAATTTAAAGTTTTATGGAATGAAAGATTTTTTCGATTTCCTGAGTAGAAAACATTATATTAAATTAAGAAATTGCTTTGTTCAATATTCGGTACATAGGTAGCCTTGGTCAATACTTTTTTTTATTGTTGGTCACATTTTTAGGCTAAGGTAAAATTTAAAATGTGATCAAAACAGTAGACAAGACTGGTGTTTATTAAGATAAAATTGATAATTCTTTAATAAAAAAGTACAATAGTCTTTTGACATATTAACAGCATTCTTTATGAGGGCATCTGTTTTGCTTCAACACCTTAAATGGCCGCCGTCATAGCGCAGTTGGTAGCGCGTCGGACTGTCAATCTAGAGGTCCCGGGTTCGATCCCCGATGGCGGCACTCATCCTTTCCGACTATTTGTCTCTCACCAATGGGTCGATAATCGTAGACCTATGTGGGATAGCAGCTGGAGGCTAGGAAGGGATGTAATAGTAGTACTGGTATGAGAAATACCAGGAATCCATTGTTAGGTGCTCCAGCCGCCGCGATATAACTGAGAGATTGTTGAAAGCGGCGTAAAACCCCATTCAAACAAACAAACAAATCAACACCTTAAACTTGTCTGTTAGTTTGTCAAAATTCCAATCTTGAGGGTCTACACAATTAACATTGAGACTTTACTTGGCCTAATCATCAGCAACTCTTTTAACAAATTTCAGTAGTATTTACCTTTTTAGCTCACCTGAGCACGAAGTGCTCAAGTGAGCTATTGTGATCACCTTTCGTCCGGCATCCGGCCGGCGTACACCGTCCGTCAACAATTTCCTGAAACAACATCTCCTCCCAAACCACTGGGCCAATTTGAACCAAATTTGGCAGAAATGTTCCTTAGGTGGTCCCCTTCAAAAATAGCTAAAAGAAATTAAATCCATTAAAAACTATGGTTGCCATGTTAACAATAGTGAAATTTCAAAATAATCTTTAAAAATCTTCTTCTCCTGACCCAGAAGGCGTAGAGCCTTGATTTTTTGCATGAAGTATCAGTATATTGATTTCTTACAAAATAGCTAAAATCATGATCCTCGGGTCTCCTGGGGCGGTGCCAGGGGGGGGGGTATTTGCAGGAAGCATCAGTTCACAGTCTTCTTTCTTATTTCTGAAATTATAACCCATGGATCCAGAGGGAGGAAAAAGTTTTTTCCTTCTTTGAAATCAGCACTTATGCCTTGGAATTTGCAATTTAGACTTTTGGATCCCCAGGTTCATAGTCTTTATTTGTTAGTGTGGCCAATTTGTATCATAATCCTAACCTAACATGAAATTAGACTGTTGAAATAAAAAAAGCCTTTATCTAAGGTGAGTGCCCCAGGGCCAACAGCCCTCTTGTTTGTCTGTGTCTGTCAGTATAGTCATCCAAAAACTTCTGACATTTTGTAAAATCTCTGGTGTTACTGAACACATTCACTTGATAAGAGCAAACTATACCAATAAGGTGGATAATTAAATGAATTTTTGAATTATGCCCCTTTTTTGGCTTGAAAGTTTTACCCACTATCGAGCATTCAAACAGCCTAATGGCATCTGCATGTAGTGCTCTTGTTTATTTTTACTTAGGCTGTAAATGGAGAAAACTCAAGGTATTACTATGGCCATGTAGTTGTTCTCATGCAAAAGCATTTTGTTATATTTTTCTTTAACCCAATTCTCACATTTCACATGTTTGTACATTTAGATGAAAGCAAATGTACTCCACTTGATTCAGTCTCTAGAGATCATGGTCAGAGCTGGAAAAAAGCTCAAATTTTAACCTTGCCCAAATTATTTCATACCGTCCCACTTTCAGAATAGTTTGAATATTTCAAATCTAGCAAGTGTGATGTACTTGATTCAGGGTCTCACTTTCAATGTCTAGGTTACATCTGACCTTGCCTACATCTGCTGATCCTTTGGTCATTTTGTCATAATATTTTTACACACATTGTTTTTTTGCCTTCTTTGAATTAGTACTGAAAATGACTAGTTCCAAATGCAAAAGAAGGGCATCCCCCCTTCCCTTCAGGAAAGAAAGGAGGATCTTGTGATACCAACTAAATAAATTTGAATCACGATTAAACATGTTGTTTCTTAGTTCAATCTAAATGAAGCCCACCCCCCACCCCCTTGAAAGGTCAAGGCCATGGCTCAAGTTTTATATATTTTTCTTTATGATGCATGCCGAAATATATCCATCCCGAGGAGCTGATTGCTTGCACCCACATTTTGTGCTCTAATGATAGGATAATTTCATAATATTCCCCCGCATTCCCACCTGTGAAGATGGGTATATACTGGTTTTACCATGTCTGTATGTCCATTAGTCATCACTCCCCCTTACCTATTGCTGTGCCGAATCTTACTTTTCTGAACAAAATCAGTTTACCACTATATTTTAACTTGTAGAACTTATTATATTGTAGGTAATGATGTTATTGCCCAGGCTCAGTCTGGTACTGGCAAAACAGCTACATTCTCTATTGCCATTCTCCAACAGTTAAAAATGGAGGATAAAAACTGTCAAGCTTTAGTTTTGGCTCCAACCAGAGAATTAGCTCAACAGGTATGAACATTATCAATGACTCCTATTTTCTTAACCCCAATTACAAGATGACAAATTGAAAGAATTTGCAGACAACAATTCAAAGGTGATGGAAAATTTCAATTTTGTTTTCCTTGAAACTAAGCTATCTCTTTCTAAGCAATGTCTTCATTTACACTTTAATCTAGGATAAAAAAAAACACCTTTGGGATATGCTGTCTTGCCTTTTAAAATATGATAAAATTGCGAACAGTGAGGAGGTGAGGATGACCATTTTCATAAGACTGACGGTTCGTCAGTGAAATTATGTTTGCTTAGCGTAGATTGTTGATTTTTTTTTTAGAAAAAAGGCACTGAAGATATCATCTAGTAAATCTTTCAACAAGATAAGGGTATACAGTAAAACCTCAGTAGTTCGTAGCGCAACGGACCGGGGAAATTTATACGAATTAAGCGTAGTACGAACAAAACAGAGGGCAAGAGGTCGGCTGTTTGAGTTACACAAAACCCGACATGGTCCGATCTGTCCCCTATTTAGGAATTGATTCTAAATTGGTTATTTTTTTCTAAACAAGACCCGCAGATGTTAATTGAGGAAAACATAAATTAAAAATTACCCCTCTTGTATTTTTATGCTTTTACCTCCGTATTAATTCTTGGCTTTTTTTAAACACAGTGTTTGTATAAAATGGTGGCCTCCATCAGAGTGTTTTCCCTTTACAATACATTGGATCAAATCACTCTGAGTATTCTATTATTGAATCATAAGATTAAGGACCAATGATTGTGAAGAAAGCAACCGCAGAATAAAATAAAGTGGTTAGATTTTCTAAATGGCCAATAACACTGATACTAATGGGGCTGCGTCAATTTTAAGTAAATTTTCGGCGATGATTACGAAATCTTTATTCGATTAATTACCCACCTTAAACTAATCAGCCCCTTTTAACTAAAATTACACGATGACACATTACTTGTCATATAGATCAGCAGGTGTGAAAATAAAGGTAAGTCATGATTGGTGTCAATTAGTTTATCACACCTACGAATTAAACATAGGAGTTTGTGCTATAATCATACTTTCGGGACTCGAAATGGCCTACGAACTACGAACCACTGACGTTCGAATTAGACAGAGTTTTCTAACAAAGCTAAAGAAGGAAAAAGATCAGAACCGAGTAAACTATACGAACTAACACATACCTACGAACCAGTGACGTTCGAATTAACGAGGTTTTACTGTATTTGCTACATATGTATAAAAGTTTGTCTGTTGGCCTGACTGTTAGATCATAGCTGTTCATCTGTTGGCCTGTCTATTAGATCATAGCTGCTCCTCATGATAACTAGATAATGGTAAAAATTTTCATATCTTGCAGACACTTTCTTCTTTTGTTGTAGATAATCTCAGTTGATTTGGGGAAAAATGAAAATATTTTGTTACTAGGGCTACATTTTAAGAATTGTTATTGTTATCTCCTTGCAAACAGGAATGAAAATCTTTTAATCCAGCCTATATGAAATCTTACTATATTTTCCTATAGATCCAGAAAGTAATGATTGCTCTCGGAGATTATATGGGTGCTCAGTGTCATGCTTGTATAGGCGGTACAGCAGTGAAGGATGATATAGCCCGACTTGGTGGTACAGTACATGTGGTAGTCGGAACTCCTGGACGTGTCAGCGACATGATTAACAGGAATGCATTAGGTGAGCTTATACCACTTGTTGAGAAATCAAAACTCTGTTTAGAATACACAGATTAAAGACATCTAATGGAAATGTCCTGCACTTTACAATTACCTAATAAGTTATCTGCATATTCACTATTATCTAAGTCAACGGTGTCTGGGGAAATCTGTGGAATGTAATCACAAGTAACACCTTATCCAACACTGTATTCCATACCAAGTTTCTTCGATATACATTGATTTAGAATTGTATGATAATAGGTTTATCCATTCCCAAACAATCCCTCCATTTTACGCCCCTCAAGAAAAAGCTTTGGAAAACATTGTGGAAAATGAAGAAATTGCTTGATACAACACTGTATTCCATACCAAGTTTCTTCAATGTACATTGATTTAGAATTGTATGATAATAGGTTTATCCTTTCCGAAACAATCCCTCCATTTTACGCCCCTCAAGAAAAAGCTTTGGAAAACATTGTGGAAAATGAAGAAATTGCTTGTATCAAGCAATTTCTTTATTATCAACAATGTTTTCTACCCAAAAAGAGGAAAAAATTGTAATTCAATCAAGTTTAGATTGTCATCTGCAGCTTCTTTCAATTTGTACCAGTCTGAAATTTCGTATTGGAATGGGTTGAAGGTGGAGTTAGTGATTATTAATCTTTTATAATTCAGATACCAGAAATATAAAGATGTTTGTATTAGATGAGGCAGACGAGATGTTGTCAAGGGGGTTCAAAGATCAAATTTATGATGTGTTCAGGACTATGCCTGGAGATATACAGGTACTCTTATCTTGATAAAACTTTTTTTAAGCTTTTAATCCATTACCCTGGTGTGACATTTTATATAGGCAATAATCTGCAAGTTCAAAGAATGCTCAAAAAGTCATTTTTAGCTCTCTTGGGCTCAAAGGGCAAATGAGCTTTTGTGATCAGTCTACTCCCATTTGTCTCCATCATCTTGAAAAACTTCTCTGAACACCTCATGCTCAGGTGAGCTAAAAAGGGATTTGGCAGGTTAGGACTTGCTAGACCAGAGAAATGGTGCATAGTTGAGGCATATCAGACTTAACGAAATCATCAGTTGATTCTTTAAAATCTTTTTCTTCCTACTGAGCCAATTAAGATGTATGTGTTAAGAACATTCTTAGGAATAATTTTCAAATCTGGTTTGGGAAATTTTTATTTGAATATACGGAAAGTATCTCTGGCTCTAGTGAAGGCATTTACTTGAAGCTTGGCACACCTGTTAACTATCAAAAGAGGAACCTATACTATGAAGGAGGATAACTTTAGATGCATTGTGTATGAATTGTGCCCCTATTTCGACTTAGATTTTTTATGAAAAATTTGAGATTTTGTGATGTCTAGCAGACATGTTCACTATCAAAAGAGGAACCTATACTATCAAGGGAGATAACTATAGATACATTTTGTGCAAACTATGCCTTTTTTATGCCCCCGCATCGATAAGATCGGGGGCATATTATCTTACCAGTGTCCGTCTGTCTGTCTGTCTGCAAAACTTAACCTGCCAACTAAACATTTTCCTATAACTTCAACCCTGATTAAGTTACAATGCTGATATTTGGTGTGTAGATAGGTCTCAACAAGGAGCAACTGGGGAAAGTCATTTCATCAAGGTCAAGGTCAAAATTTTAACCCTTTACCCGTTTCTTAAGAATTCCTGTTTCGGGGGCATGGTGTTTCACAAACACATCTCGTTTCAACTTAGATTTTTTACAAAACCTTTGACATATTGTGATATCTATGGTTCTACTGAAGGCATTCACTTGAAACTTGGCTCGCATGTTCACTATCAAAAGAGGAACCTATACTATCAAGGGGGATAACTCAAGATGCATTTTGTGCCAGTTAAGCCCTTTTTTCGACATAGATCTTTTATCCACTATCCAGCACCCAATGGCTGAGCGTAGGCACCCATAGGCGTTGCTCTTTTTAGGAAATTTATTTTAGTTCTTTTAAACCTATTACAGAAAGCAAATTTCAGACTTGTCCAAATTGAAAGGAGTTGCAGACAACAATTAAAAATTTATGAAATTTTAGATTTGTTCAACTTTCTGAATAGAAAACATGTAAAACGGAGAAGTAGCCTGTTACAAGCTATTTCTTCATGTTACACTGTTTTCCAAATTATTTTTCCTGAATGGCATCCAAAAGCATCATTTTGTAGGATTTGGTTAATTATCAGAATACTACAAAAATCAATTGCCTCTTCTGCAAAATATAACAGAATATACATTTTATTAAAGTAAAGTAATTTATATATCATTATTTTCTTCAATAACAGGTAATTTTTCCCCGTGAATCAGTCAACATCAAGGAAGAAAACATTATTACTATGAAGAAATCTTAACCCATTACCACAAGGCAATTTTTAGACTGGTCAAAATTGAAAGGTATTGCAGTTGACAATTTAAAGTTTTTGAAATTCTAGATTTTTTCAACTTTCTTTGTAGAAACATTGTGGTGATGAAGAAGTTGCTTGTTGCAAGCCATTTCTTCATTTTTCCCAATAATTTTCCCATCGTTTTTCTTTTGTGGCGCCAAAAAGTGTCATTTAATGGAAATGGATTGTAGATTATTATACATCTTAGGATGTAATCAAAATAACATGCCAAGGGAATCGATGAAATTGTAAGCTGGCATCTATTACACTCCACCATTTTAGGTTATTTTGTTGTCGGCCACAATGCCAACAGATGTATTAGAAGTTACAAAAAGGTTCATGAGAAACCCAATAAGAATATTGGTGAAGAAAGAAGAACTGACTCTTGAAGGTATCAGACAGTTTTATATACAGGTGGAAAAGGAGGTGAGATTATTTGTTAAATTGTTACATTTAGCTTTTGTGTTTTTGGGACAAAAGTCAATTTATTATATGCCTATAAAAGATATTGATTAAAATCTGGCTATCTAATACAACTTGGCAGAAAAAAATCTGTATTTGTGTACCAAAAAAACATATTCGTCGAGGACCATTAAACACGGAATACTTTGTTTGTGTATTGACGTTAGGGTTTTTTCAGAAAGTTGATTATTTCTTAATCAGTTAAGAGAATTTTTTTAATGTCATGTCCTAAAAGGTATGTAATAAAAGGAATATTACTATAGTGTCTTTTTCTATTTGTTATTGTGTTCTCGAATTGTATGTAGGCATTTTTATTGGATTCCACCTTCGGTCTCATCCAATAGAAACTACCTACTCACAATTTTCGAACACGAAAACAACAAATAGAAAAGGACACTGTTGTAATATTCCCTATGTATTCTCACCACTCTTGGTGTAGATGTTAGAAATGCTACAAACTTTTAACCTTACTACTTGTTCCTTATAGACAGCCATTTGCTAAGGCTATGTTTTTGCACCATTGACCCCAAAAACTCAAATTTCTCCAGGATTTTATGACAATTGGGACACTGCCTTCTTGGTTCCTCAGATCTTATAGATAAAGCATGATCCAATTTCGTAAAATGCCCTCTCTTTTATATGCCTGTCAAATAGACCAGATGAATTATGGGATCACCAGTGGTGTCCTGGCGGGCTGCGCCCATTTCATTGTCACCAGCATAACTCTGGAAACAGCAACCTTATGTCTGATTGACTTGAAACTTGGGAGTTGTATTCGTTGCATGATTACGGATTGCAATGATATCTTTCAGACTTGAATTAAGTCCATAGCATATCTGGGAGAGTATTTTGGGTATGATCATCAAACTTTGTGTTTGGATAGATCTCGATGAGGGGAAGTACAGTGCACAAGAACGGTAACTCTGCTGTACTTATGAGAGATGAATTTTGTCCCTAGCATATCTCTGAAAGTAAAAAAAAATGATCATAAAACTTTATTTGTGGACAGATCTCTACCATACTCTTTTTGATCTTTTGCCCTCTGAGGTTTTTCAGACTTGAATTTTGTCCACACCATATCTCTTATAGTATTATAGCTTCATGATCATAATAATGTACAAAAGGACCTTAACTCTACCTTTTGTGTTATTGCCCTTTGGTATTTTTCAGACTTTAATTAAAATCTCCTCCCCTAGTAGACATTAAGCACTGTGAAGGGCATATCTTATGACAATTTGGCATCTTGTTTAAACACTATCAAACTACCAGCAGCCAAGCTGCACTCACCAATAGGCAGGGCTTTTGTATACCTACAAATTCAAACAGTTGCAACAAATAAAATCTTTGCATTTATATTTTTTCGAAGTTTCTTGTATTATGATCATACTTGAAGGGCTCTATGGCTCTTGTATGTACAAAATTTCTGTCAAAAGTCTCCGGAAATATTCGTTAAAATTGTTTCTGGACCTGTCAAAGTAATTTCAGAATATGTCATTAGCCTAAAATGAGAACCTTTGCCATTAAAAAGAGGAAAATAAATTTCAAACTTATTTTAGGTTGGCAGTTTTGAAATTTAATTTTGTTTTCTGTTTGGCAAAGTATTTCATAACGGGTCTCTTAATGGTAGAGGGGTCGGTAAATAATTTTAACAAGGACTACAAGATTCGTTTTGGTGAGACATTTTGTCACAACGAGAACCAGAGAGCCATTAGAGGACAAATAATTTTAGGTAACCCAATTATTTGTGGAATTTTCCTGTTATATAAATTCGTTAAAAGTAATATATTTTGTCAGAAAATTTGGCTTTATTTATTTATTAATATAAGATTAATTTATTTGTACTTTCAGGAATGGAAATTAGATACACTTTGTGATCTCTATGAGACACTGACTATAACCCAAGCTGTGATCTTTTGTAATACAAGAAGGAAAGTAGACTGGCTCACTGACAAAATGTTGGGGCGAGATTTTACTGTCTCTGCCATGGTAAGGGTTCCAATCTAAATAGAGAAAGTGATCTAACTTTCTGCATATCCTATTTCGGCTTTGGTCCATTTACATTTTGCAGAGCACTTGTGCTTTAATAATAAAATATTCTCCACTCATTTTCTCTAAAACTTTAGAATTTATATGATTTCAAACTTCACAGGTAGACTTTGTATCAAGCAGAGATGTCATATTCTATTTTGGTTTCGCTCCTTTCTCAGCAACTAGTACTAGTACTTTTGTACTTTACTGGTTGGATATGAGTCAAATTTCACACAAGCAGTATCAAGAAAGGATATGAACTTGCTAAATTATGGTTTACTTTTATTTGTTTTGCCCTTTGTGGAAGAAAGGGAACATTCTAGTAAAAACATATGTCTTCTGTGACAAGGAATCTTTTGGGGGTATTAATCACATTTAGTGATAGTCTAGCTTTGTTTCTGGACAGGTAGAAAATCACCTCTTGTACAAGGACAGGTGGAGAAAAATTTTATTTCCATTCCCCTGGATTATTCACAAACAAATCACATGTGACACATGAAGACTAACCATTTAGTTTTTATGACTCCAGTTTTTGCAGGCAAACAGTCAAAGCAAAAATTCTTGCCAAAATGTGTTGATGCAGGGGCATAAAAGGGTCTTAGCCTACTCTTGATTAGACCCACTGTAACATAAAATGCAATGTCTTTTAATTAAAATAAATGAACTAGAAAGCAGGTTGTTAAACAACGTTAAACATTTCAACTTCCCAAAAGCACCATGAAGGCATGTTATCCTTTATGGCCGTCAAGTGGAAGAAAAGAAAACTTAATCAACTAGGTGGGGTAGTTTGTATGTACTTACTACCTCAATCAGTTGGTTTACAGTCAATATGACGCTTCAGAACAATTTTCTAAAAGGAGAAATTTGCTTCTTGATTTTTCATCATTTAACTAGAGGTCCCTGCTAAAACAGAAACCACGCAAAAGCAAATAGGAAAGCACAGGTCCTAGGCCAAATGATGGATAAAGTGTTCCTTTCAATCATAAATGTCCGTGCAACAGAAATTTTTTGAAAAAAAAAAAGACTTTTTCCTTTGACAAGTCAAGCAATTGAAGGTGGTATAACTGAAATGATCATGTGAAATATGAAGGCCATGTCTCTTACCATTCTGAAGTTATGGCTTGTATAAGGCTAAAGTTTTCATTGCAATATGCACATAACCTTGAAAAGAAATGTTGACCCGACATGCATTTGAATTTGGTACCAACAGAAAGGTCTTGTAACAAACAATTCACATGTGAAATATGAAGGCTCTGTCACGTACATTCAAAAGTTATGATCAGTGAATATAAACAGATGGCAAAAAACCCCTACTTTTCCTAGATCTAATCATGCTAAGGGCATATGTTATTGGCCTATTCTGATTCAATTCACAGAGAACACAAAGTAACACCAAATTGAATGTTTGCTAGTTAATGTAAATGTATTGTCAATGGGCAACAACAAAGCAGAAAATAAAGCTAAGTATACACATATAACCATTTTAACTTCCCAAAAGCACCATGAAGGCATGTTTTCCCTTATGGTCGTCAAGTGGAAGAAAAGAAAATTTAACCAACTAGGTGGGGTATTTAGTTTGTACTTACTACCTCAATCAGTTTGCTAACAGTTGAACTGAATTAATTGATGTTATGATAACCAGTTGTTTACATACTAAATTGCAAAATGACAAATACTCTAGATAGATTCTGAAAAAAGTTATGCACCGAATGGGACTAAAATTCAACTTGCTTTAGAGTTGTCTCTAATTTTCACAATTATCTTGAACTATTTTAACTGGCATCTGTTATGATTTCAGGTGGTCAATATCATACAATGGGCTTAAGTTTATTTTTGAAGACTGGAGCTTAAAGCATGGTGTAAAATTTGGAAGATAAATTTGACATGATTGTCCATAGCAAAAGAACTAAGCCAAATAAATGGGAGTGAATATTCCCATAGTGGATGGCTTGTTGGGCCTGACAGGTATCTTGAAAAGATGAGTCAATGGCTTATGCAAACAAGAACTGTATATTTTGAGATCTTGGGACTAAGTAGAAGGAAGTTAACATTTCTTTTTTATGTCCCACCAATACCCTGATATGTAAATGCTATGTGTATATAGATTTACCTCTGTCGGTGTGTGAGTGTGTTATTTGGGTGGTGTGCCTGTACAATTCTTATTTTGAGAATGTCTCCTATATAAAAGGTTAGATTTCAAATTAACTTTAAACAGTTGTTCCCGCTCATGAGCACTAGTGTCATGCATTTAGTTCTGGTGGATACTCCAAAGTTAGTTCACAGGTGAAGGTGGATGACAATCACTTAAACTGGAACATCAGTGGTTATTGCACGTTTCTAGTGTTCTTTCCATGTTGAAACCTTTCTGTCCTGCTATCTTTCTTTATATTTTTAGATGGCTAGATGAGTTTCATCAAATAACGATAAGTATGTCATGGACATTGATCCTGTTGCTTAAATTCTTATCACATGACCTTCAGTTGTGACCTTGAACTTTGGCTTATTCAACAGAATTTCATGCATGAGATGAGTGCTTGTCAAGGGGAACAACAGTACCATGTTGATTTTGACAATTAGTTCAATCATTCATCAATTGGTATAGAAGATATACTCCAAGAATTATACACACACACACCTATTTACTTATACTAGATAGAGGGAACTCTATGTTCCCATCACCATTACCATGGTGGGGATATTATAGAAATGTCAAAGAATTCAGTGCATTGCTCTCCGAGTCTTTAGAAATGGCCATTCACTGGCCACTTTCTTAAATACTGTCTGCAACCTCTGTCAGAAAATTAATGTGTTATACGTTGTAAGTAATTTAATACTAAGCTAATCAAGTAATTTTCATATTTTTTTCCAGCATGGCGACATGGATCAGAAAGAAAGAGATGTAATTATGCGGGAATTCCGTACTGGATCTAGTCGTGTACTGATTACCACTGATTTACTTGCCCGTGGTATCGATGTTCAACAAGTATCACTCGTCATAAACTATGACCTCCCTGCAAACAGGGAAAACTATATTCACAGGTATTATAATGTTTAGTGTAGATTTGCATTCGACCAAACTTTCTCTTGAATCATGAAGTTATTCACTTACTCTTATGACTTGTTATAATTAGTATTCATGTGTAGGTTAATCGGTGTCTGCTTCATAGTGCAGATAAAGTTCTTTATTAGTCCAGGAAACCTTGTTAAAAGTAAATGTTCAAATTCTTTTTCAATGATTGCTTATTGATCCAAAGCATTTAAGAGTGACATGAAAGATGATTTGCTTTTGTGTCTCATACAAATGCAATATTAATGTCTGTGAAAAATATCTTGATGCTTTTGCCAAAAGTGTTATATTTTTCACTTGAACAGTGCTCTTAATGATCTTTGTGATGATTATAGAGGTAGTATTAGAGTTAGACCATTTCCAGATAGAGAGAGAAATTTTAGACTAGTTCAAAGTGAAAGCAATGAAATGTTAGACCCTTGTCTTTTAAGTCAAGGATCTTTGCAGAAAATAAAAAGCAATTTCTTCATTATTTATTAAGTCTTTTAAATGTTTCATGCTGGATTGAGTGGAAATAAATGAAAGCATTCATCCATTTTCATTTGTTTGTTCATAAGCTCTTGACACTTTCTGATTGATTTGGAAACCCTATCAAAGAATGGTTAACCCTTTCCTGTTCAATCACTGGTTTTTATGTCCCCATGTTTTTATATCCTGGAAAACATTGTGGAAAAAGTAACAAGCAATTTCTACTTTTTCCACAATATTTTCTACCCTACTGAATAATTATTTTTCAAATAAAATCAACTTAAAATTGTCGTCTGCAAAACCTTTGAAATTGGACCAGTCTAAAAAAAACAGCAATTTCTACTTTTTCAACAATATTTTCTACCCTACTGAATAATCATTTTTCAAATAAAATCAACTTAAAATTTTCGTCTGCAAAACCTTTGAAATTGGACCAGTCTAAAATTTTGTAAAACAGAAAAGGGTTAATCAAATTTGCAGTAAATACTGTGTTGCACTTAGACTATAAATCAAGGCTTGCATCACTTTTCAAGCTCTCAATTTGATCAGACTAAAAGGCTATGGCCATAGCACAGGTGGTAGCACTTCAGACTCTTGACATTTGAGCCCGTGCGTGACATTTCCAACAATTACACATGTGCGCCAAGTAAAGACTCAGATTAGCCTGTGCATCTGCACAGTCTGATCAGAGTCTTCACTCTGCACTCTGTAGATAGATACTGACCCAAAGCTTCTTCAAACAATCAGCGAATATTCTAATTGCCTTGAATGGCTGTCCAGGGTGCTCAATGTGTGCGAGTCACGCACATGCGAAATTGTTGGAAATGTCACGCATAGGCTCATTTGTCTTCTTCCAATTGGTGGATAATCGTAAACCAATGTGGGATGAGCAGCTGGATGCTTGGAAAAGATGATGTAGTGGTAGTTCTGGTGTGAGAAATACCAGGAATCCATGGTTAGGTGCTCCAGCAATCACAATATAACTGAAATACTTTTAAAGTAGTGTTAAATTCCATTCAAACCAACTAACAGCGACCAGACTAGATTTTATGTTTTGATAATGAGTAACAAGCAATTTCTCCTTTTTCCTCAATATTTTCTACCACATAGGATGGTTTCATTTCAAATTGCATCAAATTTTCATTGTCGTCTGCAACCTCTTTCAATTTGGACCAGTCTAAATTGTCAAAAAACAGGAAAGGGTTAAGTTACAATGCTAATATTTGGTATGTAGATAGGTATCAACTAGGTGCAACTAGGGAAGGTCATTTCATCGAGGTAAAGGTAAAAATTTTAACCCTTTACCCGTTTCTAAAGAATTCCCATTTCGGGGGCATAGTGTTTCACAAACACATCTTGTTGTCTATACCTGTTTAGACAATATTGATCTTTGATCACTCACTACAACTTGTACTTCTACACAGTATAATAGATCGAGTTATTACACTCACAAGAAAACCCCGTCATCTCAAAAAGAAAGTTTAAAAATTCTGGTTGTTTTATTTTTAAGGATTGGAAGAGGTGGAAGATTTGGAAGAAAGGGGGTAGCCATCAACTTTCTAACTAGCGAGGACATTAGGACTGTGCATGATATAGAGACCTTTTACAACACTCAAATTGAGGAAATGCCAATGAATGTTGCAGATTTAATCTAGAGAGAGATAGCAAAACATTTGTCATTCTGATCAGAATATCTGTTCATGGTGACGCATTATATTTTCAACCGTTTCCACATTATCTGCTTGCAGAATATTAGAAATTTGTCGGTGAATCCTGAAGATATTTTGGGGATAATTTGCGACAAATCAAGAGTGACTAATTGATTCATTTGGACTCCCTCTTTAGCATAAGTGTTATATTGGGAGATTAATTATTAACTTTGTTAAAGTACTTTATGAAATAACTGTACAGTTTTGATCTATCTCATTCTATATTGTTTTGTAATATTGTATTTTATGTGATGTGAACTGGTGATAGATAGGAAGACAGCGTTGTTGGCAAATTTTAGCCCCTTTGGGGTCCTGCCTCTTAGCCTGTCTGTATATGACAGGAGGGGCATTTCATACTCTGTGCTGATACTTTTTTTCCATTTAAGTGCTGCATGTACAGTAGCTAAGTACTATTACCTTAAATTGCAATAATATTCTGTTACTTTTTACTGTTGTAAATTGGTAATTTATTCTACTCTGGCATAAAAATTGAAGGATTTTTCCCCTCCCAAGTCTTCTGTTCTCATTTAAAGTTAGGATAAGATTTAAATATGGAAGCTCCGTTGTATATATACATGTCTGCTTGCTTTAATTGTAAGAACAATCAAATGAAATATCTCGTGGTGAAGAAGCATTGGGCTTATGAGCTCGTAAGCATTAGCATGGACACTTATCTGAGCCGTAGGTGTATTAAAAAATTATATAATTTCAAATTCTTATTGTTGTGTTCTTTGAATAGACCCTCCTTATGTCATAGGATATAATATATGGATAATCCTGAAGCATTGCAAAAGGAGAAAAGACATCATATATTCACTTTTGAGAATAGTTTGATTCAACCAATCTACTTGAAGGTTAGATTCTAAATCATCGTAACCCTTTCCCACGCAATGCTTTTTACGCCAGCCAACAAAACAGTTGGAAAAATATAGTGCAAAGTGAAGAAAATTTCTGTATTTCCACTATATTTTCTACCCAGAAAGGCAGTTTTTTAAAACTGCGTAAACTGCAACTGAATTTCGACTCGTCTAAAATTTGTTTCCTGGTAGTACATTAACCATCAAGTAGTAAGTTTTACCATATCTTAGTTTTACCTCTTTGGTAGTTGCTTTGAGAAAATAAGGGAGCATTGTTAAAAAATAGGGACATTTCTGCTTTTCCTCCATCTAAGGCGAGAGATATAAATTCCGCCCTCGTGTCAAATCAATCTGCATCCAGTTCTTTAACCAGAGTACATTTTTTACATCCAAAGTTGAATTTACTTGAAATTTTGCATTTGAATTTATTGAATGATATGTAGTGCAGTATGCAAGAACCGTAATTCTGCCTTGCTAATTTTTAGCTCGGCTGTTTTCGGAGAAAACCTGAGGTATTGTCATCACCTGAGCGTCGTTGGCGTTACAAACTTTAGCCTCGGTCATATCTCTGTTGTTATTGAAGATATCCACATTAAACTTGGCACGTGTATTGACCATCATAAGAGCTATCTAGAATATCAAGGGGGATTACTCTAAAATTGTTTTCGTAAGAGTTATGCCCCTCTTTCGACTTAGATTTTTTGCATTATCCAGCACCTGCAGCCGAGTGTTGGTACCTGTGGGTGGTGCTCTTGTTAGCTTTTGTGATAATGCTGTGTCTGGTGAGATTCTTGGGCCATGCGTCGTCCATCATCTGTCAATATCTTGCATCAACTCTAGAGGCCACATATTTTGCTCGGATGTTCGTTTCCATAAAACTTTAGAAAAAGTTGATACTTGGTTACATGGGATCAAAAACTAGATCACTAGGTAAATCTTAGAAAAATCTTGTGTCCACTCAAGAGGCCATATTTTTGGCTCAAATGTTCTGATTTATGTCTCTATGAAATCTTGGACAAATTCAATATTTGGTCAAAAACTAGGTCACTAGGTCAAACCATAGAAAAAATCTTGCATTGCACTCTGGAGTCCACACTTTTGGCTCAAAAGTTTTGAGTTTTGGTCAGAATATTTGTGTCCATGAAATATCAGTCAAGTTGGATATTGGGTCACACGGAGTCAAAAACTAGGTGGCTAGGTCAAATCTTAGAAAAACCTTGTGCGCCCTTGATTGGCCACATTTTTGGCCTAGAAATCAGATCTGAGCCACGTTCAATATTGGAATCGGAAGGGGGTCAAAAACTAGGTCACTAGTTAAAACCTTAGAAAAACCTTTTCAGATTTTACACTCAAATGTCCGACAGGGCTATATTCGAGGAGCATATTCCGTCTGATGGCTCTTGTTATCAAGACTGAATTCTTTTAACAGTTTTAGTAGAGCTAGACTTTGGCCATGTTGCAGTTAGACTCCTTATCATTGTTCCTGGGCTTTATCCCTAGTCACAACAAATATCCTTTCTGACATTTGTCAGCAACCATTGGTAGTAAAATCGTAAACCTAAGTGGGATGAAAGAAGCTTGTGAGAGAATTGGTACGCGAAATACTAGGAATTTATGATTAGGTGCTGCAGCTAATAAATATTTCTAAAAGTGGTGTTAAACCCCATTCAACCATTAGTTGAGCTTCATCAAAAGAACGTCTCTTCAAAGTTTTATGTTTGGAAGAGAAGATTTTTTAAAGACTGAAATAACTGATTGACAACGTACAATGACCTATCACAATAGCCCATCTCAAATTTCATGCTTGGATAAGCTTAAAAACTTTTGGTTCGCTACCTTTGTAACTACAACTTGAACTAGAGCTATCACTAAATGTGACTACACCTGTCACCAGCATGTTGTCACAAAAATAATCCTTACCACATAAAACAAAAAAGTTAAGTATAAATGACGATTATAGGGTGATACAAGAGCATAGAGTGTAAGTTTGAGGTCAGCGAATACTGTGGGATTAATGTTCCGGAATACAATAGCTCAGTACAAATTACAAGTGGAGATGGTCAAGGAACCGATGATAGCAAGATCATCAAAATTGATCATGCAAATTTTGATTTTGCGCAATATACTTGAGCCATGCCTACCACACTATGGCACTCATGCTATGAATAACAATGATTCGGTATTTATTACAATTTCAAGGGGAGATAATCATAATAGCATATTTAAGTGGATTTCAGAAAACACTATAGGCTGAGTATGCCACATGCAACAAATCACTGAAATTTACAGAGGTCCAAAGGGAGATAATTCATCAAACCAGTGATGTCATAAAAAATGTTTTAGCAGCAACATTGTAGTTGGATGAGATCAGTTTATGCAATACTGCAGGTGTACTGCCAAGCACAGCAATAATTCAAATTCATATAAAGGGAGGGGATAATTCAGAACCAAAAAGTTGTGTTTAGTGCATGTAATACGGAAAGAGAAATGCTCTAGACAAGAACAATTTTGTAAAATTCATTATTCAATAACCAACAGGAGTAGGGGCTTGAAAATTGAAGGTGCACAACTTCATGTGGAGGTCATCATTATGTTTAAATTATAGAGTTGTAGCCGCAATAGTGTAGAAGAGCTCTGGACAAAAATCAATGGACTGACAAACAGACAGACTGCCATGACGATTCAAGTATATCCCCCTCAACTTCGACGTGGGTGGGTGGTGTATTATAAGCTGTAGTAACAGCTGCCAGCATTTAAGTCACTCTCTTGCACTTCGGTTCCCCATTTACCTTTGTAATGGGCTTAGTAAATAGACTACCAGCATGTCATCCTTTCGTCATATGACCGCAACTAATTTCAATTTAAAACCTGGATGATGACTATGAGGTGTTTTTCCGTTAATATTTCAAATGGTTTTATAACAAAAGAAGTTTGCTGGTGTAACGGTAAATTAAGTTTTAATGCTCATATATTGTATATTGAACCATAATTATTATGTCCTTAACATTTTATTGCAAACAACAGAAAAGTAATATATAATTTCATTCCTTGGTTTTACAAGAATCTTGTCATTTAGCCTATCGCAGAGGTGTTTGGTGAGAGTAACGCTTGGAGATTTCACTTAAGTCACTAAATCAACTAAAATACATGGCACATGTGAGAGGTAGCCATTTACTTCCAGCTGATAGGAAATATTGTAGAAAAAATATTTTTTATATTGTCAACAGTCATTTTGTAAGATTATCAGTTATAGCAATATCGGATATATAAAAACGAGAACGGCGCATATACTCCCGAAGGGGCTTGTCAGTTACCTTGGCTTGTCGGTAACCCGAGCTTGAATGATAGCTAATGATCATGTCAATAGAAAGATTTTATCACCTGAATAATACTGTTTACACTTGAGAAATAACACAGTTTTATAATAACTTATCATTCAACATTATGTACATAGTTAAATTCTATAATTTAAATACAATTGACATAAAAATTACCTTGACCAATGACCTTGAAAGAAGTTTCAACAGAAAGTACTCACCACAAGCAATAAAAATATGACCTTGAAAAATGATCTTGACAAATAAACCATTACAATGGTTCAATTTAGGGTTGTCAGAGCTCAAAATGACATTGACATTTTAATTCAATCAATTCAAGGGCAGATCATTAAAAAAAGACCCGAGCTTTTTGAATTTCTGAAGTGATGCTCAACTAAATATCAGAGATATATAGTGGCATGGTTCAGTTAAATCCAATAGAATTTGTAGGAGGAGTTGTGCACACACACAAAAAACCCTTGTAATTTCAAGCTATATTGTTAAGTAAAGGGAAGATAACCCAGGAACTACTTTACAAATCAAACAAACTTTAGTCCTAAGCACAACCAGACATCATGCAGAGTCATTGTGGCAAGTTTCAGTTCATTCCCATTCAAAATGTAGAAAGTTTGCTCACAAGAATTCGTTGAATTCAATGGCAGAAAATTCAAGATAACTCGTGAAAAACTGGAGCGATTTGAATTTCAAAGGTCTTATGCACAACTAGACATCATAGAGAGTAATTGTGGGGATTTTAAGCTCATCGCCTTATGTAATGTAGGATAAGATATGCACATGATAAGCAGTGATTTTTGTTCAATTTAAGGGCAATATATTTCAAGATAATCCAAGGATGACTGATACGATTTGAATTCCAAAGGTCTTATGCACAAAAAGACATCATGCAGAGTCATTGTACCAAGTTTCAGCTCATTCCCATTGATGGTTAAGGAGGAACTGCGCCCACAAAACAGTTATTTTCGTTCAATCCAAGGGCAGATAATTCAAGATAACTCAAAAATGACTGGAGCAATTTGAATTTCAAAGGTCTTATGCACAAATAGACATCACAGAGAGTAATTATGGGGAATTTCAGCTCATTGCCATTAATAATGAGGAATTTCAGCTCATTGCCATAAATAATGTAGGATAAGATGTGCACACAAAACTTAGTGATTTTCGTTCAATTCAAGGGCAGATCATTCAAGATAATTCAAGATAACTCAAGAATGACTGGAACGATTTCAATTGCAAAGGTCTTATGCACAAGCAGACGTCACACGGAGTCATTGTGCTAAGTTTCAGCTCATTCCCTTGGATAGTTTAGGAGGAGTTACGCACACACAAAAAAAAAAAATGCTAACGGACAGACAGACGGACGGAAGACCGGGGACATAATATAATACAACCTTTCGGGCGTATAATAAATGTTCTTGTCTCCAGAGTGACAAGATCTCGTACCGTAATTATGAATTTCAACCAGAACAAAATTTTGTGGCCAGGTAGTTGAGAAAACGGGGTGACCTATCGAATCTTTCAGATAGATGTTAAACCATTTAGACAATGGGCTTCATCCTCATCGTACAAAGGACCCTTTTTAAGTTCGTAGGTAAACCTTTAACTCTTTTAACACCATTATGAAGTTGTATGATTATTTACACAGAATTTGCATAATTATTGCTCTCTTGAACAGTGTGATGGCAACGCACAAGGTTCACTTGCGCGCTATGCTAGGTATTTTCAACGTAGATTTATACAAAATATGAAAATAAAGAATTCAATGTGGATGGAAAGATTTCTAAACGGAGGGCAAGTTGTAAGATTTGAGCACAGCATAGGTTTCCGCCAAAAGAAATTCATGCTGATTTGCAAAAGGTTTATAGGAATGGTGCTTTAACCCATTCCAACACAGTGGAAATTAAGACCCGTCCAAAATTGAACGAAGCTGCAGACGACAATTTCAAATTGATGGAATTCTAAATTTTTTCGTCCTTTGGGATAGAAAAACAAGATGAAAAATGAATTTGATACAAGCAATTTCTTCATTTTCCACCATGTTTTCCAAAGCCTTTTTCTTGAGAGGCGTAAAAAGGAGGGTTTGTGTTAGAATGGGTTAAAATGCTCTACAGCTAGCAAGTGGGTACGTCGTTTTTTATAATGATTGGGAGTCAAATAAAATGACCCTCAAATGGATTGGCTGCTTTCCGTTGCACAGAAGAGAACATTGATACAGTGGAAAGTATGCATGTTATACTGTGCAAAAAATATAAGAATTAAATGGAATATATTCAAATGTTTTGAATATCTTGCCCAAACGACTTCAGCTATTTAAGATCTGCATACTATGGGTGCCCTATTTGCTCACTGACAAGGAGAAACAAAGTCTGGTTAAACTTGCATAACAAGTTATAGAAAAATATGATAAATATGACCCACTTTGTTCGGAAGAGATAGTTGCAGGTGCTGATACCTGGACCTATTATTTTCAACCCGATTCTAAGGCTTGAAATATGTTGGGGTTTTATCGGAAGGCAAAGGACCCGTCATTGCATGTCATTGCAAAGCATGAAGCCGCATGTTGTATGCGATATTTTTGTATTTGAAGGGCAAGTCCTTAAATATCAGTTTCTAAAGGTAGTTCCTTCACTTGAAATTCGTGCAGTTCTTCCTTAATCCATTCCCACACAATCCCTCCTTTTTACGCCCCTCACGATCAAGGCTTTGGAAACATTGTGGACATGATTCAAGCAATTTATTCAATGTCCACAGTGTTTTCTACCTCAAAAGACAAAGAATTTTAGAATTTCATCAGCCTAAAATTGTCGTCTGCATCTTATTTCAATTAAGACAAGTCAAAAATTCTCTCATGTAGGAATGAGTTAACTTGTTGATTTCTATCAGAAATGAAGACTTCGAACCTCACTGGCCCATAAATCCACTATGGTACACGAATTTATGAAAGAATCTTGGCTGAATGTCCAAAATCATTCCTCGTACAGTCCTGACTTGTCTTTTAACTTTTGGTTGTTCCCAAGACTAAGCAAATGCTGACAAGACACCTTTATTATCCCTTAGTGTTATAGGCAGTGCGGTCTACAAGTGTCTGAAACATATACCTACAGAAGAGTACCCGACACTGTTCCGAAAATGTGCAGATCGGAGTAAAATGTGTGGAAGCAGGTCAAAAATCCAAGGTCATTGATAAATAAAATTTCGACATTTCAAGCAGTTGTAAGACCGTCTTAATCTAAGAACTCAAAAAGTGTCCCTTGTAACTGAGCTTATTCAAGCAATAGCTTGGACTATTTGTCCCTCGCTATTTCTGGGTAAAATGTCGCATACCAAATACAGCAAATGCAATGATGCCTTGAGCTACAGACTTACTACCCTGTAAGAGTTTTTGTTAAGCCTACTTGTGGTGTGGGAGACATAGTTGTCACAATCACGACTCGGTGTGTAAGTGTGTTTATCCGTCCAAATTTGTCCAAAGCATATCTCTAACATTTATCATAAATTATTGATGGATTTCAAAATAACTTTACCATTTGAAGCAATTTTGGAATAGCTCCAAGATCACAGCCCAAACGTGTTTGTCTTTGGGCATGCATTATTCAAGCTGTAGTTACGACATATTGCATGTCCAATGACATCATAATGATCGTCCTCGATAGATGGCACCGTGATTTCACAAATGCCTTTTGGACCTTCAACCTTTCAGAGAATAATGATTCACTATGAGGGTTGTTGCTTTTGTATTTTGGTCAATTTCATCAAGCTACAGGGGAAAAGGCTCTTGCGAAAACTTAAAAATTTATTGCAGTCTTTCACTTTGCATATAGCTTGATGTTAACTTTTCACCTACTATAATGAAAGAGTTTCGTTTTTACATACTGTAATACTGTATGCCTTTGCATGACATTTTTAACCATTGCACATTAAATTTTGTGCCAAGTAAAACCCTTTGCAAATGCACAATCTGATCTGGGTCTATACTTTGCGAACTAAAGGTAAAAACCAGAGGTCAAGATAAGAAGGAGAACAGCATTCTAAAATCCTTATTTCTCAACGAAGCCCTATTTTGAGGGTAGTAATTTGAATCCTCTTGTCAAGACGATTTGAATGAGTTCCTGCAACATAGAGTTCTCGGTAATATTTGTGAAATATGTACATGTAAAATACAAACAATGCCATGTATCTGTAGCTTTGGTAAAAACTAAGCTTCTTTAACCCTTATCCACAGAGTGACACTTTTCAATGCCTCTCAGAAAGAACAATTGGGAAAACATTGTGTAAAATGAAGAAATTGCTTGTTACAAAAATTTCTAAAATTTTTCTAAAAATGTTCTAAAATTTCATAAATTTTGAATTGTCGTCCGCAACTCCTTTCAATTTGGACCAGTCTAAAATTTTGCCATATAGTAATGGGTTAAGTGATTAATTAACATTTTAAATATCTTGAGCGGCTGTAAAGCCTGCTCAATGTCTGCACTCCATGCACATGCGAAATGGTTGGAAATGTCATGCTAGAGCTCCTAATATGATCATACATCATGTGGACTTCAAGTCATAGACTCTCATTTTGTGGATGTACCCTTGAACTTTCTTACCTAAACCATTACTGCAGAACCAAAATTTTATACCAGTCCAAATTCAAAGAAGTTGCAGACAACAATATTTAGTTCATCAAATTCTAAAAATCCTTGTTGAGTGAAAAGTATTGTAGATTATGAAGAAATTTCTTTGTTTCAAGCAATATCTAAATTATCCACAATATTTTAAAAAGCCTTCATTTTGTGGGGTGTGAAAAAGGGGGACCATGTTGGAATGGGTTAAACAGCTTTTATGTTTCAACTTGATGAAGGCCAACGAGCTTTTGTCATGGAATTACTTCAATATGTATAGGTGGGTGTGTGTGTGTGGGGGGGGGGTACATAAGTTTACATAGTGACAACTTTGAAAATCTTTTTCTACCAAACCAAAAGACCTACAGCTCTGATATTGGTATGTGGCATCATCTAGTGGACCTCTATCAATATTGTATAAATTATAACCCCTGGGTCAAAATTAGCCCATTCATGGACGTCACAAGTTTAACATAGGTTTATATAGAGAACATTTCAAAAATCTTCTTCTCCAAGACTAAAGGGCCTAGAGCTTTTATATTTGGTATGTAGCATCATCTGGTGAATTTCAATCAAGATTGTATAAATCATGCACAAAGGGCTTATATAGTGAAGTTTGTAAAAATCTTTTTCTCCCAAACTAGAGGGCCTAGAACTTTGATATTTGGTATACAGCAGCATATGATGGACTTCTATCAAGATTGTAAAAATTATTGCCTCAGGATCAAAATAAGACCATTCCCGGATGTCACAATTTTAACATAGGTTTATAAAGTGGAATTTGTAATAATCTTCTTCTCCCAAACAGGAGGGCCTAGAACTTTGATTTTTGGTATACAGCATCGTTTTGTGGACCTCTGTCAAGATTGTAAAAATTATTGCCTCAGGACTAAAATAAGCCCATACCCAGATGTCACAAATTTAACATAGGCTTATATAGTGGAATTTATAAAATTCTTCTCCCAAACAGGAGAGCTTAGAACTTTGATATTTGGTAAACAGCATCGCCTTGTAGACCTCTATCAAGATTGTAAAAATTATTGCCTTAGGATTAAATAGTGAAAACTTTAAAAATCTTCTTCTCTCAAACAAAAAGGCCTAGAGCTTTGATTTTTGGTATGTAGCATCATCTGGTGGATCTGTATCAATATAGTAGGAATTATGTCTCTAGGGTCATAATTAGCGCATTCCCGGACATCACGAATTTTACATATGGCTTATATAATGAAAATTTAAGACTCTTCTTCTCCCAAACTAAAAGGCTTAGAGCTTTGATATTTAGTATGTAGCATAATCTGGTGGACCTTTATTTCTTCTGGCTCTTTGGACTCAGGTGACCGATAAGGCCCTATTGGCCTCTTGTTCTTCAAACTCTTTTCCTCGGATTCCTTCCAGAAATTTTGACTTTATAATAAATCTGAGGACTGCCTATAATTGTGGCCAATTTCCATGCATTTAAGGGTGTAAAGTGACAATTGAAAATTCCCTTACAAAACTGCCAGAGGGATTACAACCAAATTTTACAGTAATTATCGTTAGGTTACATACCAGATTCTTTTGAAAAAATTTTGATGGGATAAACAGATGGGCTTTTTTAGAGGGGATAATATCCATACATTACCGATATTAACCCTTTCCTGTTTAATCCCTGCTTTTTACGTCCCTGTGGTTTTATACTTCAGAAAATATTTCTTCTTTTTCCACAATATTTTCTACCCTATTGAATGATGATTTTTCAAACTAAATCGACTTTAAATTCTCATCTGCAAAACCTTTGAATTTGGACTGGTCTAAGATTTTGAAAAACAGGAAAGGGTTAAATCTATCGAAACCTGGAAACTTAACTTTACCCATTACCAGAGGACAAAATTTTAGACTGATCCAAATTTGAAGAAATTGCAGAAGACAATTTTTAGCTGATGGAATTTATAAAATGTTTTTCTTTTAGGGAAGAACATTGTTGATAATAAATAAATTATTTGTCACAAGCAATTTCTTCATTTTACACAATGTTTGCCAATGTTTCCTTCTGGGGGGCGTCAAAAAGCAGGATTATGTTGGAATAGGTTAAACAAGCATTCTGAAGTAACGCAAGGCAATACCAAGTCCCCTATCAGCTGTAAAAGATATTGGTTGAAATTTGACAATTAGTTTACATGAACATTTGACAGACTGTTCACAATAGCTTACTTTGAGCTCTTTACATAGACATACATCAGGTGACTTTTTATCAGATTATCTAAAAGAATTTTCAACCAAATTTCACAGGATTTGTTCTCAGGTGATTCTCTGACAGATTCCTTCATATAATTTTGACTGGTAGCAAAACATTGCTTTTATTGCCATTGCTTATGTCCATATAATTATGGTATACAGTGACAATTTTGTAAATACCTTTTCATCTGACTTGATAAATGAATTTTACATAACTCTACTTGTCTATTGTAAAACAGTGAAAAGTTTGAAATGCATCTCCAGAACTATTCCAAAAATTACAGTGACCAGATTTGTTTGCCAGATTTGACAAAGATGATTCAGTTTGTATTGAATTCCTGAAAACACCATTTGCTGAATCAGTACATTCAGGACTGTGGAGCCTCACAGACACTCAAGCACTACTAGTCCTGTAGATCCATCTTGTCATGCTGTATAAATTACCTTACTGAATTTCTGTCAAATCAAAGGGCTGAAAGCCCTGATAGAACTTGTTGTTCAAAAATCAATATTTTTTTTAGAAATCAACTTCATAAACAACTCTGACAGGAAAAATACAAGCACATAAGTGCAGTCTGATCTTAGTATACACCTCCTGCCAAAACCGGAATATTCCGGGTTCAGCATGACAAGGGTTAAATAAGGTCCACCCAAACAATCAGTTTCATCAAGATTGCGGAACAATTGTGGTCCCCTAATGTGTAGACAAAGAACATGCCAATGAGGTCCCCTTTCCCATATTTTCCAAAAGAACCTTCCCATTTACAATATTGTTTATCATTATGACTTTACAATGATTTTAACAATGTTTCGTCATAATTGAGCCAAAATTATGGCCCCTAAGTGAAAACAAACAGATCTTCATTAAGGCACCCTTTCCTGGGTTTTCAAACAGAACCTTCCCATTTTCAACAGGGGTCCATTTTTATGACTTGACAATCATTCTGACCAAGCTTCATCAAGATTAAGAAACGTGGCCTCTACACTTCAATTGACCAATCACAGCTGCCAACCAAGAAATAAACCAACCAATCGAATAATTTATTCAGCCCAGACCTGAGCTTATCAACTCCAACATTGGCGCCATTTTTGTTTACCTTTATTGTTGTTTTGGCGACTTAAATGTCATAACTACAGCTTATTCAAGCCGTAGTAATGGCGTTTTGGTTGCCAAACAATCCAATTTACATATTGTTACATGCTACTGGCCATAAATTTTGCAAAATAATGCTGTTAAAAATCAAAGCAGAACTTCCTGTTGGAGTTAATTGGCGGGGCCTAGGGAGTCAGTGGGAGGAGCCAGCGATTGGTCAATTGTTGACTTAGCACTATGGGGGAAAGACATTCAAGTATCAAAAAAGCTCAACTGGCTTTAACATCTCCAGATTGGAAGTCTATTATTTCAGAACAATGCTTGTAGATGCTGGAAAAAGGCTAATCACAAAAGATCCTATGATGAAGTGTTCAGGTGAGCTAAGAAAGGCTGTATATCATAAAACAAGATGTGTTTTTAAATCACAAATGCCAAGTTTTGACCTTGACAGATGACTTTGATCTTGTCACATTACCTTGATATTTGTGCATGTGTAAAGACGAGATCATGCCAAATATAAGCATTGTATTTTGAATAGCCTTAAAGTAATTGGTAATGTATTGGTAATGGTTTCTGCCACACCGGCATTTATGGACCAATGAAAATTTCTTGAACAATTTGAAACAAGAGGACCATGATGGTCCTAAATCGCTCCCCTGAATATGATGGTTCATGGCTTTATGATATAAACAAAATAGCAAAGCCCTCTGTCTAATTATTTTGGAGAAGATGGTTAAGGATTTCTCTTTTAATCCTAGGTATATTGATGATCCCACCATATAGCACTAATTTCATGAATATGGTAATGCTTTGAAGTATAGACATCAATACATACCATGTAAAATAGCTGTAGGCCTAATGGTTTTCTAAGATATCATTATTTATTCCTAACTAAAATTAGGGATCGCACAGAAAAGGGCTAATTTTCAGAATACAGTTATTCTTTGAAGTATTTTGGTAGAGGGTCAATGGCTAATGATATGTACCAAATATCAAAGCTCTAGGCCTTATGGTTTGGGAGAAGAAGACTTTTAAAGATTTCCTTCTTCATTCCTTTGTAAAATCAGAGATCGCACAGAAAAGGGCTAATTTTCAGAAGAATGTAATTCTTTTAAGTATTTTGGTAGAGGGTCAATAGGTGATGATAAATGCCAAACATAAAAGCTCTGGGCCTTATGGTTTGGGAAGAGAAAATATTTAAAGATTTCCTTCTTTATTCCCTTGTCATATCAGGGATCGCACAGAAAAGGGCTAATTTTCAGAATACAGTAATTCTTTGAAGTATTTTGGTAGAGGATCAATAGGTGATGATACATACCAAATATAAAAGCACTAGTCCTTATGGTTTGGAAGAAGAAGATTGTAAAAGATTTCCTTCTTTATTCCTTTGTGAAATCAGGGATCGCACAGAAAAGGGCTAATTTTCAGAGTACAGTAATTCTTTGAAGTATTTTGGTAGAGGGTCAATAGGTGATAATATGTATCAAAATAATTCTATAGCTTCATAAGATGCATTTATCTCCCTTTGATCAATGTCCTAGAAAATGTAGCTACCCGGTATTCAGATATTCCTACACATGTAAACTTACACAATATTTACATCTCTTTGCATTTACATGTTTAAAAGTGATACATTAATATTTCTACTAAAAAAAGCTAACTCTGACTGAAAACAGCATTTTGATGTCTCTTTACAACTATTTTGTGATGATTTACTGGGTCTAACCCAAATTCTACCAAAATATTTAATTATCCCTAACCCACATACCCTTTACCAACAATAAAACATTTAGGTGATTACAACAACTAAACTATTCTAAATACATTTTCAGGAACAATTTAAGTACAGTAAAGGGTTATCCATGTAACATTCATACCAAGATTAATTGAAATTATTCCAATTGATAGATAGGAGAAGATTTTATAATTTCCAAAGTGAAAATTGGCCACGCCTTGCCACGCGTGGCCATGGGCCCATCAGAATTTTGTGAAAATTTAGAATAAAGTGTCGCCTAAGAAATATTGATACCTAGTTTCATTAGAATTTGGTAAAATATGTTAGAAGTAGAATTTTTTTAATTTTAGAGTAAAAAAAGCCTTGCCCTGCCATGCCCAAATTTAAGGTGCAATCAAAATTTCATGAACAATTCAAGTAAAGGGTCACCAAGGAACATTCATGCCAAGTATTGTTGAGATTGGTCAAATGGTTTGGGAGGCCAAGATTTTTAAAGATTTTAAAGTGAAAAGAGTCCCCGCCCTACCACGCCAATATTTGGGGGTCAAACAAAATTTCATGAACAATTTAAGTAGAGGGTCACTCAAGGAACATTCATGCCAAGTTTCAATGAAATCAGCCAAATGGTTTGAGAGGCGAAGATTTTTAAAGATTTTAAAATGAAAATAAGCCCCACCCTGCCACGCCAATATTTGGGGGTCAAACAAAATTTCATGAACAATTTAAGTAGAGGGTCACTCAAGGAACATTCATGCCAAGTTTCAATGAAATCGGCCAAATGGTTTGAGAAAAGATTTTTAAAGATTCTAAAGTGAAAATAATCCCCATCCTGCCATGCCCATATTTGGGGGTCAAACAAAATTTCATGAACAATTTAAGTAGAGGGTCACTCAAGGAACATTCATGCCAAGTTTTGTTGAGATTTGTCACATGGTTTGGGAGGAGAATACTTTTAAAGATTTTAAAGTGAAAATAAGCCCCTCCCTGCCAAGCCCATATTAGGGGTCAATCAAAATTCTTGAACAATTTAAGTAGAGAGTCACTCAATGAACATCCATGCCAAGTTTCATTTATATTGGCCAAATGGTTTGAGAGGAGAAGATTTTTAAAGATTTTAAAATGAAAATATGCCTTGCCCTGCAACGCCCACATTTGGGGGGGGGTGAATCAAAATTTCTTTAACAATTTAAGAAGAGGGTGGCCAAAGGAACATTTCTGCCAAGTTTCATCAAAATCCGCCCATTGGTTTAGGAGGAAAGATGTTTAAAGAAAAGTGTACGCACTGACGGATGCACTATCGACGGACAACGCCATGACAATAGCTCCCTGGCCCTCGGCCAAGAGAGCTTAAAAGTCAATGGACTGAATCAAAGCTAAAACTTTATCTGTAGTTTCCATTGTGGTTGGAAACAGATACTCTTCAGATTCTTTATATCTTATATATTTCGTAATTAACTAATTATAATATCTCATACAAAACTTTACCAGGGAAAAGTTTTTAAACCAGTCCTCATTTTTAGGCCCCTTAAAGATATCAAAGTACTGAAAGTACTGTAAGCTAGCAAAGCATTGTTTTGTTATGTAATCTTCTTTACCTTTTATAGGGTAGAAAACATTGTGGACACTGAAGAAATTTCTTGTTACAAGCAATTTCTTCATTGTCCACAATTTTTTACAAAGTCTTTTTACAGGGATTCTTAAAATGCTGGATTGAATGGGAATGAGTTGTATAGCATGATTTTCAAGGTGTTCTCTACAATTTGAATAAAGTTAATTGATATGGCCAGTCATTTTGAAACAATTTGCTCCAGTATACACGAGAACTCCTTTTTTGGCGTAGACATTCATTGGATTTAGTGGTTAAGCATCCAGTGGCAGTTTGCACTTGTTATTGTCTGTTTTGTCTGTTAACTTTAGCTAGCAACGTGTCAGCAAAGCGTTAGCAACGGTTGCTAACGCTTTGCTGACACGTTGCTAGCTAAAAACTTTTTAAAATGTTGTGTAAAATGAGACAATGCTTGTAACAATCAATTGAACACAATGTTTTCTAGCCTAACAGACAAAGAATTATTATCTGCAACTCATTTTAAGGTGGACAGGTGTAAAATTTTGTCATCAGGTAAAATGCTGATAGATAACCTTAACCTTTGATCAGTCAACACATAGTAACATTCAGCTGTTTGGAAAACAGTATCCTCAGAGAGCCAATTGAACGTCTCATCCTCCCATGGGCCTCTTATAAAATTTTGAATTGTTGCCTGCAACTTCTTATCTCCATTTAAATAAGCAAAACTAATTATGATCTGTATTCAGACCAATACCATTAAAAACTGAGTGCACTTTTGAATATGAATAGAAAGTTTATGTCCAGTAAAGAAACTATAAGAAAGAAAAGGTTTTACCAAATAGGGAAAAGAGATATTTACCAATACTATTTCCTTTCAGAAGATCTTTCTTTTTTTCTAGAACTATCTTGTGCAGTTTTATTTTTGGTCTGCAAATACTCATGAAATTGAAAAACAATCTTGGAATATAAACAAATTTAATGTGTATCTCCTCATACTGTTTAACCCATTCCAACACAGCAAAATTTTAGACTGGTCCAAATTGAAAAAAGCTGCAGACGACAATTTTAAGTGATTGAATTTCAATTTGTTTCATCTTTTTGGATTGAAAACATTGTGGAAAATGAAGAAATTGCTTGATACAAGCAATTTCTTCATTTTCCACAATGTTTTCCAAAGCTTTTTCCTTAAGGGGCGTAAAAAGGAGGGATTGTGTGGGAATGGGTTAATACCCTATCTAAGTAAAACTTTTTACTGGTTCAAATTTGAAGCTGGTTAAGCCTTTCCTGTTTTCCAAAAAATTAGACCAGTCCAAATTCAAAGGTATTGCAGACGAAAATTCAAAATGGTTTTGATTTGCAAAATAACCATTTAGTAGTGTAGAAAATACTGTAGAAAATGAAGAAATTGCTTGTTACAAGCAATTTCTTCTTTTTCTACAATGTTTTCTCAGTTATAAAATCACAGGGATGTAAAAAACAGGAATTGAACAGAAATCTAAACAGAAAATTGATAAAGAGATTAGAACACTTGTAACAAGCAACTCCTGTTTTCTAGCCTATATGACTGTCATTTTTCAATTTACTGTAAAGCACTATAAAATATCACTTGTAACTTCTTTCAATTAAAAGAAGTATTTCAGTCTAATGATATCATTTATGTGTACAGGGGAAAGACTGCCCATTCCCTGACAATATCATTTAGACTGGTCAAAATCAAGAAGAGTAGCAGATGACATTTTGAAAAGCATTTAAATTGGAAAATAAGAGCCATATACAGTAGAAAAATTGTAAGAACAAGAAAAATTGATATTGTCAGCCCGATTAGCTCAGTTGGTAGAGCACTTGACTTCAAACCTCAAGATCACAGGTTTGAGCCCTGGGCTGACCATATCAACTAACAAAACTGTCTTTCGGATGAGACGTTAAACCGAGGCCCCGTGTGACGATGCTATCCATCGAACACGTTAAAGAACCAGGCGGAGCTCTCGGCAGTTTCGTCCTGTATCCTTGCACTATCCCCCATAACAACTAACTGTCTTCTGGGGGCGTCGCTCATATGGGCATGTGCTACGGTAGCGACGATAAATAAACGAAAATAATCAAAATTGAAAGTTTTCCATATCTACATTTCTTCATAGCATAAAAATCAAAGATTGTGCTGTAATGGGTTATTCCAAGGTTAATCAAATCTCACACTAACTAACTTTTTTACACACCTCAAGTCAAAATCTTAGAAAAGCGTGAAAAATGGATAAATTGCTTGTAAAAAGCAATTTCTTTATTTTCCACATTTCCCACTCCACAACTCAAAGAATTTCAAAATTCCATCAATTTCATATTATTGTGTACAACTTCCTTCAATTTGGACTAGTCTAAAATAATTTTAGTCCTCTGGGAATAAGTTAAAGCTAGTTAACTTTAGCATATGATACATAGTGAAAAAGAAAAATTGCTTGCAACAAGAATTTTCTTCAAATGGTTCTTCCCTATATCTTTTTTTCCCTAATTTTACAGGTACATGTATGATGTACTGAAAGGATAAATTACTTGTTCCAAAGTTCTCAATAAACACTTATTCAAAAAGCATCCAAAAGCAGGATTGTGTTAACCAATTATTTGATGGCAAATTTTTGTTGCAGACGACAATTTAACCCTTTCCTGGTTAATCCCTGGATTTTACGTATCTGAGTATTTATACTTGAGAAAATATTGTGGGAAAAGAATAAATTGCTTGTAACAAGCAATTTCTTCTTATCTCACAATATTTTCTACCCTGTAGGTTGGTTACTTTTTAAATTGCACTCACTTTTAATTGTCGTCTGCAACTTCTTTGAAATTGGACAAGTCTAAAATTTTGAAAAACAGGAAAGGGTTAAAGTAAATGGAATTTTGGATTTTTTTCTACTTTCTGGGAAGAAAACATTGTGGAAAATGAAGACATTGCTTGTAACAACTTTTTCATTTTTCACAATGTTTTCTTAAGTTTTTTTTTTCGGGGGGCGTCTAAAAGGGTCACTGAGTGGGATTGTGTTAAGCAGGTTCTGCCCTTATGCGTTCTATAAAATTCCATGGTACACCAAGTGTTTCTAAAGTGTCGTTATTCATGGACTTGTTAGCATTCAGAATATCACAGACTCTTTCCCAGCATAATTCCACCAGCTTTGATAAAGAATACGGTAATCTCACTTTATACAAATTTGCAGTTCGATAACCATCTTCTAACACACCACCAAAAAGATACATTGAACCAGATGGAGAAGCTTCAGTGCGGTGAAAAAATATTTTCTGTGGGAGGTTAAAACTGAGACATGTCCACTGTAAAGTACCGAGACGAAGATGCCAAATATCTTGAAGTTCATGAAAAGCATTGATAGCGATATAATGTCTACCGCCACTGATGTATATGTTGTCAGCTTCTTTCACACACCCAAAACTACAACGTGATTTTGGAAAGCCTTTGACAGGATCTGGAAGGGATGTAATTTTACTCCAATGGTTTTCTGCAAAACTGTATCTGTGGATGTCCTCTAAACCTTCTGAATGTAAGAGTCTTCCACCACCAAGGACATAAAAACTGAAACAAATATCATTTAACCCTTTACTGTCTGTCAAAATTTTACACTTGTCTGAATTCAAAGGGGGTAGAGTGAAGTAAGTACAATTCAAAAGGGAACCTTCCTATTTGATATAAAATATTGTGGGAAAAGAAGAAATTACTTCTATTTCCACAATGTTAACTCTAGTATAATATCACAAGAATTAAAAGTCAGGGAATGTACAGGAAAGGGTTAACCCATTACCACACTACAAAATATCTGATTGGTCAAATTTGAAAGATATTGTAGATGACACCTTGATGAGTGTTGAGATTAATAATAAATATCACATGGGGTAGAAAACATTGAGTGAAAAGGAGAAAGTGCATAAGTGCAGTCTGATCTTTGTAAACACCCCCCGCTTGTCTCTTTCAAGCCAGAATTGATTATTAACCAGTTTTCAAATGAAATATTGACCTGCAACTAGCAACCAGTGATTTCAGTCCTTTGATTTTGGCGCAATTCCTAAAAAAGGATTTTTATTCAGCATGACAAGGGTTAAGAAAGTGAATATATGGTGAAAAGTGACAAAAGTCATTTGAACTTTTACTCATTACCACACAAGAATGAAAGTTTTAGAAAACAATGTTACAAGCTGAAGCAATTTCTTCTTTATCCACAATGATTTTTAAAATTTCATCAACTTTCATCTTGTTTCATATTGGTCATTTTTCCTGAGGAGCATCAAAAAGCGGGACCGGGTGGTAATAGGTAATTCACATATAATTATATTCATTACGAACATCAGATTTTTGCCCATCACCATGCCAACTATCCCATTCCCACACAACAAAATTTTAGACCGGTCCGAAAATTGAAGGAGGTTGCAGGCTACAATTTCAAGTTGATGGAGATTTAATTTTTTTCGATATTTTGGATAAAAACATTGCGGATAATGAAGAAATTGCTTGACACAAGCAATTTCTTCAATCTCCACATTGTTTTGCAGAGTCTTTTTCTAGGGGTCGTAAAAAGGGGGGACTGTGTGGGAATGGGTTATGTCAAAATATTCAATTTAACTCACTATTCTGAATCTTGAATAACTTCTTGCTTGTATCTGCCACATGGTGAAACACCTGAAGGTTTCAATTTAGTCCACTTAAACGTGTCAAGACAAAGTCGGTAAAGTTCCGCAACTGCGTCGTCTATGAAGAATCCTGCCGTCCCTCCAAAAATGTATATACAATTTTTGTGAAGTATCATACTTTGACCATAGTCAGGAGGCGGTACAATCGAATCATCATCATCTGATTCAGTGTTGGTATTAATTAGTGTCCATTCATTTGCTTTAATTTCAAATGTATCTCCCTTACAATGTTTGTTGATTGATGATTTTGTTAACTCGAAAATTCTTAGTGTGTTATTTTTCTGTTCTGCAAATGGATAGCCAGTCCCACCAAATAAGAATAGCTTTCCATATTTAAGGACCATACATGATGACAAACAGGTTGCTGGTGTATTAGAAATTTTATACTGTGTCCATTTTTGTTGAGCAAAATTGAATCGCCATAATTCAGGGAAAACGGTATTTTCTGTTACAGCGTATTGGTCATTGGCTTGCGAATATCCACCATAGACATACAGGTCTGTTTCATTGGAGCACATGCTGTGACCACTTCTGCCTTTTGGAACATCATCGCAGCCTGGTGTGAAGGGCGGTGGGACTAACTTGAACCGGTCACTCATGCTGCAATAGTATTAGAATATGCAGTCAATCTTGCTCAAGTGACCATCTCTGTAAACCCGTTCCTGGATAAACCCAGGATTTTACGTCACTGTGATTTTGTACTTGAGAAAACATTGTGGAAAAAGGAGAAATTGCTTATAATAAGCAATTTCTCCTTTTCCCACAGTGTTTTCTACCACATAGGATGGTTTTATTTGGAATTGCATCCAATTTCCATTGTTGTCTGCATCCTCTTTCAATTTGGACCAGTCTAAAGTTTCAAAAACCTGGAAATGGTTAAGCGTCCACTTTTATTAAGTGACCAGCCTCAAAATTCACTTTCCAAAGACTAAAGATCTCCATAATTCAATGTTTTGCTTAGCAGCTAGTAAAATTATCAAAACTAAATCCAATGTTGATGGATCTCATTAGAATTGTCTCAATGAGATGATTCAAATTACTGGTAATTCCATCAACATAGAATTAAGTGAGAATCCTGAAATAATTTATGTATGCAGTTGAATCAATCCCTCATATCTGTCAGAAAAGTGTATTAACCTATTCCCGCATGGCAAAATTTTAGACTGGTCCAAATTGAAAGGCCTTGCAGACGACAATTTAAAGTTAAGGAAATTTTCTAACTTTCTAGGTTGACAACATTGGCGAAAATGAAGACATTGCTTGGTTCAAGCAATTTCTTCATTTTTCACAATGTTTTCCGAATCTTTTTTCTTGAGAGGCGTCTAAAAGCGTCATTGCGTGGGAATGGGTTAAGTCACCCTTCTCTTTAACGAACTACTTTTTGGCCGTCCCTTGAGCGGTCCCGTAATACAAGTTTGACTGTAGATAGGATATTAAAAAGGTCGCTTACAGCCCCTAAAATTATATTTCACTTGTTCAAATAATTTTCATACTAGAAATTGTCACAAGAGGTAACTTAACCCTTTCCATGTTTTAAATATCTTTAGACCTGTCCAATTTCAAATGTTTTGCAGACGACAATTTATAGTAGGTTTAAATTGAAAAATAACAATTCAGTAGGGTAGAAAGTATTGTGGAAAAAGAAGAAATTGCTTGTCACAAGCAATTTCTTCTTTTCCCACAATACTTCTTCAAGTATAAAATCACAAGGACGTAAAAACAAGTGATTGTACAGGAAAGGGTTTATACCATCAGCAGAGCCTGACTTGATGATTTTTGTTTGGTTTTAGAAATGTAGTCATGTGACATGATGTCTAAAATCAAGGAAAAATAATCTTAAAAAAAGAGAGTTGATGGTTCAAAATTTTGTCATGCAAAAGAATATAGGTACAAATCATTATAAAATATGAGAAAAAATGTCTAAGATCAAGGTTAGATAATTATTCAACAAGGGGGAGTTAAGACTTAAAAATGGCGTTTTGCAAAACTTCATTAAGTGATAAAAGTACATGTTAATTGTTTATATAAAGATATTACAATTGAAAGAAAACTGGAGGAGGAGGTTGCAACACAAAATTAACATAGTATACATGAAAAATATGTAAATAGTTCATGGGTGAGATCATAATCATACTTCTGCAACAGGGAGTTGAGACTTCAAAAAATTGTCACATTGTGTTGCAAAACTTCAACAATGTATGACAATTCATTTAAGTATCTATTGGCATTTTTTGTCATTTGTTTAATCTTTTATGTATATGTGAATTTCCACAATGTTTTCTCAAATATAAAACCTCAGGGATCAAAAAATCTAGGTTGGTTGGTTGAATGGGGTTAAACACCGCTTTTAACAGTATTTCAGTCATATCATGGCAAATAGAGCACCTAACAATGGATTGCTGGTATTTCTCAAACCAGTACTACCACTACATCCTTTCCTAGCCTCCAGCTGCTATCCCACTTAGGTTTACGATTATCCACCCATTGGTGAGAGACAAATGTCGGAAAGGATATGTGCCGCCGCCGGGGATCGAACCAATGACATCCCATAATTGAAGATTAGGAGTCTGACGCGCTATCAATGCGCTATGACGGCTGCTCTAAAAATCTAGTATTAACAAGGAAAGGTTTAAATGTATATGTAATTATAAATGAATAAAAAAATATTTAGAAATATGGTTTTTGTCAAAATTACATGGGGGGTGGGGGGGGGGAGGAGATATCACAATTTGACTCTTGGGATTTCAATTTTGCCTCTTGAAAATTTAGGCTCAAGGGTCAATGCCTCTTGACTTCTCGGTACTAGTGAAAACCCTGGGGGCCATTGGCCCTTGGGCACTCACCTGAGGTAAGGGTTAGGGGGAAAGATATTTTGAAAGATTTTCATTTATATTTTACTTTTGTTTCCATGTCAACCATAGTTTATAATGGGCTTCAATTCTTTTAGCAATTTTTAAAAGGACCCCTAAGGAACGTTCTTGCCAAATTCGGAAGAAAAAGTGCATCTAGTTTGCAAGAAGTTGAAGTTTTAAAAAAAACAACTTTATTTCTATTTACCCATCCTGAGGGTAATGATTTTAGCAATCTAAAAATTCAATGTACTGAAGCTTCATGCAAATTACAAGGGCTCTATGCCTTATTGCTAAGGAGGAGATGACTATCATAGATTTCTTTAAACCCCCCCCCCCCCCCACTCTAGGGATCTGTCGTGATTGAAATACTGATGTTTGAGTAATTTTGAAAATATACTGATGGTTCTTGCAAAATATCAAGACCCTATGCCTTCTGATCTTGGAGAAATTATTTTTCTTAAAGTTTTCTTTATTTCAAGTTTTCTTGTCATGACAACCAGATTAGTTCAAAGAGGGCCACCTAAGGAACATTCCTATTATAATTTGGAAGAAATCAGCCCAATGTGTCATTTATAGGTGTTTTTGGCACACGACGAACAGAATATGATCACAAAAGTTCAACTTGGGCACTTAGCGCTCAGGTGAGCTAAAAAATGTGGGGGAGTATGTTGGGAGTATCTTGGTTTACGCTTATGATGCAGAAATCTACAACTGGTCATCCTAATGGCTCTGTAACAAAAAATAGAAAATACCAAACACACACACAGTGGTAACTGATCTGCTGATCGTCATTGTTACGAGTTGACTTGGGTACGAACCATCTAATAAATAGCCGATTTTCACTGCCAGTATCAATGATTTTAGAAAACACGCAACATAATATTTTACTCACTTTGTTCATCAGTGTAATGGTTAATCTAGCTCTGAGAAGATAGGCCTGCTGCCTTCTTAAGAAAGACAAAAATTAAACAATTCCGATTGATTACGAACGACTTCCGATAAAACTTTGGGGTAACACCGGTCGGATTTCAATTACTGTGAACATTATTACTCCATTGAAACAAATCGTGATAACTTATTTGTATTTTCTACCTGCTATGGTTTATTACCATTTGGAATCATGGATATTGATGAGAATATGGCACATATAAGTATTTGGATATTAATTTCAAGCTAAATCGACCTATAGTTTAACGGAACCTCGGTGAAATCCGGCGGACAGAAATCGATCACGGTGAATACCTTATACAACAAAGTTCCGACTTCCCGACACATTTCATAATCAATTAGAGAATGTCATTTCTATATTATTGCTTCCTGAGCACTATATATGATTTCTCTTTTTTCCTAAACTAGATTCCTGTCATTATAGCATATTGCTGGGAAGGCCAGGTATTGCTAATGAAATTCTTATATTCATTTCTCCACTTTATAGAGTATCCTTATTTTCTATGAAAGAATTATTTCAACAAGCGCACAAAACATGTGCGCTTCTTGATATACAGTTCTCCAAACAATTGAGTGAATAACAAACAAATAGACTTGCAATTACTTAAACACCCATGTGTATACTAGGACCTATTTGGACTGGGACTGTTCGGTCATTTTAAATAGTAGACGTTTATGGACAGAGGTGTTTTTTTTGCATTTAATACTGGTTTTTTTTGTTGACTGGCCCCTCAAGCTTTGTCACTGTACCTTTTTTAGCTTTATTCTTCTACATAATCTATCTATCCATATATCTATCCATATATCTATCCATATATCTATCTATCTATCTATCTATCTCTATCTATCTATCTATCTATCTATCTATCTATCTATCTATCTATCTATCTATCTATCTATCTATCTATCTATCTATCTATCTATCTATCTATCTATCTATCTATCTATCTATCTATCTACCTAACTACCTACCTACCTACCTACCTACCTACCTACCTACCTACCTACCTACCTACCTACCTACCTACCTACCTACCTACCTACCTACCTACCTACCTATCTATCTATCTATCTATCTATCTATCTATCTATCTATCTATCTATCTATCAATCTAGCTATCTATCTTTCTATCTATCTATTGTGAATGTAAATGAAAAGATCTGATAATACATATTCTGGTCATTCAGGGATGGCTAACTATCTGAAAAGAATCGAGACTCTTATTGAACGCTGCAATGGCAGTTTGCTGTACTATATT